>VXBP01006398.1:0-94839 GCA_013400115.1 Rhinopomastus cyanomelas | reverse complement strand
AAACACTTGGACAATTTCATTTCATTTACCTTTCTTTCCTACAAAACTCAATGCATAATGCAAGCATGAGCTGGCAGTTTCTCTGTGGACTTGTGAAACTCACATTTTCTCTGAGGACATGAACCTCTTCTCCTACATATGTGAAATTACCTGCATTTCCATCCCCAAAACTGATCAATAGAGCAAAGCAACATAACTACATCTGATAAGGTTAAGTCAGCTGTTACTACCTTATTTATTTATTCTTTATTTTTTCTCTAAAATAAAGTTTGAAAAAATATTATCTAAAAATCATTTAGTGAAATTATCTTGAATAAGACTGAAGAGCCAAAGACACCGAGAATGACGAAATTTCCCAGTCAAGAGGAGGCTGAACGTAGATGCAGTCGTTTGAAGTTGGCGATGGTTTTGTTTGAATTGTACGCAGGCGTGTGAGGAACTGCACACAACACTGCTATGGGGCAGCTTTCAGGTGTCAGCCTCCCAGTCTCGACCAGTAAGTCGAGCTCAGTTCATTCATGAGAAATGGAGGTGTTAAGATAGAAGATCACTCATGCTAGCCCGTAGTTCTTCATACTTTACAAAAATCTGTCACCCCTGTGATTAAATAATTGGAGCTTATACTGCTGTTCCTCCTCAAAATCTACACACGCTGAGTGGAGGAGGTCATGTGTTTTATTTGCCTGGCTAGGAGAACATCCTAACCATAGATATGGTTAGGAAAACAGTTTTAGTGTAGAATAGCCTGTCATTTGAAAACATGGGCTCTATTGTCAGCAGGTGTAAATGTCCCTCCACCACTTAAAATGAAAGGTATAGTCTTGGACTGCACTCCTTTCTTTACAGGCTGCTTAGGGCAAGAACATAGCCAGCAAGGTGAATAATAGGGAACAAATTCATATCCTTTTCTTCCAAAGCACTAGAGTACTTGACGGTGTGTTTGTAAGTACAGGGAGGGTTTGTCTGCCATTATAAAAGAAGATATTGAACAGCAAGCACATCAACAGATTCCACCACGAGAACGAACAATGTCCTGCTGTAAGAGCAGGAAGCACACAGCAATGAGGGGAATAAAACCCAGACCACAATCAAACTGACTTCCTGTTTGCACTCAGCACAGAATATTCAGAGTCTGAAAGTCACACTCCACAGGACTGCACTTTGTACTTGAACCACTCAGTGTCAGCTTCAAGGGACAGAGTACAATGTCCAAAAGTAGCCACAGAATTGGATGGTTTCAATCAGACGGTGAGAGCAGCTCTGCAGTTTTGGAGTAATCCATCTCCTCTTTTTTACTTCAGCTGTAGGACTCTGGAATTGTTTAGAATGCTCAGAAAGCAGATTTATTTCCCCCCTGCCACTACCTGCACTACCAGCTTTATCAGTTGGGTGACAGTATTTTTTCAGAATATTTTGGTAGCTCCTCTTCAAACAGATGTTGTTTTGACCTGGCAAATCTGAAGATTAGCCCTGGGCAGATATGACTCTGCAAAGGGAAGCAGTTCTTCAGTGTGAGACCTGATTAGAAAGCAACACCGTGTGTGAATCACCGTGTGTGAATTGTCTTGCACCCTAAATAATGTGAAATGAACATTTGGTTATCTTGGAGTCCCTGGAGTCTGACGTTACGAGAAGAGCTGCCCAGCATTCTTCATCTTCCTTCTTGTTCAGAAATGCATTTAATCTCAAACTGTGACAAACCCAAGCAATTTCTTACGAGAGGCCTTTTCCCAATCATTTCACTTCAGAAATATCGAAACCAGCCCCATGACTTGTTTCATTTTATCCAGAACACCCCCAGGTACAAGTATAGGTTGGAGACTGACCTGTTAGAGAGCAGTGTAGGAGAAAGAGACCTGGGAGTCCTGGTGGACAGCAGGATGACCACGAGCCAGCAAAGTGCCTTTGTGGCCAAGAAGGCCAACAGCATCCTGGAGTGGATCAGAAGGAGGTGGTTAGCAGATTGAGAGAGGTTCTCCTTCCCCTCTACTCTGCCCTGGTGAGATCACACCTGGAATATTGTGTCCAGTGCTGGGCCCCTCAGTTCCAGCAGGACATGGAACTACTGGAGAGAGTCCAGTGCAGAGCCTCAAAGATGATGAAGGGAGTGGAACATCTCCCTTATGAGGAAAGAGAGCTGGATTTCTTTATCTTGGAAAAAAGGAGGCTGAGGGGTGACCCTGTTAGTGTTTATAAATATGGAAGGAGCAGGTGTCAGCAGCATGGAGCCAGTCTCTGCTCAGTCGCATCTAATGATAGGACAAGGGGCAATGGGCGTAAGCTGGAACATAGGAGGTCCCGCATGAATATCAGAAGGAACTTCTTCATAGTGAGGGTGACAGAGCACTGGAACAGGCTGCCCAGGGAGGTTGTGGAGTCTCCTTCTCTGGAGAAGTTTAAAACCTGCCTGGATATGTTCCTGTGTGACTGGATCTAGGGGATCTTGCTGTGCTGGGGGGATTGGATTGGATGATCTTTCGAGGTCCTTTCCAGTCCCTAAAATTCTATGATTCTGTGCTATTCTTTGGACTTGTTCTGACTTTTCTATTGTGAGCTACGGAATAATAAGGTTTCTGTCTAATGTGATACATATTTTGATTTGATTTTACAAATCAAAACCATCACATAAGACATTTCCATGTCCTTGACCAAATTAAGCTTTCAAAAAATTTGTATAAAAATATTTCGTTTATCTGAACATTCTAGAAGATATTTAATAAAACTAAACTATTCTATCTGAAAATAGATGAGCTTTAATCACAAGAGAAAAGCAAAAATATAGGGACATGTTGGGGAAAAAAAGTGAAAAACAGTGGTTGGGTAAGATTTTCAGAGGACCTGAGAGATAGAGAAAGTCACACAGTAATATCAGTGAGGCTGGTGGGAATTCTGTCAGTTCGTTTAATGCGACTCTTGTTGTACCCCGTATCGTACAAAAATTCATCATTATGTGTTTGAAGGCCCAGAGCACAGCAGGTGTTTTGTGAGACTAAAGCAAACAGAATGCAGTCCTCCTCTGATTTCCTCAGTGAATAAATAGGGGGTGAGAGTGTCTGTGTATAATGTGTATACGGATGTCTAATGTGTATAAACACACACAGTCAGCTGGGGATGCCACACACCACAGTGCAGCAGCTCAGATTGTGGAGAGTGGAGCTCAAATGCATAATGAAGCTCCAGTATTTGTATTTGAAGCCCATCACGATAAACTATAAACTAAGTCTGATGGGCAATGGCCCTTTATGGGTACTTTGGATGCACAGTGGGTGGATCGGAATGAGATGCTGATTTTGCTTGGATTCCTGCCCTTATGTCCACAGGACTGCAGTTTTGGCACTGTTTGCCTTTACTGCAAAGTTCATTTCTGTTTCAGCATCTGCTCATGGACAGGAGTCAGCTCCTGCTTCTTCCAGGGCACAGATATTGCTGCTTCACCGCTACACGCTGCCTGTTTGCTGCTCCTGCTTACCTTCTGCAATAGCTATGCTCCTTCTTCTCATGTCTGTTGTGCCAAACCCACACGTGCATGTAGCCAAGCCTCTTCCTCAAGCATTTGCTTTGTCTTACCCAGGGGTGGTCTTCATTTTAGTTCTTAGTTACCACCCTTCTCACACAGAACTGTTCTGACAATCTTACATTTTCTACTCTAACATAAAAATAAGGTAGAAGGAAAGGTTGCACATGGTAAATATAAATTAATTTCCCAGCATTTTAAGATTTTACTCTTTTTCAGCCTACTTCTGGGCAGAGGTAGATTGGAGAGGGGAAGTTTCTTGTTTCTTACTTAATGTCCAGTCTTTCAGTTGTTTTTAGTACTTTTAGAGCTTTTCACAAGGCTTTAGCTGCAAAGCACTGATCTTATTAATAGTAAAAGGAATTATAGAATCAACTCTTTATACAAATATTTGAAACTATAAGAAAAAAATATGTTCACAGTGTCTTTTACCCTCTTTCTGACTCTTTTGGATTGTCCTTTCTTTGTTCATCTTGTCATTAGAAATTATGTCCTACAGCTTCCAGATGAATGTCACAGTATTAAGAGTCTTCCTGTAGCAATTCTCTTTAAACTGCTCAAAACCAACTTTCAAGTTTTTCCAGAACACTTCTCAAGGGTTTTGTTGCTAGAGAAGGTGTTTGTAACCACAAGTTGCCATGGTGTTGAACAGGTAAGCTTTCATCCAGTATCAGATGCTTCAAGTGTACCTGCAGCTCCAAGCGCGTCTGAAGTTCACTCCAAGAAATGACAGAAAAGCACCAGCCGTGATCGTTTTCAATAGACCCTCCTCACAAAGAAACTACCTGAGACAACAGCTCTGAGAACGAACTTTACACCAAAAAAACCAGCCTCTTAAGTTGAAAACTTGTTAGTCATGCAAAGGGTAATTAATGTTCACACGAATTCCAGGGTGATCTCCTTAGCTTAGTAACACTAAAAAACCTGCAAAGCTGTGGCTAAGTTTGTGCTGCTAAAGTGGACATTGCTCGGGTTTGTTTTCTTGTCTCAGGTTAGCTGACACAGGCTGGGCATCGTCTTCTTGCTCAGTCCTCTTGTCTTCAAGACTGGCAGCAAACAACTGAGCTACCAGCTGGGACGGAGTGGAGAACGCTACTCGCTTTGTGCTGATTCCCAGTTTGTGCCCAAGAAGTGTTTGGGAAAGGCATGATTTGCTGGGCCAGGATGGTGTTAATGACTTGTGACTGGTTGACAAGCTGGTCAGATCTGGGGCTAATTAGAACAGGAGAGAGCCTAGCTGCCCTGTATGAGTTTGACAGGTGAAAAAGAAGGGGGAAGTGAACTTTCAGAGAATAGTTTACTGTAAACAACAAATCCCCATTTTCCAATACAGGAAAACTGAGAGAACTGGGTCTGTTTAGTCTGGAAAAGAGAAGGCTGAGAAGGATCTCATTAATGTCTGTACATATCTGAGGGGTGGGTGTCAGCTGGAAGGGGCCAGTCTCTTTTCTGTAGTGTAGGAGAAAGAGACCTGGGAGAATGGGTATAGTAGGACAAGGAATAATGGGTATAAAATTGAACATAGAAAGCACCACCTTAACATGAGAAGAAACTTCTTTACTAGCAGGGTGATGGAGCACTGGCACAGGCTGCCCGGAGATGTTGTGGAGTCTTCTTCTCTGGAGACTGTCAAAACCCGTCTGGACACAGCCCTGTGTGACCTGCTATTGGTGACCCTGCTCTGCAGGGGGGGCTGGGCTAGATGATCTTTCAAGGTCTCTTCCAAACTCTAACATTCTGTGATTCTATAATTTCCCAACACACAAAGAAAATCAACAGGGAGAGACAATGAAACCTTTCAGAAGTCACAGCTCTGCAAACATGCCCTCAAGGGAGTAGACACTGGACAGCTCTTTCAAGCAGCAGCCTTCCCCAGACAGTCCCTTGGGCTGATCTCTGTCCTTGGAGGCTGGTTCCTGCTGCTAAGGCCCCACCAAACTACTTTCCAGGACTGTCTCCTCCAAACTGCTGCTTCTCTTTAGAAACTGGTTGTCCTCACACTGCCTGCTCTGCTCCATGGCAATTCTCTCTCAGCTCTTGGGCCAACCAGTTCAACACCAGCTTTCACCATGGTCTGAGGTGAGAGCTTTTACATGTGGCCCTTCCCCTCCTTCTTTTCCAGAACTGAGGCTGTGTCTTGGCTGTCTTGTCACTCTTTCCCAAACAAAATGGGAGCTCCCAAAAGAAAAGCCATAACCCTCCCAGAGAAAAGTAAAAATGCTTCCCAAGGTCCACAAAGCTGCATTTCCCTGCCCAAACATTCATCCGCAGAGGCAATGACTTGTGAGTCGCTGCCTGGGGCTGTGGAGAGATACCTTCTGATTTCTGGAAACGTCTCACAGGTGTCTTTTCCACTCCTATTCCCATTTACCAGACCCTACCCGACTCAAATCACAACCTGACTGTTCAGTTACACACAGAATATGAACAATGACATTCCAAAGAGTGCTATTTGCTTTACGAGCAAATACATCCCTATGATAATATCCTAAATAAAAGGTATGTTTTCAGGAAAGAAGTTGTTAGTCAGCAAACCTGGTCTGGCAGGACGTGTCCTTGCCCGTGGCAGGGGGTTTGGAACTAGGTGATGTTTAAGGTCCCTTTCAACCCAACCCAACCCGTTCCATAAGAGGTCACCTTGTGCAGCAGTGTACACCTCTGCACACCACTTTAGGCACACCTCTTGGTGCACACCTCTTTATATGGTGTCCATGGAGAACAAATAGCAATAAAGTCACTGTGAAAAACACTGTACTTTAAATGCCCTATAATCTCCTGTATGAAATGTGCAGTTTTACCTCTACATCTTTCAATGCTTCTGAGAAAGAAAAATAGTCTGATGTCTATGCTGGGCATATGCTACTTAAGAGATGTGATTGAAAAGGATAACAAAGGATGGAGATGTCTTAATCCTACAGTTTACCATGAGGTCTTCCATATGCCAGTCACAGAAGAGAAAAACCAACAGAACTTCAGATGGAGACCGCATGCACCGTGGGCTCGGAGTGTGCTCTGTGTCTCTGGTACCTGCAGTCAGCAACAGCAGAAAGCTAAAGCTGAGCTCCAAGGCTTCTCCAGAGCATGTCACATCAGGAACAGGCTTTCAAGGCTAATTAGCAAACCTCAAACACTTGCAAAGATGAAATTTTTGCAGCAGTCTCAGTAATTTCTCTTTCATTTCAGCCGTTTGTAGCTTTGTTCTCTAACTGCAGGTCTCTCTTATAAGAGAACACTCCACTGTCCACTAATAAATCACATGCTGAATACATTGGTGAGACATTGCACTTTTAAAAACTCGTTGAACTTGAAGGTGTCTGAAGGGATTGGTCGCCCAGTGCCTGACTGTCTTCATGCCCAGCACTCAGGTGGCCAGGAAGATGCACCTCTACCAGTTCAGGAGCTGCTAACATGGTTTTGCAGTAGAAGATCTGCTTGAAATCAGTGCTAGCCAGGCAAGTTTATTTGGCAGCAGGATCTCAGTGAGTATTTTCAGATGTGCTGGTGTCTTAAAAAAAGGCACTTATTTGTCTATACAGCAGCTGCTCTTGCAAATATTATGTACTGGGATACTACATGGCTTTGGCAGGACTTGCTATTTCATGTTCATGACATTTGAGGAAGACAGCGTGTTATTTGCTGCTGGTCAGTGATGAAGAACCTTTTCTCCTTTGCTCTCTTTTCCTCTGAGCCATGCCAACAGATACTTCCCTGTCCTTCAGTCTTGAACTGCATCTTTACGGACTGGCTCTCTGAAGGGAACCTGTTGGTGTTGACGGTTCAAGGCACATACTACACATGGTTTTTAGGGAAGGAATGTTATTTCATACTGTACCTAGTGTGGTCCCATGGACTGAAAACCCACCAGCATTTGGACAAGGTTGGCTGTGCTTTTGGTGTTCATCTTCCAGCTTAAATGAATTCAAAATCCTTGATGCGCTCTTAGACAGCTGCATGGTGTGTGACAAGGTGTGTAGCTTGTGGGAGTGATGGAGCTCTTTTCTTCAAATCACAGCTTCTGATCTGGGCTAAGCCTCCACTGTGGATGCATGGTGTTTCTGAAGTCTTGGGAAAACAATTTCAAAAACAGTTTGTGAAAATAATTTAAACATTTCTCAGAGAGGTCAGAGTGATTTTGAAGTCACTACTCATTGAAATGAACAGGAAGGTGACATCTAAATCCTTTAGAAAACAGTTCTGAATCATAATGTCCTTTACAACTGTAAAAGTCTCATTGGAATCCTCCAAATATCAAGTAAGAGATTAATAGAAAAAAATCCAATGATGCTGTACTACAATTACAGGAAAAATGCTAAAAGCAAATATTGTCAAACCAATATGCTTATACCTGTCCTTTACAATCAGTTGACTCTGCTATTTATTTGGAGCAATGGATTTCTGGTTGCTTCCTTGACTACAGCGTGGGTTTTTGTTGTGCTTCTCTGCTTTTCATTCTTTATGCAGTTGACCTTTCCAGCACAGCAGTCTGGGACCACCATTGATGAAATGTTATTAATATCTTAGCACAGCTACATTAATAATCCAAAGGAAACACAGCTAAACATGCTCCTTCCAATGTGCTCAGGGACGTAGCACCAACAGTGTGCACAGCTGGTGTGGGTGACCTGTTTTCAGCAGGAGCCCTGGATATCTTCATTCCCTGTGGTGAAGAGAAGGTGATCCTGTTGGCTGCATCATCTTGGACTGACACCAAGCTCAAGGCAGAAGCGGTTTTTCGTACAAGTTTTGTGAGCTCAGCACAGCTAATTTTGCTGGAACATCAGCTGCACTGGATGTTCAGCACCTCTGGAATGTCAGAGTAAGATTTATTTGGATCCCAGAACCAAGCACAAACAGATAAATGACTGGGCAGCTTAGAAGGTGCAATGAGCAGAATGTGTTTAAAACTTCAAGCAGATCCTCTGGCAAGGCTATGATGAACTTTCTGCCTTACAGTCCTTATTCCAGATCATAGCATGGGTTGCTTCATCTTAATAACTCCCATGAACTGTTAATACTATTAACATTTATTAACCCCTCCTGCAGACTGTTAATTAAATAATACAGAGTCAAACCTTAATTCCTTTGGTGCTGACTAGATATCTCTTCCACTTGACACAGTTTCACTTACCATTACCCTGCATCCCTTGTGTTTAATTTTCAGCTGAACTAAATGCAGGCGTTTGGTGGTTAAGATGTGCTAAAGCAGCTGCTGACAGAACAAACAGAAGCAGCGTTACCAGGAGCCGGCACAGAGGAGCCAATAAACAAGCCTGGCTGTAGGAAGACGCATCCTCAAAAATGTGAAGGAAGAGCCCTGAGTAAGTCTGCCTTTTATTTTAATCTTATGAAGAAAAGTAGCTAATAAACCTTTTCTGAAATGCAGCGATGTTCTCTGCATGTGACAGGTTTAAGTTTAGACATAAATGCTGGCGGGATGGATGAGGTGGCTGCACAAGATGTGATCCTAAGTTATGGCAAATCTTTACCCTAGCTTGGCTTTTTAGTATATCAAGTGTTTGTTAGGCACAGCAGAGCTACAGGAATGGCTTAATGAATGTGCTCTCAAAGCAGTTAAGCTAATGGTCCCATAAAACCTGGGGAAGTATGCAAATTAGTGTCCTCTTCTGAATGCTTATAAAAAGCACTGTTTATTAAAATAAAAATAACTGGGAGGCAGGAGAACCTTTCTCAGGCTTCATGTCGTACACGACTATCAGAGATTTCAAAACCCTGGTAACAGCAGCACTGGGAGAGTGGTGTTTCTTCCACTGGAATTTTGTATTGATTTTAAGAGCTGACATCAAAGATGAGTAAAATGTGCCTCCTGGCTGATCACCCTCACAGCTCACCTTTGGTAGGTCTGCGTGGTTTGCATCTGCTTTATCCCAGCAGAGGTACCCGAGGCCACGTTTTCTGTACTGAGGGTAGAAAGGCTGAGAGGAAATGGGCAGCAGGGAGTCCTCACGCAGCAGAGCAGAAGTCCTTTTCAAATATTGTTAATGTACTGACGTGTCTGGATACGTTCCACCTCCTGGGACTAATTCCATCGGAGTCATTGCAATATGAACATATTTTTCTCAATATAAGTTAAAATTACAGCTTGTTCAGGTGTTTCTGGTATGATTACAGACTTCTACTGGGTGTCTGCTGGTGAGATGACTATTTCACTGTCTACATGTTGAAGTGACTTTTGATGTTACTGACATGCATTCTGTAGGATTGAGCTGATGCAAGGTATTAATTTTTCTAACTTTGTCTCTCTGCCTACGTTAGTGTTACACAGAGTATGAAAACTGGCCTTTTCAGATTCTACAAGCCAAGAAGAACTGAGTTGATTGACCATGACAGAAAAAAAAAAAAAAACACCACCCAAAAAACCCCCACCAACCCAAACCCAGAGAAAAATAAATATAGTAAGAAAAAATAATTCCAGAAATTTTTCATAGCTGCATAAGGAGTGAGTTAGAGATGAAACTTTCTCAGTTCAAAGAAGAAGCCACGATGCTGACACATCACGGTGCTAGTAACTGTGTGGTTCCTATACAATATCTTCTAATTACAACAGAATTTTAACAACATGGACCTGCAATCAGCCTGGACCTAGTCTAACAGCAATGAATCACTTTGTGGTTTCAAGCAGGCTGGAGTTACTGTGAAAATCGTCTTTCACCACTTCCACTCTTTGGTTCTCGCAGCCGAGAAAGAAAGAAATTTAAAAAGGAGAAGTAATTAAATGTTTCTCCATCTTTCCTACTTGATCCTCAATATTGGAATAAATGAAAAAATATTTTGAGAAAACTTATATTTCTATCTAGTTTCTATTCGTTACCAACATTTTTCAGGGAAAATAATTGCAGAAAATGTTACTTTTGATCTAGCAGACTTCGGTGTTTTTGTGGCAGACTGATTTAGGAGAGAAAGAGAAAGTACTTCTAGGTATTTTAGTGGTGTTTTTAAAGCCTTTATTTGTGTGTTGATTTTTTGAAGAGTTTGGGGGTTTTGTTGAGAATTATGTCATGAAACACAGCAGTATGGTCAGCACCTCCATTGGAGTGCAGCTAGAGTATGGGGGCACAAAATCATAGAATGGTTCAGGTTGGAAGGGCCCTCGGAGATCATCTACTCCAACACGGGCAGTGACATCTCTCAACCAGACTCGCTTGCTCTAGGCTTCATCCAACCTGGCCTTGAACACCTCCAGGGAGGGGGCAGCCACAATGTCTGTGTGCAATTGATTCCAGAGTCTCTTCACCCTTGTCCTGAAGAACTTCTTCAGATCTAGTCTGAACCTCCTTCTCTTCAGTTCAAAATAATTTTCCCTTGTCCTATCACTAGATCTCCTTAGGAAAAGTCCCTCTGCAGCCTTCCTGGAGGTTCCCTTCGAGTACTGAAAGACAGCTCAAAGGTCCCTCCTGGAGTTTTGTCTTCCCTAGGCTGAATGACCCCAGCTCCCTCAGCCTGTTGCTGAGGTACTGCAGCCCTTGGAACCTCTTTGTGGCCTTCTCTGGATGGGCTGCCAGAGTTTAATGTCTTTCTGATGTTGGGAACACCAGACGTGAGTGCAGTATTTGAGGTGGGGTCTTACAAGGACAGAATAAAGAGGAAGAATCCTCTTTCTTGCTGTGCTGGCCACTCTTCATGCATCCTAGGATCCCATTGACCATCTGGGCTGCAGGAGCTCACTGCCGGCTCACATCGAACTTCTCATCAATCAACACCCCTACTCTGACACTAAAACTGCTACCAAAGACCGTTTACTTTGGTCCTGAACCCAGCCTGAAGTTGTGGATTGTAAAAATTTAATCATTAACTGTTGAACTTCTTGATTTTTAGATACGCTAGACATTGAAATGTTCTGGCAATTGATAAGCATCAGCACAAGTGAAAACATTGAACCATGACAATCACAAATATAAACACTTGATGACACTTGATTCCATTCATCTCTCTCTAGCCGACTCCTGGCAGGTATATCCTACACACTTGCCCTGATGACAACACTAGAACAAAATCCCTTGGGTCTGAGTGTGTTTTGTGTTGGTGGGGGAAAGGAATATTTTCAGCAAAAGTGAAACCCTCCATTTTAAATTGTTGATATGATTTTCCCATCAGATCCGCAATTTTCCATCACAAAAGCCAAATCACAATGTTTTAAGAAGGGTTTCACCTGAGCCTGAGATCTTTCGACATCTTGCAGATGCTGCAGCTTTTTGTGTTTGCTGCTCCCATTGAATGGATGCTAATGGTATTTAATGCCCTCTGACGCACATTAGTGATAACTCCATTGTCCCTGGAGAGCTCAGGATCCTTCTGGGTTGAATGTTGGTCTCGGTGTCATCTGGTGATGGGAGGGGGGGCGATGGGTGTAAGCTGGAACATAGAATGTTCCACATCAATATGCAAAGGAATTTATTCCCGGTGAGGGTGATGCAGCACTGGAACAGGCTGCCCAGGGGGCTGTGGAGTCTCCTTCTCTGGAGACATTTAAAACCCACCTGGATGGGTTCCTGTGTGACTTGGTCTAGCTGATCCTGCTGTGTCAGGGGGATTGGACTGGATGATCTTTTGGGGTCCCTTCCAATCCCTAATGATTCTGTGATTCTGATTCTGCAGTCACAGAATCATTGAAGTTGAAAGAGACGTACAAGATCGTCTAGTCCAACTATCAATGCAACCCCACTCTGACCACTGAACCCTGTTCCCTAGGGCCACATTTACTCATTTTTTGACCCCCCCCCTGTCCCTGGCCAGCCTGTTCCAACCCCTGACCACACTGTCAGGGAAGAGATTTCTCCTGATGTCCAGTCTAACCCTCCCCTGGCACAGCTTGAGGTCACTGGTGACTGAGAAGAAGAGACCAACCCCCACTTCTTTACACCCTCCTCTCAGGTAGCTGTAAAGAGGAACAAGGTCTCCCCTCAGCCTCCTTTTCTCCAGACTAACCAGCCCCAGCAGCTTGCGCACGCTTTTCTGCAGAAGAAGCAAATACAACACCTTTGTGCCATTCTGCTCAGCTCGCTTGTGTATCTATCACACTGCAATGCAAACATTTCTATCTATGCAGGAGTCATAGATCTGGATTTGAAGATAATTTTTGAATATTTCCCAGGATTTTGGCCCTGCCAAGAAGACCAAGAGTGTTTATGTCCTCTATTTTTATGATATATTGCCACACTGATATGTGTGAAGGTGACCAATATTTTCTGAACAAGAACAGTTCAGTAAATAAAAAATGGGTTTTAATAGGTTTTTTAATAATTTTGCTTGTTGTTGGGCTCTTTTTTATAGTTTTAAAGATTTCCTTCATAATGGTGAATCAGAAAAAGAATGAGGAGAGAGGAAAAAAAAAATGAGGGAGGAAACCTGCAAGGACTTTCAGTGAAAGAAGATAAAGCTCTTCAAAATTTGCAGATTGAGAACAGCCTCCTACAAAACATGTTCCTTCTTTTTTGAGGGTCTGATGGTATTTGCACACTGTTACAAGCAAATATGAGATGAAATTAAGTTATGTGGCAATATAGAAGATAAAATAAAGGTGCTGTATTTGTCACCATGGGGCATCAGGATCTCTTCCCTCTCCTTGCAGGTAGAAGTTTGCTGGTGATTGTGGTTGAAACTAGATTTGTCACCACTTTGACTTTGTTTTCTCGAGTGACTTTCACAGCCTTCCTCCTCGCTCAGCTGAAATTTGATTTCCTAGTTAAAGCAGGGAGAAATATGGATCTGTTCTACTATGAGTTGATGTAGGTGATACTGCTCTGGTGGGGGGATTGGATTAGATGATCTTTCCAGGTCCCTTCCAATCCCTAATGTTCTGTGATTATATGAGTGTTTAGACACAAAGAGTTTATGTATGTGCATGCAGGACGTAAGAACTCCTACACTGGATTTGGGAGGGATGCCACCTGGAATAAGCTTAGAAAAAAGACAGAATTTCAATTTCAAATCAGGTTTCTGAATATAACTTTCCAATGTCTCTTTTTCAGTTGTCTGCTACCTCCCATCAGCCTATTTTCTTATTTTTTTTCCACCAGCAGCCTTTTCTCACTCATGGGGAGCACAGTTCAAATGCTTCAGAAGCTGTGGTTTTCAACTTTTGCCATTGTTTCCCAAATAATTATTTTGTTTTCCTGCTGCCAGGATGTCAAGATCACCCTCTGGTGAACAGAAATCAGCCTGCTAATTTGTTGCAGACAATTACTTACTTGATCAGACCTTTGCCACAGAAGATATTTGACAGTCCACATATCTCTACTTTTAAGTAGCCCGTAAGAGAAAATTATCAGAACTTTTCTTTCATTAAGCTCAAGAAACACATAATTACACCAGAGACAATTTGACTAACTGGGAACACACTTGATTCTGCATAATTTGTGGTTGATTCCGGAGGTTAGTCTTAGGCTAGGATTATTTTGACCTTGTGCAAGAGGCTACACCGTTCCCTCCTGCACCTGGGTATAATACACGGTAGAGGTAACTATATCCAAGCTGTTACCTGTCAGATGTCATTCAACAGAGAATTGCCAACAAATATTCTGCCAAGGAGTATTTCTGCAAAGTTCCACACCTGGACATTACCTGAAGTGAATAAAAATGTTTGCAGTAGTTCGTGTTTCATTTTTTAAATGTGTGGTTTCAAAAAAACTGTTGTTTTGTTTGGTTGGGAGTTCATTGGTTTATTATTTCAATGTACTTTTTAGAATCATAGAATCATCATGACAGGAAAGGACCTCCAGTATCATCAAGTCCAGGCCTCATCTCAAAATTTCCCTAACCACTAAACAATGGCCTCAAGTGCTCTAGCTACTCAGTTTTCAAATACCTTCAGGGATGGTGACTCCATCACCTTCCTCAGCAGCTTCTTATGAATGTGTTGTCAGATCTTTCACGGGGTATTGACAAAACCATACAAATGATAGCACAAATATCAGTCTTCACAATGCCTTGTCCTTCATCCAATCACTTGAATATTCCCAAAGTATGTCTGTTGCTTATCCTGAAACTTAAAATTCTATCCCAATATGGAGGTGAAACCATGTTGTTATGGAAAGGGCATTAATGAAGGCACCACAGAATTAGTATGGGTATACATTTCACTGTTCAGTAAGGAAACATCTATGTCTGCTTACTGAATGGAGATTGAGAGACATAATTTACATCTAGAGATTAATTTTAAAATTCTATACAATCAGATGATAGGGTCAAGTGTTGGCAGTTGGACCTGATGCTCTTGTAGGTCTCTTCCAACATTTATGATTCTATAATTCTATGATTCTAAAAAAGTATGCCAAGAAACTAAGCTTGAGATCGGATATCAGGGATGTAATAACTGCTGTGTGAATACTCACACATATAGACATGATCAATAAAGTTCATACATGATGTTTCCCACTCGTGAAGCATAGTTCAATTTAATTTATTTTCTTTCTTAGCAGCTTGGCACACAACTTTACAGATTTACAATGGACAGCCAATGTATAGCATTTAATTTAAACACTGATGGGACATTACACAAAAGTTTGAGGCCACTAAAACAAATATTCAGTTCATGTCACAAAAAAAATCATTCTGCTCTATGAAACCCAAAAAAACCATAAGAAAAAGAATCAGAAAGAATAGGAGAAAGAGGAATCTATGGGAACTAGATAAGAAAGGGAATATGCTAGTATCTTTCAGAAAAACACAGGGATAAGGAAAGAAGAATAGAGATGAATATCTGATTCTTCAGTAACACCTTGTCAAATTCCTCTCTATTGTTTGAATACAAAGATTGCACTTTGTAGGATTTTGGGTTGTCAGTTAAAACAAGAAGCAAGGAGAAATGAAAGGGAAAAAAAAGGAAGATAATCATACAATCATGAATTGTTCAGGCTGGAAAAGACCCTTGGGATCATTGAGTCCAACTGTAAACCCTACAAGGTCACCCCTAAACCAGATCCCCCAACACTACATCTAAGTGACTTTTAAACACATCTAGGGTTGGTGACTCAACCACCACCCTGGGCAGCCCATTACAGTGCCTGACAGCTCTCTCCAGGAAGAATATTTTCCTGATGTCCAGTCTAAACCTTGCCTGTTGAAGCTTGAAGCCCTTCCCTCTGGTTCTGTTGCTAATTATCTGTGAGAAGACATCAGCATCAACATCTCTGCAATGTGCTTTCAGACAGTTGTAGAGAGCGATGAGGTCTCCCCTTCCTCAAACTAAACAGCCCCAACTCTCTCAATCTCTCCTCATGAGATTCACTCTTCAGGCCCTTCTCCAGCTTCGTTGCCTTCCCCTGCACTTGCTCCAGCACCTTGATGTCTCCCTTGTGCTGAGGTGCCCAAAACTGGACCCAGTACTCAAGGTGCAGCCTCTCCAGTGCTGAGTACAGGGAGACAATCACCTCCCTACTCCTGCTGGACACACGGTTTCTAATACAGGTCAGGATGACATTTGTCTTCTTGGAAGGAAAGAGAAAGAGGGTAGAGAGAGGGAGGAAGGATAAATACACAGCTGGATTCTGCAGTACTGAGGGAAATACTGTGATTTCTTTTGGTGGCTTGTGGCAAGGTTACAGCTGGGTGCAGCTCAACTTCTTTGGCAGGTATTTTCTCTTCACCTTCTCACTAATCCATTTAATTCATTAAATTGCTAGTTCTCAGGAAAGAGGGTTGCTTACAGCAATTTGAAATAATTAATATAATTTGTCTGTAAATTTATTGACCACAGCTGTTTGGGTAAGTGAACTTCAGCTAGAGGTTGTAACGGTCTCACTGATACTGATAGTATTTATTACTTTTTTAAACTCAAATTTTCTCATGCAAACACCAAATCACTATTTACAATCCATTCTGTCCTGACCTAGTAGCCCCAGAAGTCTTTAAGTAGTCCAGTACCAGCATTCAAATGTTCTTCTGAACCTGGTTTGAGTCTAATGAACTGTAAAAGTTAAGCTCCAATGTTTATGTGCAGGTTAAAGAGTAGACTGTGGGATCACCTTCAGCAGCAAAACAAGAGGATGTGCTGCAAAGGTGAGGGAATTGTGGGTGATTAGATAATAACCAGTACTCCAGAGGATAGCCATTTGCTGGAGAATGTCTGGCGAGAGATAGCTCTTCGCCCGTTAGTTATTGCCTTGACGGGAAATGAAGCAGCGAAAGCCAAGCTCCAGTCACACATTCTTACAGGTTAACATTAAACCATCAGCGTGCCTGTTTTCAGACATTAACTGATGAGTCCTCACAGCAGCCCTGCTTGTGAAGTACTTATTATCTTGGTTTAGAGACTGACAAGAGAGGAAGAGCGTTAAACCGGTCATTTAGGACTCAGACACTCTGGGTCTCCCCAGATAGAAGAATCTCTGACCGAACACCAAACCCACAGATTAATCTCAAAATAAGTCTTACAGACGAAAATCTTACTTGATGGTAGGTTAAACACAGTCAAAATAAATAAAGAGTCACTTCGCTCAAACGCAGAAGAAAAATGATCTGAAAAGATTAAGGAAAACACAGACACAATTTCTTTAGTTTATTGAGTAAATAAAACCTCATATCTGCATGAAAGCGTTGTAGCCTTTGGCTTAGAAAATAACTCCTGTACAGACTGCATAGTACTTTGAAAGAAGGAAGTCAAAGGCATTTGCAAGCTCATTTGTTCTCTAACAAATAGCTGTATTTGATAAAATCTGGGTGCTAAACTTTAACATTGCATTTTAGACCCAACGGCCTTTCATTACACTGAAGTCCAGGACTGATTAATACAATCTGGCAACTACACTGAATTGAAAGGAGAAATATTTGTTCATAGGAGCCCAGAAGAGAAAAGCAGAAGAGTACAAAATTATTCAGCTGATCTGCTTGTAAAGCATTGAAGACAAGCAGATGAGTCAAGTAGAAAGTAACAGAAGAATTCACAAGGTGCTGCTCAGTACCCTGCTCCTGCTACCTTGGTGTTGGAGCTGGCAGAAATCCTATTGATACCACAAATTTTCCAAGGCTCCTGCAGTGATTTGTGATTGTGTATGCTGAGAGGGATGCTCAACTTACAAAAAATTGACCAGGTGGGTTAAATTCTTCATCTTGTTGTGGAGACACTCCGTACCTGGAAAAACAAAAACCCAACCCAACCATTTTGTTGCAGTGCCATTCTGTAGGTACCCAATAAACATCAGATTGTCTTCTGCAGAACTCTTCACCAGGCCTTCTGCAACACCTTGGGTTTAATTTTCATTCTTTTTCGACCCTTGATTTATTAAAAAAGGCCTAGTAGAGTTTGGCCACATCTAGGCTTAAGGTTGCCAAAACATGTCACTTACTAATCACAGTCCTTGACCTCTTTAAAAAAAAAAAAATCCCCCAAAGCTTATAAAAATGTACCTTTGTGACATTTAGAATGAATTGAAATGATTTAGATATCCATGTATGGAGGGTGAAAATAGTGGGGTGGGGGAAAGAATCCCTGCTGCTCAAATGCCATGTTTCAGTCAGACCAACTGTTGTTTTAGGGTTAATGGGTACAAGATAACAGCAAAGCAGACACATCCGAGCTTGTTTCTTTGCATGGTGTAGGTTTGCATGGCCTTAGTCTCTCTCCAACATCCTCAGTTGTAGAACCACAATTACAGCCATCTCAAACAACTTTTTAACTTGTAGGTCATTTACTTAGAAGTTCTTGTAAAACCTGACCATTAATAACGTCATTTCAGTGAGGGAACATATCAAGAAAGATAATGTAAACCAAAATAACTGCTCATCTTTTCACCTAAGTGGTAAATTCTCTAAAAATAAAATGTTGTTACCTTTGCTTCTCACTTCTTTTCACTCTAGCTTTAAACGCAGCCAGAAGGCTAAGGCTTGACTTATTGTGAGCTTTGTAGACTGTAAGGCAATGGTTGTGTCACAAGTGGTGACATCCACAAAGACTGTATTAATGACAATAGTTCTCAAAAGGCTGCTGGAATGGCTGCCTTAAGATGGGCCAAGCAACTTTTGTATGAGAGAGGATTATCAGAGATCTGGTACTACCAGAGGTGAGAGGAAGGCTGGCAGCTGCCAATGTCTGGTCTGGGAGATCTGGCCCAGGAATTCATTACAATTGATCCAGCTGGAGTTAAAACCCAAACAAGGTCATGTATTGGTTGGGAAAAAAATCACAGTGTTTATTAGCGAGAGAAGAGGAAGAAAATAAGGAAAGGGAGAAACATGCAAATGATAAGTTAAGCAGAGAACAGTCACCACCAGGTCTCAGCGCCATCTTCACAGGATTCAAGTCGACGCTTGGTTCCATCTCAGTGGTGGGACAAAAAAATCCTTAGATGCCTCCTTTCATACTGGAGCCAGTGTTTACATGGCAGTGTCATAGCACCCTGGGAAGCACGTGGGCCCTACCTCACCTAGAACATGTTAGTAGGATACAGTGGCCCTATCTACCATGAGCTGTCCATGTACCCACAATGTCTTCTGGGAGAGGGCTTGCAGAATAGAGTGTATTTATGGAATCATAGAGTGGCTCAGGTTGGAAGGGACCTCAGAGCTCGTCTACTCCAACCTCCTACCATGGGCAGTGATGCCTCTCAACCACATTTAGTTGCTCAAGGCTTCATCCAACATGGCCTTGAGCTGCAACTGCAAAGTCCAGGGCTGAAGTTTGAGGCACACGAACCCTGTCCTCCTCGATCTATTACAGCAACTGCGTAAGGATTGTCAAAGACTGTGGACATGAAGAAAACTTTATTATGGCAGAATTCTAATTGCAGTGATTTTTCAAATGAGAATAGCAAAACAACCACCTGTTAAATCCTATTGATTTAAATTGAACTTTCCATAAGCAGCTGGATGTTCTGCTGTCATGTCTTTTCTAAAAGAGGAAGTAAAGTAAAACTGTAAGCGACAGAAACTGTGAGAGGAGTAGGGAAAGAAAGCTCTGGAGTTCCCAACTTCTCTTGGATAGTTACACCTTTGATGGATAATTGCAGGTTGGATTGGCTTGTTGCCTCTGGCACTTTGTTTAGATTACTCCTATTTGTCCTTTCTCCCTAAATTCTTTCATCCTGTTACTTAAAACCTAATTGTTTTATGAAATATTTATGGCCAGATGGGCAACTTAATTTTCAAACCTGCAAAGCCTTAACTCTTTCCACTTGCCATTCGTGATGCAGGAACAATTTCAGAAGACTCCTGTGCTTTTGCAACTAATTCTCCAACCCACCCAAGGTAGAAGCTCAGACACATCATAAGATGCCATCTTTTTGCCTAAAGCAAGTACTTAGATTTCAACCTTTTTTTATTTCCTCAGGCTCTGATAGAACAATGAACCTGATACCAGTTTATGACAGGACTGAGAAAACAAGACAGCTCTAAAATCACTGTGTGAATTTTCTAGACCTTGTGGCTTCTAGGCCATCTTCTATAGCAGATGGAGCTGCCTGCTCTGATTGTAAACAGCAACTGCCTGGAACCAGGCAAATGCAACAGATCCTGCAGATCTCTAACTTCCAAGATCTGAAGCACAACTTGTGAAACATGAAATGAAACAGTGAGATTTTAACACCCTTGAGACGTCAGATAGTTTGCTGTTATGTTGGTTTTTTTAGTAGCTGTTACATTAACCTCATACACCAGTAGAGGTTAGGGGTTGACCTGCTGGAAAGCACTACTGCATTGAAGGATCTGCAGGACAAGTTACCACGGGCCAACAATGTGCTCTTGCAGCTACAAAGGCTACAGACATTCTGGGGTGAGTTAAGAAATCTGTGGTGTGTAGGTTTAGAGAGGTCATTCCTCCCTCTCTACTCTGCCCTGGTGAGACCTCATCTAAGTACTGTGTCCAGTTCTGGGAATACTGGAGAGAGTCCAGCAGAAGGCTATGAAGTGGCTGAGGGGACAGAACATCTCTATTACATGGAAAGGTGGAGCAAGTTGGGACTGGAAAAGACTGAGAGTGGAACTTATCAATGCTTATAAATCCCTAAAGGGCAGGTGTCATCAGACTCTTCTCAGTAGTGCTCATTGACAGGCTAAGAGGCACAAACTGGAACACAGGAAGTTCCACCAGAACATGAGAAGAACCTTCTCTACTTTAAGGGTGGCAGATTTACGGAACAGGCTGCCCAGAGAAGTTGTGGAGTCTTCTGCAGAGAGATTCAAAGCTTACCTAGATGCAGCCCTGTGTGACCTGCTCTGGATGACCCTTCTCTGGCAGGACACTTAACTGGATGATCTCCAGAGGCCCCTTCCAACCCCTGCCTCTGTGATCTCTCTTTTTCTTCTTCGCTTCTTCCTCCATGGAAAATAATATCACCATGTGTGACTTGGCCTCATCTCCCTAGGGACTAGCGATAGGACAAGAGGAAATGGGATCAAACTGTGCCGGGGGAGGTTCAGATTGGATCTTAGGAAAAACTTCTTCCCAGAACTTTTAACTTTTTGCTTATGTCTGCTCTGAGTAATAAAAATCACCTCACAGTAAAGGCCCAGTGTATTCCCAAGTTTATTTATGTTATGGGTGGACCTAGAAGAAAAAGAAGAACAACACAGATATGTTTTTTCTATTTGTGCATAAATCAGGGCAGCTAAAGATTATTAAGAGGGATTCATATTGGATTTTCAGACCCCACTTTAGATGCAGTACAGATGAAACTTCTGTACGTCACTGCTCCATGTATGTTTTGCCTGTTCTTTTTACACTGCTCCACAGTAAAACCCCTTTCCAGTTCAGAAAAAATAACTTATCCAAGTCAAAATAAGCCAGACTACCTAGGAATCAAAAGCCAGCAGCTTAGTAGGGTCAGTGCTCCAGTGCTGCGCTCCCTGTGCTATGGATAAAGGATGAAGCACTGCCCTTAAGAAAGCACTTTAGTCACTCTGGTTTTCACAAAGAAGCAGAGAATAGGACTGAAAGGCAGGAGGGAAGATGAGCAATTCACAGTTGTCCCCCTGTACGTACGAGGCACTAGTGAGACCACACCTTGAGTCCTGGATGCAGTTCTGGAAACATCAATGCAAGAGAGATATCAAGGTGCAGAAGCGAGTGCAGAGGAAGGCGACAAATCCAGTGAGGGACCTGATGAATAAATCTTATGAGGGGTGATTGCAAGAGCTTGTTGAGTTTGAAGAACAAGAGGCTGAGGGGAGACCTCATCTCTGGCCTGAAGAGGGACTGGCCTGAAGCTGCACCAGGGGAAGGTTAGGCTGGAAATTAGGAAAAAGATTTTCACAGAAAGAGTGGTCAGGCACGAGAACAGGCTGCCCAGGGAGGGGGTTAGGTGTTTAAAGGTAGTTTGGATGTGGTATTGGAGGATCTAGTTCAGAGGTGAACTTTGTAGACTAAGGTTGATGTTTGGACTTGATGATCCCAAAGGTCTTTTCCAACCTGAATGATTCAGTGATTCCATTGAAAAACAGGCCATGCCCACTTTAAGCAATTTTAAGGAGAGTTTTACCAGATCACGTCTGTTAATGGTTCCACCTGAAATGCCATGTTAAACTTTGTTATGTGGGGCAGGTTTTTGCAGTCTGTGGGGTTGTCCTTATTTGCCTTTGGTTTAAACCTCTGCTGCTCTGCAAACCCCATCGCTGTGGTTTTACACTGTGCAAATGAAGTTAGCATCCAGCATTTGCTTCCTGTGACTGCTCAGCTATCTGGTTTCCACTTTTGTGAAACTCTGGCTGATGAATATCCAGCAGCAGTACTCGCAACACAGAGTCACAGAATCACCACAGGCCTGGTGCTATGGGCTGGTCCTAGGCTAGTCTGGGCAAGAGGTGGAGCTGACAGCAAAGTGCAGCAGCAAAAGAGGCTCCTTTAAAAAGAAAATAACTTCTGGGGGATTGTTCAGGATAAAGGAACATCCTCATGGAAAGGGTGATTAGACACGGGGATGGGCTGACTAGAGCAGTGGTGGAGTCTCCATCCCTGGAAGTGTTCAAGGACAGACTGGCTGTGACCCTTAGCACCCTGGTCTGGCTGACGTGGTGATGTTAGGTCACGGGCTGGGCTGGATGAGCTCAGAGCTCTTTTTCCAGCCTCAATAATTCCGTGACTCTGTGAAATGTTGGTGCTGGTTAGGGAATCACGTTAGTTGCTTTAGGAAAACTGATCGGCAATGTCAGATTTGGAGCTTTCTCCTTAACTCTGGATAAATGTAAATAACAAATTAAAATAGAAAGTTTTTTAAAATATATGAAATATTCAATATTTTACATTATCCTGATTATTATAATCTTCTTGACAGAAGTCTTCTTTTCATTTTTTGTTTTATTTACCCTGGGACTCAAGTCCCACAGTAACGCTAAGAGTTAATCAGAATTTAACCGGTTAGGTTAAAGTCTTAAGGGTTCTCCTCCTTCCCCTCAAATTTTTTGCCATAGTGCTTGATGCTTCAGTGTTTTCACACATTTTGCTGATGACATGTGAAGCAAGGGTGGACACAGCCTGGTGAACTTTAAATTTGTTGAGCTATTTTTTAGCAAGTAGTTCTGTTTAGATGATTCTTCAGTCTGTCTTGGAGTGATTTAATCCTCATCTGAAATCCTAGTTTTATTTCACAAGTAGTTGAGGTCCTTTTCACTATTTTCTTGTTTTTATCACTCAAAAATGATGCCATTTGCTTTAAGTGGATGCCTTGAACTTTCAAACTGAAAGAAAGGACTGGTACTAATTTGACTGTGGGAAGCTTCTTTGACTACTTCTGTATTAATGAGCTTACACAAACTTCTAGAGATGTAGTGTTGCCGTGGCTCATTGGTGAGAAACCTCAGAGTATTCATAGTCTGATCTTGGAGGTCCCCTCTGACCAGCTCTCTGGCTGAGCTCTTATTCCCAGACTCTGCTTCCCGCAGTCCCCGGCACCTGCCTCCATCAGCAGTTTTATGAGCCCTTTTGCCATTCTACGCTTGGTGAGATAAAGGACAAATCCTTCCAAATGGGAAAAGTTATTTTTCTCATTTACTTTTTGCTAAGTAAAATTTGACTAAAATTGATTTTATTCAAATGAAGCTACAATAATACATAAAAAAAAAAAGAAGAGTAGAGAAGGGAGAGAGAGAGAGAGGGGAAAAAAAAAAAGCAAAACACATTGAAGCTTCAGATAATTGCCTGGTATTTTTCAAAGTCAGAGGCAAGCCTTTCATTTGGGATCAATGTACTGATTTCTATCTACTGAAGATCTGGCCTGAAAAAAAATTAATATGTAAATATGGCTGTCAAGAAGTGATGCTCTTGTAAGAAACTCTTCTCTGCTGCTTATCAAGGCTGTAACTGTAGTAGGTTCTTAGTGTCACACTTAGGAACCCTGCATTTAACATTTCCTTCAATACTTAGGCACCTTCTGTGCAATAAACCAGCTTGATGGGGAGAAAAAAGAGCTGTTTAACATATTGGTGATGCAGTTCCTGCAAAGATCACTTCTGTTTGAAGGAGGCCGCTAACCACGCAACAAGCAGGAAAGGAGATAAAGAGAAAAGTTGGAAAATGTTGCCAAAATGACAGTAAATGTTAATGATCCCATCACAAAAATTGTCCTTCAAACTGGAGTGTGTAGTAAATAGTAATGAATAAATGCACTTGTCAGGAAGATTTGATTTGTCTGGCAAATCCACACCGACACGCACACTCATTTACTGCTGTATAGCCTTTTGAAAATGCCATTCCAGCAGAGCATAAAAAAGGTTATTTAGATTAAGTACAGTAACAAGATGAGCAGCACACTGAGTTCATTGGGCTACAGGCACACTCATTTAACACCCGGTGCTCCATTACTCCCAGTGACACTGTCCCGAAGGAAGGGAAGATAAAAACCCAAAAAAACAGCATATAAAAACAGGCATAATGGTTTAAAACGACGAGCCTGGCTGTAGTGCTGTGTAGCATCACTACTTACGTTTGGTCTGTGACTCATAATGCTGGAAATGTCATAGAGGTATTTGATGGTGCAGAAAACACCACCAGCACCCCTGACCCTCCATGCTGCGCACCCTCCCCACAGCAAACTGCTGAGAGCTAAACATTTGCCTTCATGACTAACATTTAAAGTCAGCACTTCACATTAAAGGGGAAAAAAAGTCAAAGCCAACTTTATATGACACTTCCAGATCTAGGGTGTTGGGTTGCTTCAGCTGGAGGAGACTGAGGGGTGATCTAATTAATGTTTACAAATATGGAAGACTGAGTGTCAGGAGGATGGAGCTAGGCTCTGCTCGGCGGATAAGGATAAGGGGCAGTGGGTGCAAGCTGCAGCACAGGAGGTTCCACATAAACACAAGGGAAAACTTTTACTGGGAGAGTGACAGAGCCCTGGCACAGGCTGCCCAGAGATGGCGTGGAGTCTCCTTCTCTGGAGACTTTCAATACCAGCCCAGACACAGCCCTGTGCGACCTGATCTAGATGCCCCTGCTCTGGCATTGGGGTTGGACTAGATGATCTTTCGAGGTCACATCCAACCCCTAACTGTCTGTGATGCTGTGATTGTGTGATTCAGGGGAATTACATGAGAGGGCCATGTTCTGCACCTGGCTGCTCTTTGCTTTTTGTGAAGGAACCTTAGCTGATAAGAAAGCACTCCCTCTGTTAGATTCACAGAAGCAATGTCATGATGTACTATGGGCTTGGAGTTTAATGCCTGCATACCTGCCTGCATGTTTTCCACATCTTCTTTTGATTTTATTGCCATTATGAGCCAGTGTATGCCTCTCAGTGTACAGTTTCTGCTCTTACAGGTTAACAGCTTCACATTCTCATCCTTCAGCCCAGCCTTTTGTCTGGAGCAGTTCAAGCATGACTGACAGGACAATCATTTATTATGATTGCTGCCTTGGACACAGACAGTGCAGGTCTGACACAGGAAGAAACAAGGAGCATCACACTGAATCCAGATGCAGAGCTGGAGGAGCGATGTGTGTGTACACCCACACGTGCATGTGTGCCCACACACACACACAGGTAGCTGTGATAGCAGGCACCAGCCCCTTCACATTTGTCAGCAGTGCAATTGTACATTGTGATAAAAAGTAAGTGCAGAATTCTCAGACGGCCTCGTATAGATAATATACGGCTACGCCGGGAGTTCTCACTGCTATTCGTTATACCAAGGAGCAGTCTGCAGTGTAAGTAGGATTTATTACCCCCCTTCCCTGGCAGTACATTTTAGTCTTAATTTCTCCAGTGTGGGTAGAACAAAGAGAAGTGAAAAGGGTATTGCACTGAACCTATTAGCTAATAAGTACTAAGTGATGATGTTGCTGGAGCCCTGGGAACAGACGCCAAAACAAAATCTCTTCTCCCATCTACATGGTTGAGGGAACATGTCTTGAAGCTGCTCAGCAGACCTCACAGTGCTTACTGAGTGAGGGCCAGCCTTTGAGCCCGGGCAAACCGCACATCAGCTGATGCTCAGACTTCCCTGGGCAGCTGTAGCTGCATGTGCTGCTGGTGTCTAGGAGAACGGTGGAGCTGTTGGAGCAGAGTATGTTGCCCAGTTGGCTCATCACTATCTCTTCCCTAAACAGTGGAAAACAGAGAGCAACTTTCTTGTTCCATCCACACAAAAGACAGTTACTGGAATTATTTTCAGAGGTTAAGAAGGATTCCTTAGAATTCTGTACAGATTCATTAACCCCACTTTCCTTTTTCTTCTTTCTTTTTCCTCTGAGGTTTTTCCATGGTTTTAACCCAGACCTGCCTTTTTTCCTTTCCTCTAGAAGAGAACTGTGCTTGTGGCACAGCACAATAATCAGATCAGTTGAAAGAGCAGGAGCTGCAAAGGGGTAAAGAGGAACAGAGGGACAGGCACTTTCTTCCTCCAGCTTCCTTTCACCAAAACCTGCTCTGCTGTCATTCCAAGAATGAGAACAAAATAAATAGGTTTGTGCTCTTATGGAGCCTTGAGGTGGTACCATGCCATGGCTGTAGGACAGAATGCAAACGAGCTTCAACCTATTTTAAAGGGCTTGGTGTGTCTGTGGTTTAACTGCTCACAGACTCCTTGCACACTTTACAGAAAAAGAAGATGGTTTTGTGTAGCATGCATATTTATTTATTTTAAAACTGAGTATGGGATCAGTTATTTAACAAAAATCTGAAACAGAAGCCCCTAATCTGTTACTTATTGAGGATATTTTTGTGAAGGTGTTAACAAAATGATTTACACACCATATCTCAGTACCTAAAGGGTGGCTGCCAAGAAGCTGTCAACTCCCTTTTTCACAAGGAGTCACATGGAAAAGACAAGGGGTGGTGGGTATAGGTTACTCCTGGGGAGATTCCAATTGGAGTCCAGAAGAAAGTTCTTCACCATTGGAACAATTAACCACTGTAATCATCTCTCCAGGAAAGGAGTCAATGGGCCTACAGTTTGCAGACCCAGCTTGACAGGCTGCTGGGACATGACAATGAGCCAGCAGTGTGCTCTTGTGGCCAAGAGGGTCAACAGCATCCTGGGGTGGATCACACAGCCGAGGTGTTTAGTAGATCAAGAAAGGGTCTTCTTCCCCTCTGCTCTGCCCTGGTGAGACCACATCCGGAGTATTGTGTCCAGTTGTGGGCTCTTCAGTTCAAGAGGGATGTGGAGCCAGGCTCTTCTCAGTGTCATCTACTGATAGGATGAGGGGCAATGGTTGTAAGCTGGAACACAGGAGGTTCCACATCAACCTGAGAAGGAACTTCTTCACAGTGAGGGTGACAGAGCACTGGAACAGGCTGCCCAGGGGGGTTGTGGAGTCTCCCTCACTGGAGATATTTAAGACCCACCTGGATATGTTCCTGTGTGACTTGGTCTAGGTGATGCTGCTGTGTCAGGGAGATTGGACTAGATGATCTTTCAAGGTCCAATCCCTAATGGTTCTATGATTCTATGGT
Source organism: Rhinopomastus cyanomelas (assembly GCA_013400115.1). Taxonomy (NCBI): domain Eukaryota; kingdom Metazoa; phylum Chordata; class Aves; order Bucerotiformes; family Rhinopomastidae; genus Rhinopomastus; species Rhinopomastus cyanomelas. The sequence continues at coordinate 67,488 of VXBP01006398.1, read as the reverse complement.
TTTATGGCTCTATGACATCTATTTTAAACTGTATTTCTAGCTTGATAGATTGGATTAGATGATCCCTTCCAACGTGGGATTCTATGCATTTATGAAAAATGTATGTCTATGAAAAAGGAAAAAACCATTCAGACAAAAGTACTTTGACTAGTTACAGTCATAAAGACTGACAGAAGCATGAATAAGGAAGCACAGGCCGTGTGCATCCTTAAAAGGTACGCTAGGAAGGCTCAGATAAAGCCCTTCCTGGGTACATAGGCATGTCTGTAGGGGCTGATATATGTCTCCACGAGTACAAAACCCACAGCAGTGCTCTGTGTCTCTTTCCTGTTCTCTCCCTTTCTGTTCCTAGCAGTGTGTCTGCTTTGGAAGCCTCGCTGTAAAGCTGAATTCCATGGGAATGGGCAGCAAAGCTTTCTAGGTTCACATTCTCAGCTTAATTCACAGAATCATTCAGGTTGGAAAAGATGCCTGGGTACATCAGCTTTACTTGACAAAATCCACCCCTAAACCATATCCCCTGACACCACCTCTAAATGATCTTTAAACCCCTCCAAAGATGGTGACTGCCTGGAGAAGGGCAGTCTGTTCCAACATCTGACTACTCCTGCAAAAAAAGGTTTCCTAATGTCCGGACTAACTCTCCCCTGGTGCAGCTTGAGGTCGATTCCTCTTCTATCACTAAGGACCTGTGAGAAGAGACCAACACCCACCTCTCTACAGTGTCCTTTCAGGTAGCTGTAGCGAGATGAGGTCTCCCCTCAGTCTCCACTGTTGAAGCAATGAAGGTTGGCTGAGAGCTCTGACTATGAGACTTCCTGAAGATCCAAACATGATCTATTTTGGACTAAAGGTCACTCAGAGCTCTCCCTTTCTAATGACAAAACTACCGGGTGACATCTCCATCACACTGACACTTCTAGCCTGGACAAGGGAGGTGCAGTCAACTGCCAGAACCAAAGCCAACTGGGATAAATAACAGCTTTGTTGGCCAGTGGGACTGGGCCAACAGATGGGCAGCATTTGAGGTCCCTCTTATCACCTGCATGCAGGACCATGAATCACCAATTCAAACACTTTCCTCTTCAAACCAAAATAGTTGCTGTCAGAAAACTGCATCCAGCAATAATGAATCCCACCCTCAAATGTCCCAAACCAATAAATAACTTGTAATTGAAATTATTGAAAAGGTTTCACTTTTCAATTGCCCATTGTGGAAATACAAAATACAAAATCTTATTAAATTATTAAGCAGAAACAGATCCTTTTAAATTCCCTGTTTAGTACTCACAGTATGATGCAAAAACCTTATTTCCCTTTAATTGGCTTATCTATAAAAATGATATTTTTCAGACAGTTGGTTGTCAAATCCCTTAGGATTTCAGGAGACATAATTCCCTTTTTAAAATTCTCTACATTTATTAATGAACTTGAAAAATAACACTTAAAATTGCGCAGTAACTTTTCCCTCCTGCACATTGTACTCTCCACAGAGTTTCATGGTGAACTTCAGGCAGTTCTTCCACATTTTTACCTTCAGGCTATATTTCCCAAGTGCTAACCTGTATAACTGCTGTTAAAACCTGCCCATTAAATGTCTGCAAGAAGGTCACAGATCATATGGAGTTCACCAAGGAGAATACATGGGAAGGGAGTAGTTTGTTGAGGGAAAAAGGATTGCTTACTCTGTGTTCATCATCGTGCTTTTATAGCCTCACCTCCTGATCTTAATACTAAAAGAGAATGAACGTATTTATTTTGGCCTTGACAACCTGTTTCACATTGGGAGAAATGGGCAGGTAAAAAGCAGGTTTTCAGTCAGTTCTAAGCAGTTCAGTCAGTGGTAAGAAGGCATAGAATCATAGAATCTTTCAGGTTGGAAATCTGAGATCATTGAGACCAACCAATAACTCAACAAAGTCCACCCCTAAACCACATCTCTCAATAGCACATCCAAAAGAACTTTGAACACCTCCAGGGATGGTGACTGAGCCCCCTATCTGGAGAGCTTGTTCCTGTGTCTGACTATTCTCTTGGTGAAAAAATGTTCCTAATGTCCAGCCTAACCCTCTCCTGGTGCAGCCTGAGGCCAGTGCCTCTTGTTTTATTGCTAATGACCTGCGAGAAGAGACCAGCACCCAGCTCTTTACGGTGTCCCTTCAGGTAGTTGTAGAGAATGATGAGGTCTCCTCTTAGCCTCCACTCCTTCAAACCAAACAGTCCATCTCCTTCAATCACTCCTCATAAGGTTTGTTCTCTAGGCTCTTCACCAGGTTCATTGCCCTCCTCTGCACCTGCTCCAGCACCTTGATATCTCTCTTGCATTGCGGTGCCCAAAACTGAATCCAGTACTCAAGTTGTGGCCTCACCAGTGTACAGTATAAGGGGACAATCACATTTTGGCTGCACAGCAGCACTTTTCCACAGCCCAGAGCCTTCACTCCTTTAAAACCCCTCTATGATCCATGACTGTGTCCCTCTCACAAAGCAGAAACTATATCAGTGAATGGCCCCAAGTTCTGACAAGTGTCTGCTCCTCAAGAAGCCTGGCTCAGCTCTCCCCATGTGATGGGTGAGAGCCAGAAACCATCAGATTAGAGTACAGGGTGCTGGAAAGGCCAAGCAGCTTGTGCAATTCCCCCAGCCCCTGGCCAAGAGCACTTCTCCAGATGTCTCTGAGGGCTCCTATCATACACAGACTCCCCTAGAGACATTCCTGGTCAGGATACTGGGAAAGAAAACTCACACTGGAACCTTACGGCTAATGCATGAGCTGGTCACATACTACATAAATGATCAGTACTCTCAAGGAAGCCAGTAAGAGCTGGATGTTTTCCTTTCCAAGCTGATGAATGACTGAAAGTTGTTTTAGTGTGAGAAGGAAATACTTTTTGCACACATAGACTCAGCTTAACAAATTTGGACTCACTTCTCCTCTGCAGAGAGCTTTGGTTAGGAACTGTTTCATACTTTGGGTAAAGAACAGAACAGAGGCCATTGCAGACCCAGATGACTGATAGCACAAACACCTCACACAGAAATTCCAGGTTTTCTCGTGATCTTCCGTAGAATTTCCTTAGTTTGAATACCAGAGGAATTGATCCTAAAGGTTCAGAATAAACAGCAGTTTCCAGTCTTTGCCTTCTCACTGAAGACTGTAACATCGACACCAACTCAGTGGAGACACCCTTTGAGAAGCGATCTAAGACTTTGTGTAGATCCTAAAGCTGAAGCAAGGTTGTATCTTGTTTGTCCTCTACCTACTTTGGTAACCTCATACCAGAAGCTGCCATGTGGTTCCTTGTTAAGCTCTGTCAGACAACGAGTATGTCACTTGGACAGGGAACTCTTGGACTTGAGCAAATGAGATCAGAATATGTTACCCAATCACAGAACCACAGAATTTCGGAGGCTGGAAAAGACCTCTGAGCTCATCCAGCCCAGCTCATGACTTAACATCACCACATCAGCCAGACCAGGGCACTAAGGGTCACAGCCAGGCTGTCTTTAAACACTTCCAGGGATGGTGACTCCACCACTGCCCTGGACAGTCCGTTCCAGTGTCTGATCACCCTGTCTGTGAAGGAGGTTTTCCTAACATTCAACCTAACCCCCCTGGTGCAGCTTCAGGCCCTGCCCTCTCATCCTCTCCTGTTGCTTGTTGCCTGGGAAGTTGCATCACAACAATTCTTACCTTCTCAAACACCCTTTTCTCACTCCTCAGAGAATCAGGTGGAATGCTAAATGTGCACTTGCTTCTTAGGAAATTCTTCGATGGTGCAGCATGGGATTTGTAACACTGGGTGGGATGAATGGCATCCACAGAGGGAATTTTTTGCAGTTAGGCTGTAGCTTTTTGGAACATATTTTTGCAAAGGTGATGTTAAGGGCTGCAGTAACACCAGGTAGAGAACGTTCTGGTTCGCTGTGTTCAGATGAAGTGGCGACTACAGTTTTTAGTCTGGGTTGGAGTCCTCCTACCCTGTTGGGTCTTATGAAAAGAAACCCTGTCCCAAGCTACAGACTGTTGAAAGAGGTAAAGAGGAGAGAAGTAGGAGGAAGAAAACTGCCAGAATGTGAGCCCTCTGTCTCAGGCAGGTGAGGTTTTTAGTGTTGGTTTTACAGATCTGTTCTTGCTTTGCTTGGAGGAATACTCCCCTCACCATTTAGCACACTGAGCTTCATTTCTAATGGAATCAGGATCTCTTGGTTAAAGTCAAACCTGCAGTCACATCTGCCTTTCAGGGAGAGATGAAATATGACAGAGGTATAATTCCATGTAACTGGCTTACCTAGCTAAGTCTTTGAGAAAAGGAGGTAAAGAGGAAAAACAAAGTAGTTTTTTATTTTCAATAAATTTTGCCAAGATAAATAAAAACCAACATCACTACAGCAAATGGAATTACAGTGATGTAAACCCAGGAAGGGCCAAGAAAGAATGGCTCTGAAGTTGTATGAACACCCTGGATTTGTAGTTCGTGGCTGAACAAATGCAAATCTGGGACTTTTATGCTTTTCCTCTAATGGATTACAAAGAGCTTTACTGCAAAACATGAAATGTGCTCGTATGTTAGATGGGGAAACTGAAGCAAGATACAAACCTGTGATGTTATGGTAATCAAAGCAGCTGGTTTTCTAAGTTCAAATACTTACTGAATCCTACTGATAAACAAATACGGGCTGATTATCATCTTTGCATTACCACACTCATGTGATCAGCTGCTCTGTGAATTCCATTAACCAACATTCCACACAGAGAGAAGCCAGATTCCCTCAGGTCAATCTCCAGCAAGGATCTAGCATGGAATTGGAGCTCGTACTCGTGGCAACATTAGCAACGGTTCCAGGCAGTTAGGTGTATCTTGACTTGTTTCCTTGCTGACTGAATGATCACAACTGCAACGCATCAAAGCTATCACTCACCTTTGCCAATCTCCTGCCAATGCTTATCAAGCCTGAATATCAATTAAGGTGCAAACTAAACAGCACTGATTTTATTTCAAATGTGGGCAAATACTAGCAGAAACTATTTTACATTATTTTAGTCTGTTCAGCATTCACTGTTCCCAGAATGTGTCCCAGAGGTGCTCAGCAATTTGCTGGTTCAATGGCTTCAAAATAAATTAAAATATTTCTGGTTTCTACTGGCACTGATAGAGATTGAATAGGCAGCAGCTATTTGAGCAACTAATTAGGAGGCCATATCTTGCTGAGTTTCATTCCTTTCAGCTGGACAAGATCATCAGTGCATAACTTTAAGGGTTGCTATAACTGTCTATTGAGGGTTAAAAAAAATAAAGGAACCTTTTTTCAAAATAATAAAACACATAAGAGAAAGAGCACACTAAATCATCTCCTCGTACCCTCATTAACTGTAAAAGATTTTCTGTTTAAACTGAAGCATAAGGCATCAGCCCCGTGCAGTGAAGAACATGCTTGTTGCAAGACAAGCGGCTTATGTTGCAAGGTACTGGCAATCATTGACTATGCTGGTGAATTAGACATCTAGTTCATGATACTCCTGAGATAGACATGATTCAGCTGTAAATAAAGCTTTGTTTTATCAATTGTTACTGAGGAGTCCAGGGCTCAAGACCAAGAAGCTGGACACCAGCATGGCTTCTGATATTTGATGTGTAAAGGATTACAGGCTGTGACTATAAAGAATTAGAGGAAGTTCAGAAATAATTAGGTCCTATGACTCCTTGCTATCAGAATGAAGGAACCAAGGTGATGCAAGCAGTGCAGTAGCACTGTGAAAGCAGTCTACAGGCATATGCTTAGAGAATTATTTTCACATGTCCTAGCGCCGTCATTACTGTACTGCATTACAAACAAAAAGTTGTACTAATTCCAGTTTTCAGAGCTTTGTGTATCCATACAGTCCTTTACCTCCTTTGTTTCATGTTGGACCTGTAGGAAAAAACATAACGTAGATCATCATTGTTTATTGTATTTTTAGAGAAGAGTTAATTTCTGCATGAAATTAAATCTCAGTGTAATGTTCACCTGAATGTACCCCAACTTTTGTTCAAAGATGAAGTATCTTCTCACAAAGGACAATTGATAGGACAAGGGGGAATGGCCTCAAGTTGGACGAAGGGGAAGTTTAGGTTGGCCATGAGGAAAATCTTCTTTACTGGAAGGGTCTTCAGGCCTTGGAACAGGCTGCCCAGGGAGGGGGTTGTGTCACCATCTCTGGATGTGTTTCAAAGTCCTGGAGATCTGCCCAGGGAGGTGGTGGAGTCGCCATCTCTGGAGCTGTTCAAGGCAGGATTGGACGTGGCACTTGGTGCCATGGTCTAGCCTTGAGGTCTGTGGTGACAAGTTGGACTTGATGATCTATGAGGTCTCTTCCAACCTTGATAATTCTGTGATACTGTGATACTGTGATACTGTGACAGGGTTTAGCAGTGGTTTGGGACAGTTGGGTTCATGGTTGGACTTGATGACCTTAAAGGTCACTTCCAACTCAAATAATTCTATGATCCTATGACTCTAAATTGTACTGTGAATAAAACGATGTTTGTACTCTAGCCAGCAAATATATTTGCTCACATTGCCTCTTGCATGCCAGTGGAAACTCAAATTGTCCCTGTGTTTGTTATCAGAATTTGTGCAACATATTTTTTGCAGGTTTTGTTTGTTCCCTCACTGGGTTTCCGTTGAAAAGATTGCTGTTGCTATTCAGGGCACAGTATTCAACATTTGGCTGATGGTTAGTTATGACTGATCGGATAAATTACTTTTCAATCGCTCTAGTGCAGTGAATCACTTTGTGTAAATGCTAACAGCCATGTTTAATAATGTTTATGTGAACAATTAGCCAACAAATAAATTCTAAGCCTGTTAAATCGGTTACTTTTTACAGTAAATTTCAGCCCCACAAGTATCACGTGCATTCTATTCCCACTGCAAATCAGGATTCACTGTCTTTTTCCACCAGTGTAAATTCTCACTTCCAGGTGCAGAGGACTGAAATATCACAATAACATTTTTATTCACACCACTTATGACAAGATCTTCAAAACATCTCCAAAGCCTATTAACAGAGGCCCTAATTTTTACCTACTCAAAAACTATTCCAGCTCCTAAAATGACTAAAATATTTGCCTGTTTAATAAAGCACTCTTGAGGTTAATAACCTGCACATCTGACCTACTCATCACTGCCATCACAGCTATTTTTTAGTAAGTTCGTTGAGTCTACTGTTTGGTTTTTTTCTTCCAGAGGAAGGATTGGGTAATATTCTGCTTATAATACAGGTGCTTTAATGAGCTTTGCTACAGAAATGCATCCTGCAAGTATTTAAAGATAATGTTGAGATATGTGCAAACTTTCCTAGAACAATGTATGAGGTAGAAATAGCGGATTGTCTGCAGAAAAATGGCTCCCAGAGGGAAGCAGAAATAGCACAGCTTGAAATGCCTTGTGCTTCATAACGTCCTTAGCCACCAGCAAGGCAAGTGGCCTGTGGAAAAGACAAATGCCCGTCTTCACAGTGTACGCGAGGAGCTGGCGCAGGAGGGTTCACTGGGTAAATACGAAAACACAAGAGGTAATTGTTTCTCCTCTCACAGCACTACCATCAGCACACAACTTCAGGGGAATAATCCTTTCTGAGATCTGGGTAAAGAAGAGCAAAGATTTATGTTTTCTCTTAAACTTGAAGGTATGAGTATTGTGGGAAAGAAAGTCATGCTGCACTCCAGATGAAATCAGTAGAAATTTTACATAAAAATTGGGGAAACCATGATTTCACTCTCTAGGAATTTCTCCTAGAAATGAGGGAATGTAGGGATCTCTACCAAATACATTACACAGCTTCCCCTGGGGGTCCCCTCAGGGTGAAATACTTTAAAGTTTCAACTTGTTTTTGCTTCTTTTTCCTCTTCTCAATTTCTATGGCTGGGATCAGCCATAAACAGTGAAACTAGCTGCCTTGTCATTTGTATTGAAGGACATTGAACAGAAATCATGTTCAGTTGTTACTGATATTTGCTGACTCAGGTTTAGTAAATGACTTGCCAGGAAAGCTTTACCTTCTAACCAACTGACCAAATACAGTCCACATTAGCAAAATTCACTAAGTATTAGCCTGAAATATTTGTTTGCTTGTATCATTGAAAGCTAGCAATATCAGGAAAGCAGGATGCTTTGCACAGACTTAAATCATCAGGAATGTTCCAGGAGAAAACAAGAAAAGAGCTTTCTCGAATGGCTGTGACTTGCTTTATTTATAACTATTACTGTAGTACAACTGGTTCAAATGCTTAATCACTAAACATTTGATACTTGCTTTAAATTCTGTTCCAAGTTATATGGTTTATACCAACAAGAGAAGCATATAAGGTGTGCAGTTATCTCAGGAATCCACTGAGGGTAAATACTGGTAGACTAAGTTAAAACACAGTGATTTTTAAGCGGACTTGAGTTGTGTGTGCAGAGGGGAGAGAGAGACAGAGAGAGAGAGAGAGAGAAAGAGAAAGAGAATGTGTGTATTTTGCACAAATATATCCACCCTGAGAAGTACGAGTTGATTTATTACTGCTTTTTAGTTAGCAGAGTATTTTATTATGGCAAGATAAGTAAGCCATAAATTCTACTAAATGCTGCCTATTTTTTTAAAAAAAATTAATGTTTTACATACTTAACTAGTATACGTGCTCTGCTAGCCACTGAGCAGTAGTGACTGTGATCCATTAAAGCCAAACCATCAGCCTCGCCGTTGTAAACCATGCTACAGAGCAATGAAGCATCACAAATAGCTGTGATGAAGGAGAGAACACAAGCTCCCGCTATTATTACAAGAAAAGCAAGAGATAATCTATCATTAACACAATGCAACAAATAAACCAAATCATATATTTCAATGTTGAAGCAAAAATAAAGCTTTTGTAATTTCTGCCAGGGGAACTGAAATTTGTGTGACTCAATGGCAGGGTGACGAAACTGAAATACAGCAATGGAAGAAGATTGTCGGCAATGACTAGCGCAACACCTTACGCAGGATCTTCAGCTTTGCAATTTAAAGTCTACATGTCTCCAGTAATTAGACAAAATTAGGATCAGTTTAATCATGTTTCTGTGATAGATTTTTAGTGGACTGAGCAAGAAAGAACACAACAGGCTGTTGTATTTGCATTTTTTCAACATTTTGTAGAGCAATTACAACTGCGTGTAGATTTCAACACAAACCAAAAAAAAAACCCACAGCCTGTGACAAGCCTGCTACAAGGTGAGCAAGATGAAGAAAACAAATAAGAGAAAATCTCTGTGATGTGGCTAAACAAAGTCACAAAACTTAAGGTATTTCAGAAAGATGGAAGAAATATCTGGTTTCCCATGAAATAAGGCCATTAGTCCTGAAAGGTCCTTTTCACAGCTTCTGCTTGGTTCAATAATAAGAGGGATAGACCTACAAACTGACATTTGGATTTAATTTCATAAGTTTACCTCTACAGCTTCTAATTACATTTATATAATTATATAATTAGACCTACGAGGGTGGGAAGAGCACATCTGAGACATGCAGCAACGTGAAATTTTTCCATTGCACTGTGAGTATAGAAAGCAGAAAAGAATTTGCTGATCTTTAATTTATTATGTGTGTCTATACTTTGTGACCTTTGATATACTTAGAATTTAGTTTAGTCTCCTTTAAGGGCAACATTGCTGGTTTAGGTAATGTTTGATGGGTTTGTATAAAGAATAAAGTCAGAGATTATGTTGTCTTAAAGTCAAAAGTTTGCAGAGATAAAGGTGGAAAGGAAAAGAAAGCACAGATAAACAGAGCAGACAAGAAAGCATAAAAAATGAAGGGTAGAAGGGAGAAGGCTGGTGAAAAAGCTAATTTTGGAAAGAAAAAGACTTTGTTGAAGTTTAGTGTAAACCTGTGTCCAAGTGAATAACATCTGAGATATTAAACACACTGTGGTAAACGTGCAGTTAATTCACAATATAAACTGTGAGTAGCATTTTGCCTTGCTAACGTAATGGTTCAATGGAGTTTTACACTTCACTTTGTGCTGAGCTTCATCTGTACAGGTTACAGAAGTCTGATCCCTACTGTAGGTCTGATATAGCTCCTACTATAGATTTGCAATAATGGCTTTGAGAGGAACTAGGAAAAAAACAAATTAATAGATATTTACTTACTTCTGTAGGACACAGGGGGTCTTTTGCCTCTCCTTTTTTTATACTAAGATTCAAATGAAATAAAAGATAATTAGGTCATTTCAGATCTATTTCTTTTCAAATTTATTTAGGTTGTCTCTAGGTCTTGATAAAATCAGTCCTACTGTGGAGAGACAAACAGTATTTGCAGTGCTCAGGGGTGGTTGAAGATTATAATGTAATATATAATGTAATAAATGTCAATAATTCACATTATTGGCAGTTGCCCCTATTACTGTTCTTATAACCAGTATGAATATTTCAGGCTTGAATTATCCTATATGGCAAAATTTAATGCTACAGTTATTTCTTTTCATACTGTTTTTTTGTACTTTATATTATTTCTTTAAGCTCTCTGGTGAGGTTTGGAATTGAACTCAATAAAGAATAAAACAAGCCCGTACTAGCACTTGTTGAACATAAATTTATATTAAAAATTAAGAGTAAGAATTTTCAGAAGCCCTTACAGGCTTCAGTTACGTGTTATAAATTTAAAAAGGGATGAGTGCCAGAGACTGTCAGACTCCCTTGAAGAACTCACCTTTTAAAATCCTCTTGAAGGCAAGAAATATGTCAGAGAAGATGTTTAGCTTCTTTGCCACAGATTTAAGCAGATCTGAGTGTTATGTTCATGCCCATCACGTGCAATACTCTTCACTGCTTTATGCAAGAAAGACTGAAGAAAAGAAAGATGATAACACAGGGCTTTCTGGAGAGAACTTCCAAAACCAGGTCTGAATTTTGGAGTGGTATTCATGAATAGGTACAGGATGTTTTCACTGTTTTGTAAAGTGTGATGAAATGTGAGGTTTTACAATACTTAGGGATATATCTGACCATCTAGGGCTTTGGCAACTTGAGAAAACCTGTCTTCTGCTGAATTCTGTCTATTGTAACTGCCATTTGTTCTCCTTCATTGCCTTCCAAACATCTTATGCCTTCCTATAAACATAGAATCATAGAATCATCCAAGTTGGAAAAGACCTACAAGACCATCAAGTCCAACCATTTACCCTACAACTCCCAACCACTAACCCCTCTCCTGGAACACCCTGTCTGCCCATTTGTTGAATCCCCCCAGGGATGGTGTCTCCACCCACTCCCTGTACAGCCTGTTCCAAGATGTCCCCATTCTGTCTGGGAAGAAGTTTTTGCTAAGATCCCCTGGCACAATTTGACTCCATTTCCTGTTGTCCTATCACGAGTCCCTAGGGAGAAGAGGCTTGCACTAAGCCTCACTAAAACCTCCCTTCAGGTAATTGTAGAGAGCAGTGAGGTCTCCCCTCAGCCTCCTCTTCTTCAGGCTGAACAGCTCCAGCTCCCTCAGCCTCCTCACCAGACGTGTTCTCCAGACCTCTAAACAGTCTGCAATGCAGCCAATGTTCTAACTACTGTGAAAGGATTGTTGTTCAGATTGGTCTGTCAACATTCCTTAGCAAAAAGTTCCATGATGCCAAAAATGCTTTACAGAACCTTTAAGTGAGAGAGATTCTGAAGTGTGGTCTGTAGTGTCAGGAAAAAAAGAGTACATGAGTCTCTGCACTTGAGACCAGTCAGACTTGTCAGGTCTCCTGATGTCAGTGGAAGGCTGGACCACTTTATGATTGCACTTACATGGGAATGAAGCCTTCAGAGGGGATATGCCCACTTTGTTCCTTACAGTAACAAAAGATTTCCAGTCTGCTAATTGTTGCAGATTCAAGTGGCTTAAAAGCAGATTTCCTCTTCATGGTAGACAAAGGGTGTTCACCCAAGACTTGATTCCAGGACAAGCAGTCAGGCAGGAAGAGTTGCACACTACAATAACTAAAGGACTTGCCTGTCCCACTTCTCTTACAGATGGATTGGATGGAGCAAGATGAGAAATTGCACTGCCTAGAGGATCCTCTCATGAGGATCTTAATGCATTAGCAATCAAGAAAAAGAAAAGGAAAAGGTGGAATTTCTTCTTAATGATCCCAGTGGCTGCAATCTATACGGCACAAAGATGGGAGGCAAGAAAGGGAATAAACAGAAGGATCCATTCAGTGGGATAGAAACAGAAGTACTTCCATATGTGTCACATCTTCCCCTATCCAAAGCCTATTCTTTGCAGGACTACATACTGCTGTGGACACTGTAACTAAAGAAAGAACATAGAGGTATTGATTGACAGTGGCTGAATATGCGTCAGTAGTGTGCCCAGGTGGCCATGAGGGCCAGTGAGATGCTGGCCTATATCAGGAAGTGTCCTAGTAGGTCCACAGAAGTAATTTTTGTCCAAGTACTGGGCACTGGTGAGACCACATCTTGAATACTGGGATCGGTTGTGGGTTCCTCGCTACATGAAGGACATTGAGGTCCTAGAGCAGGTCCAAAGAAGGGCTACAAAGCTGGTGAAAGCTCTGGAGGGCAGGACTTATGAGGAGCAGCTGAGTTGTTTAGTCTGGAGAAAAGGAAGCTGAGATTTTATTGCTCTCTACAACTGCCCGAAAGGAGGTTGTAGTGAGGTGTTCAACCATGTAACAAGTGATAGAAGAAGAAATGGTCTTAAATTGCACCAGGAAAAGTTTAGATTGGACATTGGGAGAAACCTTTTTTAAGGAATGGGTTATGAGGCACGGGAATAGCTTGCCCAGGAAGGAATTGCCGTCCTGTTGTGTTAAAGGGCAGGAAGCGAGGTGGAATTTGGATAATTCAATGAGGAATAAACCTCCTTAGCTCTTAGCCAGTCCCTTCTAATAAAGGAGGACCAGCATTCAGTTAAGCAGCAGTCACATTCACAAATAGTATTAATTTACTGTAGGCCCGACACTGGACATTCGTGAACCAGCCCTCACGCTGTTCCTCTGGTCCTCCTTCTAGGTCAGTCTCACGAATAGCAGCATCAATCCATCTGCTATCGGTCTGACACTTAGACACTCATAGAATCATAGAATCATAGAATCATTGTGGCTGGAAGGGACCTCCAGGGTCATCAAGTCCAGCCCTTTCTCCAAGTGCCTAACCGCTAGACCATATCCCTAAGCGCCACATCCACCCAGTTNGAGCACACTGCTGACTCATGTTCAGCCAGCTATCAATCAACACCCCCAGGTCCTTCTCCACCAGGCAGCTCTCCAGCCACTCTTCTCCAAGCCTGTAGCATTGCTGGGGGTTGTTGTGACCAAAGTGCATGACCCGGCACTTGGCCTTGTTAAACCTCATACAGTTGAGCTCAGCCTATCGCTCCAGCCTGTCCAGATCCCACTGCAGAGCCTCCCTACCCTCCAGCAGATCATAAACAGCCTTTATGTTGTAGGTCCAGCCAGTGCTCGTAAGAAACAGTCAGAGTGTGACTAGCATCATTTATTCACACGTGCAACATGATATACCAAGTCTTTGAGATCCCCACAGGTTCAGCTGCAGAAAGGCACTGTGCTTGAAACAGACAGTACTCTGCAGAGAGGGACTATGGGCCTGAAACAGACAAACAAACGTGAAATAGGTACAGACGCACGGCCAAGTTAGCCACCAGGTTGCCTTGTCTTGGGATCTGAAGAGGAGGAGGGGTACAATCCTTTTGGTGTCAGATTCATCTTTCTCCCCTCTACCTCTACACTACTTTTTCTTGCTTTTTCCCTGCCTTTTCCTTCCTTTCCCTGCCTTTTTGCTGCTTTTCACTGCCTTCAGTCCCCCAAAAGACTGAGATTTTTATATTGTGTGACGTGTTACATGTGTGTGAGAAGTCTGTGCACAGAAAGTCTTGTTGGGGTAGCCGGTGAACACAAAAGACCTTGATGGTTGATTTAGCTTTTGATTAGCTTGTCTAGGTGCAGCCATTGTGTCTCTCATTCTTCAGAGAAGAGCAATTAAGACCTGCTTCAGTCCATCCTTTAGTGATTTCATCGCCTTTGCTTCCTCCAGCCGGTCTGGTTTTAGACACAATTTCAATGGATGTTTTGACTTTTCTGTTGACTGCCTGAGTTCTTCTCCTGTTTGGGTTCTACTACCCAAGAAGTCTCCATCCCTGGAGGTACTTAAGAGTTATGTAGATATGATGCTGAAAGATCTGGTTTAGCAGAGGACTTGTTGACAAACCCAACACATAGGCTGACTTATTTTGCAGAAATGTCACACTGTTTTTTAACCAAAACATGCATGGAAAATTTGCTTTAATACTGAGGTTTAAGGCTAAGGTTTTCAATTACTTATTTACCTCAGTCCTCTTTACCTGCAGAGGCCTCCAGCCACACTCCTGGAGTCATGGAAGATTACAGCAGGGACTGCAAGGAAGAACTGCCCATCATAAGTGAAGATCAGGTTCACCTGAAGAACCTGAAAGTGTTCAGGTCCATGGGACTTACTGAGAGAACTGGCAGATGAAGTTGCTAAACCCCTCTCTATTATATTCCAAAAGTCATGGCAGTCTGGTGAGGTCCCCACTGACTGGAAAAGGGGAAAAATAATCCCTATTTTCAAAAAGGGTAAGAAGGAGGAGCCAGGAAAATACAGGCCTGTCAATCTCACCTCTGTGCCCGGTAAGATTATGGAGCAGATCCTCATGGAGGCACTACTGAGACAGGAGAATAGTGGAGAGGTGGTTTGGTACAATCAGCATGGCTTCACCAAGGGCAAATCCTGCCTGACAAAGCTGGTGGCCTTCTATGAACAGGTGACAACAATATTAATGGATGAGGGGTGGGCGACTGATGTCATTTAGCTGGACCAGAGCAAAGCCGTTGACACTGTCCTGCACCACATTCTGGTCTCCAAGCTGGTGGAACATGGGTTTCATGGATGGACCACTAGATGCATAAAGATCTGGCTTGATGGCCGTACCCAGAGAGTGGCTGTCGATGAGTCCGTGTCCCAGTGGAGGCCAGTGACAAGCGGAGTCTCTCAGGGATTGATCCTGAGACCAGTCTTGTTCAACATCTTTGTCAGTGACATGGACAAAGGCATTGAGTGCACCCTCAGCAAGTTTGCTGACAACACCAAGCTGTGTGGTGCAGCAGACACGCTGGAGGGCAGGGATGCCATCCAGAGGGGCCTGGACCGGCTGGAGAGGTGGGCACAAGCCAACCTCTGATGGGGTTCAACAAGACCAAGTGTAAGGACCTGCATCTGGGTCGAGGAAATCCTAAGCACAAATACAGGCTGGGCAGTGACTGGCTGTAAAGTAGCCCTGAGGAGAGGGACTTGGGGGTGTTTGTGGAGGAAAAGCTCAACATGAGCCAGCAGTGTGCACTTGTGGTCCAGAGGGCAAACCGGATCCTGGGCTGCATCAGGAGAAGTGTGGCCAGCAGGTCAAGGGAGGTGATTCTCCTCCTCTACTCTGCTCTAGTGAGACTCCACCTGGAGCACTGTGTCCAGTTCTGGAGCCCTCATTACAAGAAAGATGTGGATGTGTTGGAGCGAGTGCAGAGGAGGGCCATGAGGATGATCAGAGGGCTGGAGCACCTCTCCTGTGAGGCCAGACTGAGAGAGTTGGGGCTGTTCAGTCTGGAGAAGAGAAGGCTCCCAGGTGACCTTATTGTGGCCTTCCAGTATCTGAAGGGGGCCTACAAAAAGGCTGGGGAGGGACCTTTTAGGATGTCAGGTAGCAACAGGAGTAGGGGGAATGGAGCAAAGCTGGAGATGGGTAGATTTAGAGTGGATGTGAGGACTTCACCATGAGAGTGTTGAGAGCCTGGAATGGGTTGCCCAGGGAGGTGGTGGAGTCCCCGTCCTTGGAGGTGTTTAAGGCTGGGCTGGATGGGGCTCTGTCCAGCCTGGTCTAGGGTGGGGTGTCCCTGCCCATGGCAGGGGAGTTGAAACTGGATGATCCTGTGGTCCTTTCTAACCTTAAGTGGCTGTGTGACTTGGTCTGGGTGATCCTGCTCTGGCAGGGGGATTGGACTAGATGATCTTTCGAGGTCCCTTCCAATCCCTAATGATTCTATGATTCTATGTAGGCCCATTTATTTTCAAAGTTAAACGCTTAAGACTTCAAGAAGCTACCAAATCCAAATGTAGTCAATAGGAGTCTTCAACAGACTATAGACCAGTGTCTCACATTTTATGAAGGGGAAGAAAATATTAAAAGAAAAACAGAGTTTCTTCTTTCTAAGCCCCAAAACTCAGTCATGTTAAAAACAGGATGAAGTCAACATCCTTGACTTAGGAATATATTTGTGCACTTTCCATTACATCACACACCTCAAGGTTACTGTGAGACTTGTTGTAGCACACAAGGATAGAAAACGACTGTTGTTTGTGGTAGAAAAACATGTATTGTGGCTTTTGTAGCATTGGTTTATGGATACAGGCACAGATTTACCAGCAAATGAGCTTCCCAGAAGACATATTAATTTGAGCTGCAAATTTAAGTGAGCAGTATAAAAGATATGTTGTGAGCCAATCCTGAATTCCTAATAGGAACTATGTTCACTGCAGAAAGTGTAATCTAATAGTGAAGCCAATTCTGTTAGAGAACTTAAATTTATTTTATAGGTTGCAGTTAGCAAACTCTCAGTTCATGTAAAGCTCTGCAATTTCTTCAACTTTAGTGGAGCTCTGCAGCCTAAGACCCTCCAAATACCTGACTTAGAAGTGTACCCAGTAAAAGCTGTGCAGATTCCAAGTACTCAAGATTCTGTTAAATAACCCCAAGAAAGGTTTTCAAAACTCACTCTGAATACTGAATGCACCTAAGCACCAAACGTCCCTAGAAAGTGTGAGGACTCTATTGCCAGTGTTTGTATGGACATTGGCTTCTTACAATTCCTTTCTGAAGCTGGTCTGACCTGGATCTTTGAGATGTATCTGTATGTGCAGTGCGGTTTTCATCACTGTGGCTACCCAGAGAGCTCTGTTAACTGTCTAGGGGTTTCTCCTAGGGATTCATTTGAGTGCCTGTATCATCCACATTTGTTTTCTCAAGAGCATCTTGGAAGAACATCTTTTCATCCTTGTTGGTCAGATCCACTGGAGAGTGTGGGGGTGTATTCTAGGTGAGGGGCATTATCATTGCATCACTTCAAATGAGATGGTGTTCTGTAATGATTCTATCTTCAGTATGTCTTCAGTAAATATTGCTGCTGTTGTTAGGAGAGATAATATACCGAGTGAGCAGGCAGAGCTCAGCCTCTTCAAACTACTGACTGTTAGAACCTTCAAATGCAGTGTTGCCTTCTTTGTCTTGTGACTGCCCTGACTCCTGCCTGCTGGCCATCACCATCCTTTAGAGTGTATTAGTCTATAGGCAGCTAAGGAATACAATACCAGTTCTATCCCAGTGCGTGGGACCAAGCAAAACCACCAAGCTTTGTTTTCAGTATGCAGTAACACAACACAGAATGCAGTAGGGTCCCCATATGGCCTTCTGCACTTGCAGCTTGCTGGAAAACATGCAAAGAGGCAGCAATAACTAGGTACTTTTCCCATTAAGATCTGTGTAGAATAGAGAAAATCATTCCCAATGGAAGAAAGTTGTCTGATTTTGTCCTTTCCCCTTGTACCAGTGAAATTTTAGCAGCACTGACACAAGAGGTCAGAGTCCTCATAGTGTTTAGTTTCCTGGTGTAGGTGATGTGTGAAAGATTATTTGGGGCTGAATATTAATTTTCACAGGGTATGTACTCATCTTCTAGAGTCTGCTTGATATGCTACAGTTTCTTCAGAAAAACACTTTTCTTTTTGTCTAGAAAACAAGTTCCAAATATTTTGAGTCCAAATTTCTCAAAACCTCGTAAAAATCAAGCTGCACCTTGCTGTCCAACTTCAAAATAGAAATATTACGAAGATGCTATCATTCATTCAAGGTCAGCTGGCTCTGAGCAGTCTGTTCTAGTTAGAATGTCTCTGTTTTTTTTAAGGGGGTTGGACTAGACAACTTTAGAGGTCCCTTTCCATGCTTCTATGGTTAATGGCCTGCTCAGACAGAAAGTGAAGCCTGCCCAGTAAGCCTTACATTATGGAATGGTTGGTCAAGTATGACTTGCTGGTCAAGCAAAGTGCCCTACTGTGACTGCACCACAAATCATGCTGCCGAGAGAAGCCACAGCAACAGAATGTAAATAATAATAGTAGTAGTGTGAAGGAAAAGTATCTCATGAGGAAAATGGCTGAATGTATATGCAATGAAGACTGAGTAGACAACCTCAGCACACTGCAGCTTTGCCCTGTGAGGATTTTAGCTACACTTACAGAGTCAGGGCTCTGCTATTGCTGCTATTCATCAAGACATCCTAATTTAAAAACAGGTGCTTTATAATTTTAAGTACAGCTTGCTTGGAGGCTGACAGGAAAGGCAGTAAGTTGTTTTGCTGTATTAAAGATCAATATTTGGATCAATAAAATTGCTTTAAAAAAACCTCACTTGTTTTGTTTGTAGGAAAAGAATTTATTGTTGGCTCTGCTACTTCCCCATGTTTACAATCACCTGCAAATAAGAATTAGTGGCTGCAATCTCTTGCTGTTTTGTGCCTTTTTAACTGGCAGTGCAATGCTGCCCCATTCAGTTTTTAAAACAGCTGTCACTTTATAAAATATCTTTAATTTTTTTTTAACTTGCATTGCATATATTTTGTAGCTAAATGATCTGACAACAAATCTGTACCACAGGGAGCTTTCCTATTGACTTCAGTGCGAGCACAACTGCACAGATCTTTCTGTTGGCTTGAATACACTTCAAATGATAGTCCCTGGTTTCAGGTTTTGCTCAGCTGCCAGTCTGTAGTCAAAATGAAATAACAAGACTCCCTCAGGTGAGAAAGAACGGAATCATTTTTCTTGTGCCTGCACTGCATCCATTGACAAAACCTCATAGATACGTTCTGTGTGAAAGCATTTCTTGTAAAAGAAAGCAATGGCTTTTCAAAGGCAGCACTTCCACACCCTTGAACTTTCTGTATACCACTTACCCTGTATCAGAACTGTTGTATTGTAAGTGGTGAAGAGCTGCAGAACTTAATGTGCCTTGCACGTCTTCACAAAGTACAATCAACGGGGTGCTCTCCGCAGAAGTTTCCTTAGTTGCACATCAATTTCTTTTCTATAATTCTGTTCTTCCTCTTTGTTGTAGAGGGAGAGTGTATATTGCAACTATCACAAGGGCATCATAAATGGTCTAATCTACCTGAGAATTCTACCTCTTGAGTTAAGTGATAAACTTGATGTATAGTTCGCGTGAGGAATTTCAGTGGTTTTATGCTTTTGGTTGAAAAATAAAACATGCCTGCTTCCTGTATAGTCAAGTCTTCCTTGCAGAAATAGATAATTCATAGAATCATAAAACACTTTTGTCTGGAAGAGACCTTCAGGATCATTGAGTCCAACTTTTTCCCAGCCCCATAAGCACCATTAAACCCTATCCCCCAATGCAACATTTACTCTTCTTTTAAACACCTCAACAGTGACCCAGGCCCCACCCTGGGCAGGCTGTTCCAGTGCCTGACAACCCTTTCAGTAAAGAAATTCCTCCTGATGTTCAACCTGAATCTCCCCTAGTGCAGCTTAAAACCATTTCCCCTCGTCCAGAGGAGAGAGGAGAACAGACCAACCCCCGCCACTCTACAGCTTCCCCTTCTCATTTACACAATTCACACATTTAAAAAAAAATCTGTACTTTCATGGAGAAACAATTTTTACCAATTATATTTATTTAATACGGAATCAGCAAAGATTAATCTCAGATGAGATTAATTCAAATATGTTCATCCAGCTTCTTAAAAGGAGAGGTATTACAGACAGTCAGCTCTTGAGGATTTTCTCTGTCCTTGTCTCAGGGTAGGGAACACCCGAGTATAACCAACAGGGACAGTTGGTCTGATTTGAATTGCCTTAAAAGTCTAAAAGATATAGACATGCACAACTTTCTAGTATAGTATTACTTAGATAATTTAATCCAGTCTCTATGGTTGCAGAGACATGGACAACGTGTTCATTGCACTTTCTTATTTTTATGCATTATGGCTTCTTACTTTTGTAATTTACAACCTGACACCCCAGGTTCATTTGATTTGTCAGCTGAATCATGCTTCAGGAGTGTCTCAGTACTTCTGTCAAGTTGCAGCTTGATAAACTTAAAAACAAAATAATAAAGTTGAAAACTCAGTTTGTGACAGCAACAATCCAGTTCAATTTGCAGTATCTGGAAAGAAAATACCAATTTTCCTGGGAAGAATGAGCAGAGCAGTAATGAGTGTGATAATAAAGCATAATGCATAATCAGACACAGTCTCCTCTTGTGTCATTGAGCATTATCTTCACCTCACAGCTAATGGGTAAGTAACTACCTTTTCTCACATACCAGTAACCTTTAAAAAGTGTACATGCAACTTTAAATTTTCCCTGACCATCTGGCTACTGAACTGTCTAGTAATAGAGAAAATGAAGTCCAAGGTTTGGCAAATTTCCATCTAAAATCTAGAGGGACCAAGACGTAAAAGTTGTTTCATAAATGCTGGCACTGTTCATTACTGTTTATTTCAATGACAGCGACCTCTCATTAGTGTCCAGCAGGACACCGTGACAGGATTTTTGCTGGTGACTGGTGCATGACAAAGATGCTGTTTTTAAAGGGACAGAAAACTTGCTTCAGCTTTTAAAACCGCAAACAACTTAAACTGAATTTGACATTCATGTAATTTTTCTGACTTTATCCAGATAATTCCAGATGCTGTGAACCACTCCCTATAGTTACGGATAAATTGAAGATCCAAATTCTTGTGTCACTAAACTTCTTATGACTTTAGAAGTTGGATGAGGAATGGCCGAAGGAGCTGAGGCTGTTCAGTCTGGAGGAGACTGAGAGGGGGGTCTTCTTGCTCCCTACAACTATTTGAAAGGAATTTGTAGAGCAGAGTGGGTTAGTCTGTTCTCCCCAGTGGTCAATGATAGGACAATGGGAAACCATAGAATCATAGAATAATTGGGGATTGGAAGGGACTTCGAAAGATCTTCTAGTCCAATCCCCTTGGCACAGCAGGATCACCTAGACCAACTCATAGAGGAACACATCCAGACAGGTCGTAAATGTCTCCAAAGAAAGAGACTCCACAAATCCCCTGGGCAGCCCCTTCCAGTGCTCTGACACCCTCACTGGGAAGAAATTCCTTCTCATATTTATGTGGAACCTTCTATGTTCCAACACCCATTGACCCTTGTCCTGTCACAAGATGGCAATGAGAAGAGTCTGGCTTCATTCTCCTGACACCCACCCCTTACATATTTATAGATATTAATGTGGTCACCTCTCAGTCTCCTCTTCTCCAAGCTAAAAAGACCCAGCTCCCTCAGCCTCTCCTCAGAAGGCAGGTGCTCCACTTCCCTCATCATCCTTGTTGCCCTACGCCGCACTCTTTCCAGCAGCTCCACATCTCTCTTGAACTGAGGGGCCCAGAACTGGACACAATACTCCAGATGTTGTCTCACCAGTGCAGAGTAGAAGGGAGAAGAACCTCTCCTGATCTGCTAACCAACTCCCTTGTGATCCACCCCAGAATGCTGTTGGCCCTTTTGGCCACAAGACCACACAGCTGGCTCATAGTCATCCTGCTGGCCACCAGGACGCCCAGATCCCTTTCTCCTACACTGCTCTCCAACAGGTCAGTCCCCAGCCTGTACTGGTCCCTGGGGTTGTTCTTGCCCAGATGCAAGACTCTATACTTGCCCTTGTTATGCCTTATTACATTTCTCTTTGCCCAGCTCTCCAGCACCTCGCTACCCATTCATCTAGACCTCAGTTTGGCTGCAAGGATGCTACGTGAAACTCTGTCAAATGCCTTACTGAAATCAAGACAGACCACATCTACCACTCAGCCATCATCTGTCCACCTGGTTATGCCCTCATCAAAGGCTATCAGGTTGGTCAAGCATGACTTAACCTTTGGTAAAGCCATGCTGACTGTACCTAATGACCCTCCTGTCCTTGATATGCGCGGAGACAGCATTTAGCATAAACTGTTCCATCACCTTTCCTGGGATGGAGGTGAGGCTGACTGGTCTATAGTTACCAGGGTCATCCTTCTTTCCCTTTTTGGAGATTGGAGTGACATTTGCTGTCCTCAGTCCCCAGGCACCTCTTCTGATCATCATGACTTAGAAAAGATGATGGAGAGTGGCTTAGCAGTGACTTCCACAGTCTCCCTTTGCATGTGCAGATGCATCCCATCATGGCCCATGGATTTGTGTGCATCCAGTTTGATCAACTTATCCCTAACCCAGTCCTCACCAACCAAGACAGGCTACTCTCTTGCCTCAACTTCCTCTGGAGCCTCAGCAGTCTGGGGCTTGATATCAAGACAGCCCCCAGAAGTATAGACAGAGGCAAAGAAATTGTTGAGTATCTCTGCCTTCTCTATATCCTCTGTCTCCAGGGTACCCACCTCACTCAGCAAGGGGCCTACTTTGCCTCTAGTTTTAATTTTACCTGCAATGTATTTGAAGAAGCCTTTTTGTTGCCCTATGGCCTTAAGCTGTGCCAGGGGAGGTTTAGGTGGGATGTCAGGAGGAATTTTTTTACTGAAAAGGTTTTTGGACACTTGAACAACCTGCCCAGGGTGGAGATTGAGTCCCCACCCCTGAAGGTGTTTAAGAGAGGGGTAGATGTTTCATGAGGAACATGATTTAGCAGCGCTGATAGGGCTAGGAAAATATTGGACTTGATGATCTTGAAGGTCTCTTCCAGACAAAATTGTTCTTTGATTTTATGGTTCAAATCTGTGACTTCTACCTCAAGATATCACAACAAAAATTTAATATGAAGGTCTGACATAATGTCTGTAAATTACAAAGATGAATTCAGTATCCAGAGATATTTGGGTACCAGCAAAATGTCCAGGTAGATGTTAGATAGTAGCCAAAAAAAATCAGTGCTTCATAGAATCACAGAACCATAGAATCATTACGGATTGGGAGGGACTTTGAAAGATCATCTAGTCTAATCCCCGTGACAGAGCAGGATCACCTAGACCAAGTCACACAGGAACACATCCAGGCAGGTTTTAAATGTCTCATGAATAGTTCTTGTCATTCATGAGTCTACAAGCACCTTAAATAAAGTAAAAAAGAAGCACAAGAAACTGAGGTGAACTGAAACAAGTTTCTTCAGCCAATAAGCAACTTTGAACAGCAAAAATGACCTTAGAGGAAAAGGTTCAAGTCTGTGACTTAATCAGTGTTATACTTTTGTGTTAGAGAAGATCAGCTACCTATAGATCAGCACCAGCCTGTTTCAAATGGTGACTATAGAAAAGTGACCTTTGCTGTGGCAACGGGTACACAGATCAAGTGAGACAATGTAGGAGGCTCTGTGGAGGATCCAAATTTTCCAGATTATCTCCAGTTTATTTCAGGTCTCTTTCAATGTGATTCAATCTAAAAGTCATTTTTAAATTGTGTAATAATTATGTAATAATTTTGATTTCAATGGTTCAGAATGTTGTTTTACAGTAAAATTGTTATTTCTCTAAATATTTTAAAAGCCTTAAATTGTTTATTAGAAGTAGACGGTTGGGAAGTCACCTGCTATAATAATAGGCCTTGGAAAGACTTCTAGATATGAGCTCGCTCTGCTCTTAACTGTAGTGGTTCTGCCTGCTGTACTTTCCACGTGAAGTGAACCCAGGAACTAAAAGGAAACTTTTTGATCCAGTAAAGAAATAGCATCAAATGCTAAACATAACATTCCTACTATTAGTTAATTTGCAGTCCCTAATGACAATTGAGCTTGTTTTGACACAGGTCTGAATGAAAAACACCCTTCTAATTGACAGAATAATCAGAAACGTGAAAGAAATGCCCGTGCAGAGAACAGTATGGACTGTGCTTACCCGCCTTCATTTTTCATGACAGCTACTGTGTTTAATATTGAGCTTCCTATCATCATGGTGTATCTCCAGCCTGCTGGTCTAGAGAGGATGTTGCAGCATGAATTTATTACACAAAATATGTTTTGTGACAAAGCAGATCATCCAATCACGGAGACGAATCAAGTGCTTGGCTTCAGGCAACCTAACGCTAATCCCCATGGGAATACATGTGAGCAGTTGGTTTGCAGTACCACAGCCTACAAGTTGCTTGTGCAGAATAATCAGCGAGCAGTTGGGAGGAACAAGCGAACAGCAGCAATCGTTGTCCGCTCATAGGTAATTACCAGAGGAAGAAAAAGAGTGAAAGTAATTGAATACAATGTACAGAGATTGTTTACTCAGCTCTATTAGCAGCGAGCAGCATGCTCTCATTAAAACAAAAAGAGGGGAAAAAACCATTGCTTAGAGCTTTGGTAAAACAGCGATACTGCGTTCCACAGTACTACATGACATTTGAAAAGACACTGACGGAAAAAATGAAGCTACAAAGGGTTCTAGAAACACGTGCAAGTTAACCTGTTCTGCTCCGATTCTGGGTGACGAGTCGAAAGCAGTTTCCGTTGCCAAAGATTTCAGAGATTTCACAGAGATTTCACCAGTCGACAATTCATCAAGCAAAACTGTGGTGATGTCAGGTCATGGGCTGAACTTGATGATCTCAGAGGTCTTTTCCAGCTTCAATAATTTTGTCACTCTTTGAATTCAGCAGTTGGATTTCACTCACGAAGTCAAGCGCAGTCTGCATTTTCCTTTGATAAATCCTAGCAACTGACAGTGGGAAATGTACTGAAATCCAGTCAGAGCTGCAAGAATCCTTCAGTGCTGAATTTCTAGGAGAAAGTCCTCTTGCAGTCATGCATATTTTTCAAATTTTCTTATTCTGTATCTTTAAAGACCTTTTTTTGGTGTTGATACTTTCTTTGTCTGGTAGGGAAACTCAATTTTGATCTTCTTCTTTAGCCGATAGGGATCTTCCCTTTACTGTTTAAATCTATTTTTCTTGTCTCTAATGAAACTTCCCTTTCACCCTCCCACACTTTGTCAAGAAGATCAAGTAATGTCTTACAAAAAAGAAAGGGATAGAACTGAGCAAGTCAACTTCTCCTTAGTCATAGAGCAAGTCTGTAAAGTTTTCCCTTCCCTCAGGGCTTTAAAAATAAGTAGGTATGAGAGAAGTGACTGGAGAGCTGTAACAGTGGTTTTATTGCAACCACTATTCATTCTGCCAGACAGACTGTCCTCAACAGAAGTCACCAAGGCCACTTTTACAAAGAATAGTGCAGTTATTTAGGTTATACCTGTAGTTCATACAGGTAGATACATTCATGTAGAATCATCAAGACCTTCAAGATCATCAAGTTCAACCACCCACCCTACAAACCTGAACCACTAACCCATCTCCTGAAACACCCTGTCTGCTCACTTGTTGAACACCTAAAAGGGTTCAACCCCATCTCTGGGCAGCCTGTCCCAGTGTGTGTAATTACACACATCCTTGTATTCACATCCACTCATCTCTCCTTATTCTGGCCTTTGTCTCCTCCATCAGAGAGGAGACAAATCTCTCCTCCAAGCATGTAAAAGATGCATTTTAAAGGCATATGTTCATTTGACAACAAAGTTCAACGCAACTCTAAAATAATAACATTTCAAATACTGGCTAGGATTAAATTTGAAATCCAACTTTGCTTTTCAAGAGAGTATTTAAATAGAACTCCCTTACCTTTCTTAATTTTTAAACAACACACACAGAGAAAGCATCCTTAAAACCACTTGTACATTAGCAGATTGTACGGTGGAGTCCACAAGGACAGAAACTTATCTATTATTGATTGTACAGTAGCACGTGCTATGTAAGGGTCTGTCCATGGAGACAAACCCACGGGCAGTGCCACTGATTCCCTGCAGCATCTCCAAGAACATGTTTTCAAAACACCTCAAAAGGGCTGCATGGTCGTGTCCCAACTGAAAAAGCACAGAGACGATATTTGGCCATGTGAACTGGTACTACAAGCACTACTCAATCTGTGCAACTTACCATGGGGCAGAATGGAAAACCAGTTTGAAATATTCAGTCTATAATTAGAAATAGTTGAGGCACCTTAATTTCTTGTCCTTGAAAGAGAAGGGAAGAGAATGGGAAACAGGCTGTGACCCCACAACTATATTATATTACCCCAGTATCCCCTGTAACCACCATAGTATCTGTCCTTCTCCCATCTCCCAAGTGGCTTTGTTCCAAGCCAAACACTACACGCATAGCCCTGAATTTTGAAAAGCCAGTCTGATGCTGGGCCGTAAGCTACCGAGCACTGTGGGCATTCCTGGCCATTCTAACCCGGAACAGTATGAGACTGAGAGTCACTTCTAGCCACTCTGTCCTCTGCCTGGATCACACACAGCTCCAGCATAACTTCACCCACCCCTTACCAGAGAACTTCCATAAGCAGTAAGAGTCAAAATAATCTCATTCCTTCAAGGTTATTGTTGACTAAACATCTGGATTTTTCAGATCCAAATATAATGTCAGGATAGGTTCAGAGACCAGTCCTAAGGACAAGATTTCTCATAAAGCTGGTCTAAGCACAAAAATTTCCTGTAGCCTGGAATGTACCTGTAACCATGTTCCTTTCCCACAGACATCTGCAAGCTCCATCTCTCTTCTCTGTACAATGCACTCAGTTTTCAATTACAGCCATACCCAGGTGGAAATGTCCACACCAATAAAAAATCACATGGCCATGGCCACAGTTTGGTGCCACATGTTTTGTGATGGGATGATCATCAAAGCAACCAGCTGTGCTGTTCAAAATCCCGGCTGACATCAGGTTTTTGTGAGGCCTCCCCTTGAGTACTGGGTCCACTTCTGGGCCCCTCACTTCACAAAAGAGATTGAGGGGCTGGAGTGGGCTCAGAGGGGCAATGAGGCTGGGACAGGGACTGGAGAGAAAGTCTGATGAGGAGATGCTGAGGGAGCTGGGGGTTTTTAGCCTGGGGAAGAGGAGACTCAGGAGCAACCTTCCCCCTCTCTACAACTACCTGGAGGGAGTTTATAGTCAAGTGGAGATTGGGCTCTTCTCCCAGGCAGCTAGGGCTAGGATGAGAAGACAGGGCCCGAAGCTGCACCAGAGGAAGAGTTAGACTGGATGTCAGGAATCTTCCTAACCTCCTCATGGAAAGGGTCAGCCCCTGGAATGAACTGTCCAGGGCAGTGGTGGAGTCCCCACCCCTGGACATGTTTAAGGACAACCTGGCTGTGGCCCTTAGTGCCCTGGTCTGGCCAGTGTTGTGATGTGAGCTCATGGTCTGGGCTGGGTGAGCTCAGAGGGCTATTCCAGCCTCAATAACTCTGTGGTTCTGTGATCTAAGCTCTTTTCTAAGTTGTCTGCACCAAACCTAAGGAAATCTTTACAACTCAACATGCCATTTGGAAGCAACACTTCTAACATTCAGATATTAATACCTGAATTCTATAGTATTTTTCTTGAATAGTGAAGTCTATCAGTGCTTATAGAGGTTTTTCTTATGGTAATTCCATGTAGATGGCTGATGTTTTCAGGCTGAACCTGTTCTTGTTCACAGTGTTGAGGGCTTTATTTAGTGACTGTGGCAAAGAAAAATACCCTTTAATATCTCTGGCTTTTCTTTGCAAATTCAAGAATCTTTTCTTACTCTGCTTGGTTTCACTGCTCAGAATTAGTGTGAGAGACACAATGAATCTGCAATTCCAGAAGCAGCAGGTTAGCAGAAGTGCTCTATTGATGTGAGGGTTTGCTTTCTTTAGAGTCAGGCAGATTTCAAACTCCTCATGAGTAAAACAACTGAATATTTCCGGTTGCACCCCTAGGGACAGAGGATGTGTCTGAAAAGGACACAAACAAGCACTTAAGCTCTGTGCACACTAAATAAATCTGATATTGGTGAGTGCGGTGTTGCACAACTCGTGCTAATTTGACAGGACAGGAAGGTATAAGGCAAAAAGAAATGGAAGAGCCTGTGACAGACATGAGGAAAGTGAAGGAAAGAAGGTTTTTGCACTAAGCAGAGCCAGGATTATATAGATCAGCTTTGGGTGTGTTTTTCCAAAGTTAAGACTCTTAGAGTTTTCCTTCAGGACAGGGGAAGGCTCTCCTTTTCTAGTGGATTTTAGTTAATTTCTCAAAATTAAGAGTTATTTAAAGACAGCCTCATCTCCACCCTTCTCAGACCCTTTCTGCTATCCTGTACCCCTCAGAATTGGTAAAATGACAGATGTACGGTGACAATAAAAAGGGTTCTAGGGATCAGTTCCTTAACTAGTAGGGGAGGAGAGGACATGTGTTTATGGTCTGAAGGTCAGTTAAATGTATTCTCCAGAGAGGCCATTTTCTGAAACATAAATATGTAATTTAGAGTATGTCATGTCAGCAGCATTTTTGGGGCCTGATCCAGCAGCAATAATCACAGCTTTCCAAGACAGTTACCCTTTGGGTTCTCATTAGTGCTACAGGGTTGTAGTGCAGCACTCGTTTGCACGTCTGCTCTGAGTGATCAGTCTGTGCCAGCTCACCTGCCCAGCAAGAGGCCAGAATGCTGCAGATGGCCATGTGTCCCCTCCCTGCCCCCTACCCTTGCTCTGTGCCAAGCTGCTGCCACACTGTTTGAGGAAGAAAAACCTACACGAAAGGGGGGTTCTGCTTTCTCTCTTCTGGCATCCCCGATTAACTCAGTATTTATACTTTCTCCTACATGAGGCTCTTGAAGAAAATTATGTGGTCAAAAGAGAGAAAGCACGTTCTTTGATGTTTTATCCATTTGATGAGAGCAGGAGTGAGAGATGGAAAGAGAAATCGGTGCCGTGAAGCCCACAAATAGATAATTGCTAGGTAGGATGAAAGTCTGTAGCCCTTTTCACGGAATGCCATTTTCCTCTGCGTGATGCACGGAGGAAAATGTGGAGGTTTTGACCTTCCAGTACCTGAGGGGGGTCTACATGAAGGCAGGGGAAGGTCTTTTCAAGAGGGTTTATATGGATGACAGTGAGCAATAGTTCAAGCTGGGAAAGGAGAGATTTAGGCTGGATATTAGAAGAAAGTTCTTCAACGTGAGAGTGGTTGATGGCTAGAATGGGCTGCCTGGGGAGATGATGGGGGCCCCATCCCTGGAGTCATTTAAGGTCAGGCTTGATGAGGCTCTGAGCAGCCAGACCTAGGTAGAGTTGTCCCTGTGTAGGAAGGTTTGGCTGGATGACCTCTAGAGGTCCCTCCCAGCCCAGAACATTCTGTGATTCTATGATTCTATGCACATTGACTGCCACAAGGCTTGGAATTACAGTCATCTATACAATCATCTTATTTGCACAATAACCATCACCATTTTACAGACCTCATGCTTTGCTATAAGAAAAAATAAATACAAAATCCATCCTCCCTACTCAAACGAAATTTACACCTACGTGGTTTCTACACTCAGTCACGTCGTTTCAAAGAGTGTGCTGGACCCACAGGCCATTAACTGTGTGTGGAGTGCATACCTGTGTGTTCAGGCACAAACATAAGCCAAGCTCCGAAGACCTCTGGACAGGAAGGACAGGGAACTGATGGAACAGGTCCAGAGGAGGCCACAAAAATTATCAGGGGCCAGAGCACCTCTTTTTTACGAGGATAGTTTGAGGGAGCTGGGGCTGTTCATCCTGGAGAAGAGAAGGCTCCAGAGGGACCAGTCAGCAACCTCCCAGTACCTGAAGGGACCTACAAGAAGGTTGGAAAGGAACTGTTTATGAAGGCCTGGAGTGATATGATGAGGAGAGGTTTCACCTTAGAAAGCTCTTTAGCAGGAGGTGGGTTGAACTAGAATAGGTTACCCAGGGAGGTAGTTGAGGCCCCATCCCTGGATATATTCAAAGTGAGGCTGAACAAGGCTCTGAGCAACCTGATTTAGCTGGGAATGTCCTTGCCCACTGCAGGGTAGTTGGACTACTGGACGTCCCTTCCAACTCGGGCCATTCTATGATTCTATATGAAAATAAACACAAGTGTAAAACTAAGAACACACTGCGCTTGTATTTTTTCCTCATAAATGATACAGATCATTTGACAGACTTTGGGCTGTTATCAAACCACAGTGACCAGTACTGATAAACTGTGCTGGGCATGCATTTACCTACCCACACAGGTACACACACAGCCCTCATTCTGTTCTCAACTGGAGAAGCTTTCTTTCTTGTTAAGGCACTGTGAACAATAAATGAAGCAGAAAGAAGCCAGCACTCTGCAAGTCAGATGCTATCTTGAGGATCCAAGGATTTCTTAATAGGGTCAGGTGAGGAGCTAAAATGATTAAGCAGCAATGATGTGTGCCAAACCAGATTTTGCTGCTTCAATCTCATTTACCGAGACCCAGAAAACATCTCTTAAAGAAAGGAGAAGAGCTTTAAAGGGACACGGTTCCACAAGGACAGGATTTTGCACTGACCGTTTGAAAGAATGGAGAGCATGGCTGGTGTTAAGACTTATGCAAGAAGGCACAGACAGCCCAGTTTGTAGTTGTGAAATTAGGATACTGGGCTTTATTCCAGCTTCTGCCCCAGCTATTCAGTGTGATTATTTTATCTTCCTTTATCCATCTATCTTCCAGTGAAATTGGAACAGCTCTGTTGCAGAATAAAATCAAGACTTGGGTCAGCAAGAGAGTAACTGCATTACCCCTGTTTTGGGTGAATTGAACAGACATGTGACAGTACAGTCAGAGCTATGGATTTTAAGCCTTGTATGATTATTAAACCAAAACAGGAAGAAGTGCTAATTAATTAAGACTAATTTTACATATCAGTGACAGAAGTATTCCCTTAGGTTCACATCGGAAAACAAGTGTTTTACTCTGTCTATTCATGTTGATTTTAAATTGACTGCTTGTGTGTAAACTGTCACCCTAATAGGTGCAGGAAGAGACATAAAGCACGAGCCGTCATCATGATCCTACTGTCTGCTCCATTTCCCTACTACCAATTGTTTAAATGGTCTTTTTCATTTGAAGTTGCATTTTCCCTGATATTTGCCAATACTACACTTTCATGGTGGGAAATGCACTCAATGAATAAAAAGTATTTTTGTGTTTTGTGCATACAAGTTTATATTATTTAATGTAACATATTATGACAAACACATGCAATACTATTTAATACACGTTTATTTTAGACAACTGTAAATCAATTGACAAACAAAACAATATTGAGAGGTACCTGGTAAGAACTTGACGGGTATGTTAAGTTTAGACTGTTTTCCAGGAGCTTATAATCTCTTCACATTTTCCAGGACTAGTTTGCTCTGTCCTTTTTTCCCTGCTTGTACCAGAACTTTCTGTATTGCTCCCCATGTGTGTTTTTTCATCAGCAACCAACTTTCCACAGTTTTTATTTCTCACTCTTTCAGGCCTCTCTTTCATGTCATGACTTGTTTGTTACCTTCCTGCCCCCTTTCCCACTCTGCAGTGTCTACACCAACACTTACTTCCCTTTTATGCTCTTTTATTCCCCAAGTCTAAGTTCCCTATTTCTCCATCTCCTTACAATGCTATCAAGACCATCTTTATTTTGCTGATACCCCACAAAATCTAATTTCTGCTTCGCTGCTTGACCACCAAGTGAAATTTGACTGACTGGCTGGGACAGGGAGGACAGAGCAAGATGACAGTTAAATCTTTACATGTCCAGCTTTTTAAAGTGCATCAAAACAGCTGGAGACCATCAACCTGTAGCACTATACAGTACAATTTTCAAGCTCACTGTATTTAATTGTATATGGAAAAATAAACCCACAAATGTCGCCTTATCTTTATACTGAGACAGTATCTCCACTGTCTTACTCCAGTCAGTTCTGGAGCACTGAACCTTGGCAGTGAATTCTCAGTGCCCCTCTCTCTCAGAAATCTTGCCTGCTGCAGCAAATATTCAGTATCACTGAAGACCTGGCATGCCCATTTATTTATAATTAATACAGACCTCTCAAGTTTTCATGGCAGAACACCAAAGAGACATGGCTCCATGTTATTTGGATGTTAGCTTGCCAAAAAAGATTACGAGTTGAGGTTATGTCAAGCACGGAACATTTTTATGGGACTGGAGTAACCTGATGATGAAAAGCAGACCTTTTGTCCCAGAGAATAAATCTCCAGTGGATTCTGCAGGCTCTTTGAACAAAGGAAAAAAATAAAATAAAATCAAGATTTGCACCACACACTGTGTTTACTCTGAATTCATCCAAAGCAGACAGAATTTAAATATTTAAGATATGACCCATCCAGTGGGGAAAGCAATTTTGCTTTTCATAAACACTGTCAGATTTCAAAGCAGTGTTTTCTCTGTAAGTCATACAATTAGTGTCGGAGGTCATTAATCGTAGGAAACTTCCCTCCTTCTGAATTTTTGTTTGAAGATTCCTTTTTAAATAAAGCTCTACAACTGTATTTGTTTTTTTAAAAGAAAGAATTAATTGCTTCTTCTACATGAGAGGCTTAGGGCAAACAATAAGGATAAATCAAAAATTATTGAACTTTATCATCTTCTGTCAAAAGAAACACAACCTAAACCCCTTTTGAGAACCAGACAGAACAATAAGGGGATTAATTTCATGTAACTTTCTATTGACATCAGGAAGTATCATAAAAAGAAAAGTAAAATGAATATTAAAAGATGATCTTCAGTAACACCATGCCTGCTTTCTCCTGCTCTGGGTCTGACAGAGTCCAGAGAGCACTCTGATAAGAAAGAAAATGGACTGCTAGAAAAAGGTATTGTGGTCCCAAGAGAAGGTATTTTCTTCTATTCTCACTGAGATTTTGCTGCTTCTTTTTCTAGTTTTTCTGTCAGCAAAGTGTTGAGTCCATTATTCATCTCCAAAAAGGAGTTAGCCCTCTAGTCAGATGGATTCCCGTGCTCTGACAGACTCTTGGGCTCTATCTCTCTCTGACTCAGTGAGTTGATCAGAATGCCAGCTGATTACTTTGCACAGTACTGCACTGCAACCAAGCAGAGGCTTTCACAGCCCCAGGAATACTCCAAAATACTGGTGGCTACACATACATGTGTAAAAATGAACACATGATGCTCAAATATTCCTTCTTAAGCCTGGATTTCAATTTAGTTCATTTCTGTTTTGCCAACTAACTTTTGACACCACACGTTTTCCCCAGCTAATGCACCCCGTGCTGTACAAGCCATCAGAAGAAGGCTGGTTATTGTGGCTGAGGACATTTGGAATGTGTGGCAGTCAGCAAGGCATGACACTCCGCTTGGGTTCCCGGTGTAAGCACATCGCAGCTCTGCGTGTCAGCAATCAGCACAGAGGCTGCTGTGCACAGCGATGTACCTGTGCAGCCTCCAGTGAGACAGGTAACACTGCATCACAAGGAAAGGATTACTTGTGTTTTTGAGGGAGAAAACATTACAGACTAATGAAAGTGAGAATGAGGGAGGATCTGATTTGTGAGGGATTTCAATTATAAATGTCACTGAGAAAACCTTTAACTAGGATCAGATGGCTGAAACACCCTCATTCACAGTGGGGTAAGACTCACTTCAGTATAGAAGAACTGCTTAGAATTCCTTGTGGAAGTTTGGCTGAAACTGGGCTGAATAAAGATAAATTTAGTTTAGAATACCTAAGCAGTGCCACTCAGACAATACTGGGAGTATCTATGAGAACACCTAGAGAAAAGGGGCATTTCTCTGGAGACTCCAGAAAGGCAGAATGTTAGTCTGCAAAAGGAGAGCCAGGAGGCCACAAGCAGGGAATTACAGACCAGACTTGCAGACAACATATAAAGGCATGCAGAGATAAAGATACAATATAAAATAATGACATTTAAAACCCCTACTACCATCACAAAAAAGAAAACATCCATTTTAAAGACTCTGCAGAGTAATGAGATGGGACGTAACAGCTCACACAGACTTGTCAAGAAGAAATTGTACTGAATCAGCCTGACTAAAGCTTCTGAGAAAAGGTAGCTGTTGCCATGAAGGCGGGGGAGCAGGTGTAGAACTGGACAGATGAATCAGTATGATGGTCATAAAACTGGAGAGAACTCAGACAAAGTCAAACTATAATTTTCAAAATCCAAAAATATATTGGAATAAACTGTCCTGCTTATTCCTAGCAGATAGGACAGGAAGCAATGCACTTAAATGACAGCAAAAAACATTTGGGTTGGCAATGGAGAGAAATCTTTCCAATTACAGACACAACAGAGCACCACTGTACGCTGCTGAGGGAGAACATGCCAGCTTCTGCCACTGGAAGTTTTCAAGAACTGGTGAGACAAAAATCTGTCACAAAGAGTTTAGTCACAGCTATCTTGCCTTCGGGCAACTACCTGGATTAGGTGAAGTCTTGGGACCTTATTTACTATGATTTCTGTGATTCATGTGTAAACATAAAGATATTGACTCGAATTCAATACACATCTAGAAATGAGTATAAATGGTTTCGAGGAAGGATTGCACTAAGCACATAGGAATGTTAGATGTGGAAGTTACATGTTTTTGGTTGTTTTGCAAAAACCAGAAGGATGACGAACGCTCAAATGAAGACAGAACATCTGTCTCCATGGTGTCAGTTATGTTTCACAGCACATCTAGCTATTTGCCTTTTGTGCTACCTACCATTTATTTTGAGGGAAAAATTTAGTGTCCCAGTTTTAGCAGAACTTTCAGCACAAATGGCTCAGCATCTGGGAAACTGCCCAGAAATGAAGGCTCAAGCTACTTAATTTGTGCACTGACGCTCCTCCAGAATACATTCCCCTGTCCCTGGTGTCCAGAAGTACCATCAGCATATTGCCAAAGGACATGAAAAGACACCCAGAAAGACTAACTTGGATGCAGCACAGGCAAGGACAGTGTGCCAGAGGTGTGGTTTCTCATATAGGTTTGGCCAAACTAAGGGCTCAGCCTTGGCATCTGAGGTCACTTTAGGAACGGTATTGTTAAAAGCATGAGAAGTCTGTAGAAAGCCTGAAAAAGCACCGTATCCTACAGGAGGTTGTTAGCTGACACTGGGCATTGGACAGCAAGGATTACTTCCATGGCTGCTGTGCTCCAGAGCTTTGATTTAATCCTCCTTACTTAGAGCATTTACCTGAGGCACATAAAATAGAGTTTCACTATCCTAATCTTCCTCTTTCTCAACTCAACAGAAGTGCAAGTTTCAGAAATGTCAAGTCACACTCCGTTTTGAATACAGATGGATCCTAACAGGGCCAAGTCCCTCATTCCTACACATCAATTAAGTCTCTCAAGATGGGAGTGATCAAGATAGGGTTCTGTGCCAAAGTTATCTGGCTAAGTCGAGAGATTAATCTGGGCTAACTCCTCAGCACTTCACCCATCACCCAGGAAAACTTTTGCAGTGCGTGGATCAATTGGAGAATCAATAGGATACTGCAGATACTCTCATCACAACACATTCTCCCTGCTTTTTGCAATGTATGGCAGGAGGCCATGGCAGCCAGCACGAGACTTCCAAAAATATTAAGAGTTCTATATAGTCCTAATGAGATTTGGAGGTTCAGGGAGTGGGGAAGATTACAGGCTTTGTAACTGCTCTCTGCTATTATTGGATTGTTTTCTCTATGATTAGCTTTCCATTGAAGAGCACTGTGTCCCTAAGGCTGATCCTATTGTTTCCTCCCTTGGAGAAGGAAGAATTGTATGCAGAGGGACAGTTCTCTTTCATGTACAGTCCTCAGGAGGGAATCAAACCCCACAGCAGGAAGCAGAGAACACAGAATCACAGAGTTGGAAAGGACCTCCAAAGGTCATCTAGTCCAACCTCCCTGCAACATTCAGCAACATCACTCAGTAGAGGAGATTTCCCAGAGCCCCATCCAACCTCACCTTGAATGGCTCCAGGGATAGGGCATCTTGAGAAAGCTGCAGTTGCGTTTTGCAGACTCCAGACACTGGAGGTTCAGCCAGTGTTGGTGTGTTCAGTTAACTGAACATTTCACCTGAACTGAAATGGACTTCAAAAGCTGTTTGGTTTCATGGACCATTATGGTAGAAGGAAGACTACCATGACTGAACTTGTGTGTGTGCATGTGCACTTATCTTTGTGCAGACAGACAAACCTGCATTGGGTCATGAGAGCGCGTGATACTGGCTAACCCTGAAACACAGCCAGGTGAATTCAGTTTTAGTGGAGGACAAAAACATTCCATGTCTTCACAGAATCACAGAAAGTTAGGTGTTGGAAGGGACCTCAAATCCAACCTCATCTAATCCAACCACTGCTGTCAGAGCGGAATCACCTACAGTAGGTCACACAGGGCTGCATCCAGGCTGCTTTTGAAAGTCTCCAGAGAAGACTCTACAGTGTCTCTGGGCAGCCTGTGCCAGGGCTGTTACCCTCAAAGTGGAAACGTTTTTCCTTATGTTTACATGGAACCTTCTGTGCTCCAGCTTGCACCCACTGCCCCACGTTCTATCATCCAACATCACTGAGCAGAGCCTGACTCCATCCTCCCGACACTCACCCTTTGCATATTTATAAACATGAATGTGGTCAACTCTCAGTCTCCTCTTGTCCCAGCTGAAGGGACCCAGCTCCCTCAGCTTTGCCTCATCAGGATGATGCTCCACTCCCTTTACCATACTTGTGGCTCTGTGCTGGGCTCTTTCAAGCAGTTCTGTGTTCTTCTGGAACTGAGGGGCCCAGAACTGGACACAATATTCCAGATGCAGCCTCACTTAGGGCTCAACCCAGGATGCTCTTGGCCTTGGTCACAAGGGCATACTGCTAGCTCATGGTCATCCTTCCATCTACCAGTACCTCCAGGTCGCTTTCCCTTACACTGCTCTCCAGCAGGTGTCTTCTCCAGTTGAGAGTGATTCAGTTGCTGCTGGTGAGTGCTAGAGGCCACTTTACCTGTGCACAGAAGCCTACAACTGCTCTATAGGTGTTTTAAAAGACAACTTCCTAACTATGAAAAAAACCCATGCAAAATTAATAATAGCCAGCAAAGTGCTCCTGTGGCTGAGCCTCTCACAGTGAACACACCACAGTGTCTGAAGGAAACCAAGACACACAGCTCTGCATCGTGCAGAATTTCTTAATTTCCATTTCAGCACCAAAGTTAATATAATTGCAAATAGAACTTGCTGTAAGTCTCATCTTTTCCTATGGTCTGGTAATTTCCCAATATTGTACCTTCAAAGGACCATGGTAAAATGTGATAATCCTAGTGGGATCTGAAATCTAATTATTTCAAAGTACACAAGATAAAACAGGCACCAACTTCTGCATTGGAATGGATGAGGATTGTACAACTTCAGGTTCACAGGGACTCAGAAGCCTAGGAAAATTCTATTGGTATCTGGTATGTAAACTACTAACCTCACAGAGCATAAATGCAGTGTGCATGAAAGTTTACCTCTTCCCTTCTAAGAACAGAATGGCAGGTGATACTTAGAAATTACTCTGACTGGCCAAATGAACAGGACTATGAGTAAGTTACACAGTATTTTGATTTATCCCTATGAAACTGAGAGACCACTGTTATTTGAAAATAACACAATATTACTTTGCCCGGTTCTGGGATCCCCTGTTCAAGGACAGGCAGCTACTGAAAGAGAGTCCAGCTCAGAGTCACCATGGTGATCAGGGGACTGAAGCATCCTCCTTATGAGGAGAAGCTGAGAGACCTGGGGCTGTTCAGCCTGGAGAGGAGACTGAGAGGGGATCTCATGAATGCTCTAAATGGCGAGTGTCAGGTTAATGGGACCAGGCTCTTCTCGGTGGAGCCCAATGATAGGACAAGGGGCAATGGACATAAATTGGAAGATAGTAAGTTCAGTTTGAACATAAGGAAAATCTTTTTCACTCAGAGCCCTGGCACAGGCTTCCCAGAGAGACTGTGGAATCTCTGGTTCTGGAGACATTCAAAACCCACCTGGATGTGTTTCTGTGGAATCTGCTCCAGAAGAACCTGCTCTGCAGTGGGGTTGGACTAGATGATCTCCAAAGCTCCCATGCAACCCCCACCATTCTATGATTCTGTGATCTGAATACTCCACTTTTGCCATCTATACATTTTTAGTGAGTGTATCCAATATTATCTTCTGATCACAGTATCACAGTATCACAGTATTATCAAGGTTGGAAGAGACCTCATAGATCATCAAGTCCAAGATGATTTTATGTTACCAAGAAATGATAAAAATAGAGTTTAAAATTATTATAACATTGATCCTGAGGTATGAGTTCAGTATGTAGGACATTATGCAAGAGAGAAATATGAGGGTGTTGATTAGAAAAATCTTCATAGAGCCAGCTAGTAGAACATTACAGGAAAAAACTGAAAATAAGACAATTACACTAATGAGCTACAAAATGAATCACTTTGGAGGATATAAAAGTTATTATTTTACACATGAAAAATAGTGAGGCAAGCCAGTCCATCAGTGAATGCCTTCTGCTCATTTTAAATGAAAACACATTCTTTCTTTACTCATACCTGAGCCATTCACTCTCCTTTTGTCCTCCCAGTTGTTAGCTTTCAGTTGCACACCGGCTCCACAGCAGAAGGCCATACCGTTAGGTTCTCTGATCTTGTTTTTGTTTGTTTTTCTCTGTTTCTCCATTATTCTCATTTAATTGACAATGAATTAAATTGATTTTCTCCAGATCGAAACTGTTTCACCCATGACAGCAACCAGTAAGTGATGTCCTCGTCTTTATCTCAACCTATGAGCTTTTCCATCTTATTTTCTCTCCACTGTCCTGTTAAAGAGGGGAGTGAGACAGCAGCTGGGTGGGTGGCAGCTGGCTGAGACCAATAAAAATAGAGTCTCTGGAGCACAGAGCACAACTTCAAATCTAAGAGATTTTGTATAGCAGAAAAAAATTATTCTGTGTTTGAAAATCTTCTGTTTCAGAGTAAAACTGAGTGCACAACTGCCTCTTTCAGGTTGAAAGACAGGTCTGTAGGATAATATTCTGGGCTGTTCTTGGTGTCATGTAGTGATAGGATGAGGGGCAATGGTTGTAAGCTGGAACATAGGAGGTTCCACATCAACCTGAGAAGGAACTTCTTCACGGTGAGGGTGACGAAGCACTGGAACAGGCTGCCCAGGGGAGTTGTGGACTCTCCTTCACTGGAGATATTCAAGACCCGCCTGGATAAGTTCCTGTGTGACTTGGTCTAGGTGATCCTGCTGTTGCAGGCGGATTGGACTAGAGGATCTTTCGAGGTCCCTTCCAATCCATAGTGATTCTATGATTCTATGATTCTATGAATATTAAAAAAACCCCTAGCCTGTCATTCTCTCCCATGGAAGGGAAATCAAAACGTGCCCATAGCCCAATGTCACAGATATACACTCCCTTAAAATTAAACATGGTGACACGTGTGGCTACATTCCTAAAAATGCAAATGTGTCCCCATTTTGATAAGAAGGAGATTTTAGCCCATGGAGCTCAACCCCTGAGAGCACATCTCGCTGAAGAAATATGGAAGGCCAGACTGAAAGTCAACAAAAAAAAGTG
Source organism: Rhinopomastus cyanomelas (assembly GCA_013400115.1). Taxonomy (NCBI): domain Eukaryota; kingdom Metazoa; phylum Chordata; class Aves; order Bucerotiformes; family Rhinopomastidae; genus Rhinopomastus; species Rhinopomastus cyanomelas. The sequence continues at coordinate 27,977 of VXBP01006398.1, read as the reverse complement.
ACTTGGCTAAGAATGGAAAATATAGATCTGTTTTGTGCACAAAGGAGCAAAGAAGTCAGGGTGAGGTGTTTCACAGGAAACAAAAGTAGATCTTTTAAAAGACAGTGACAGATCAATTGCTTCTAATAGTTTAATACATTGGTCAAGAGAAGTAACATCAAATCATCTTCTCCAAATCATGACTCGTAAAAGACTCTGCTAAACCAGGCACATCTGTATGTGAACAGGACACTAGTGGAGACTTTCTGATGAGACATAATCAATTAGTGAGTACACTGCTGCCAGGATGACTTGGGCTTTGGCTTCATTCCTCTCTCATTTCAGTTTCTCACTCTTCTGGTTGGGAATATTAAACGGTCTGGATTCATTAACCAAGCGTGGAAGCTCCATAAGCAGCCAACCAAACCATCCAAGGACTCATTTATTCATGTATTCATGTAGTTATTTTACTGAGGGCTATTGAATGTACAGGTTTCAACTGTGTAGAAGTTCCATGTAAGAGACTGTTTTGTTTGTGTGAGAATTACGTATCTGTTTGTTATTCAGAGGCTTCTCTGAGGATTAACAACTCTGTTAATCGGCTCCAGTTCATACCTTTCTGCAGTAATATTTCCTGACCATTTGACTTCAGAGGACTATTCTCCTGCTCTGTTTGGTCATGGTGTGATAGAGGAATTGCACACTTCTGGAGGCCAGACTCAGACAGGCAAAGCCGTGTCCAGTAGCACCTTTCCCCCCAGTATAATACGACTGAGAGGAAAGATGATTCTGAGTAAATCCATCACCATCTAACACTGGTTTAATTTAGTTTTAAAAATGCTTTACATTTAGAAAGTCCAGTACTGAATTACTAGAAAAAAACACTGTTATCACACCTTTTATGCAAAAGAGGCAGCAGAAATAAGGAAATTGTTGAGCTCTGAAGATTTAAATACCTTTGTGACTATTAATGCCAGGTGTAAGTTTTACAGAATTGAAATAATGAAACAGGGAGACAGTTATGTCTGACTCATTTTCTTTTGCTTTCCAGAGGCAACTACTGAACAGGACAAATTTCTAAGGAAGCCAACCAGTAGCTGTTGAACATTCCTGGCCAGGTTCTGAACACAAAGACAGCCATTGCCTCAAGAGAAGGAACTGTGTTAGCAAATATGAGGCAGACATATGGATGGAATATGTAGCTTATGTGTGTGAGCAAGTGGGCATTTAGGTAGAAAATGTAGGTATAAAATGGATATTTTTACATCTAGGGGCCCATGAGCATTGTCACTGTAGACACACAGCCCAAAGTGAAAAAGTACTTATCACATTGAGGAAATTGAAAAGATCATAAGATGCCTTGCTCTTGAAAAAAATCTTATCATTATACCAAAATGAGCACTTGTGATGCTGCATGGAAAAATGTATGGAATGAGACTCAAGAGGCAATGAGTTTCTGATGCACCTGGTTTTGAGTTAGAAACGTTTATTTACAACAAATGCTGCTATTTGCATGCACCTACTGCTCAATAATCTAATATCTCCATGCATTTGCATGTCTGTGATGGGCAGAAGAAGCTTGTTTTGAGTAGGTCCTGTTGTCGTTATACCCCTAGGCCATTGGTCTTGTTAAGTATCTGAATCAATGTCCTTCAAGAAAATTAAGAACCATGATTTCTTTAAAGAGCCAAATGAATATGTTTGCACTATAAACAGAGTCTAGAGACAAAGTCTGTGCAAATATTAACTTACAGGTGCTTGCATTTTCCCTTAATTCAGAAAAGGATTTTGGGGTCTTTAAATGGTTCTGCCACAACTCCATGCTTGCTGGTCTTTTGCCAATAAAGTCTTCTCAGATACAGTAAATATTTAGGGTTTAGCTTTTACTTAATTTGGAAATTTTGCTCACTTTCCAGTTGCTCTGTTTGATAAACTAAGTTGAGATAACTCCTTCTCGCAAGGAATAGAACTGGTAACATTATAAAGACTGAGTACTCCACTCCAGTGCTCTGTAACCAAATACAGACACACATTAGATTGTTATTACGGGCATTAGTTATTATATCCCTGCGGCACACAGCCCAGAACACCTTGCACGTCTGTTTATCGATCAAAATTTTCAGATTGTTTATACAACTATCCTGACATCAGAAAATGAAAAGTTCTATCTTCTTTCCTTTCGTTATTATGCCACTGTCTTTATGACGTTAGTATTGTTCTGTAAGTATAAACACCTGAATATTGTTAATGTAATAAAATAAATATAAGGAAGATGATTGCATGCCCCATTGAAATTTAGTTGCCTTTAGTAGACCTTGAGATATGGCAAGAATCGAAAGCTACAATATGGCTAAAAGTAGATGGCTAAAAGGATTTAGATCGAAACACTCTGGCTATTGCATCTTCCTTAGGATCTCTGTGTTTCCTTAGAGGAATTTGAAAGCTTAGCACTGCTGGAAATGAAAATCAAACATTTCTTCATCAGATTGCCTCTCTGCTATCAACAAGGGGCAGTGAAACATCTGTGATCTCTAAAAAGTAAGGGAGTTGCTGAAGAATACAGAACTTGAAGTATGTCTTCATTAACTGAAATTAAAAAGACACATAAAAAGTAACAGAAAACTCACTCTTTTTATTGGAACAAACTTTGAAAAAAATAATGGAAATTATTGGTATTGTCCTCCAAAGGTCTGTTTTTATTCCCAGTAAGGCAGAAAAACATTGAGGAAAGAATTCTAGACCTTAAGTAGACAAATAGCTCCTTCAAAAAGAGAGCAAGAATAAATAGGGACAAGGACTATAAAAAGACGGATCAGCAAAGAAAACTCCACCAGGGAGATGTTAGATCTTGAAAAGGTTGTTTTAACAAGTAAAATCTTTTTCAGCTATATGAAGCAGAAAAGAGCAAGGAAAGCAAAAGTGGGGTCTATGATGGGGATATGGGAATTGCCCTGAAATAAATACACCTTTTTGTCTCTGTTTTCAGTTGAATTACAATGTTTGGCAAAGTCTGTCCTACAGATACCATCTTCACTGACACAAAGGACTTTCTTTCCTCCACTAAGAAAACTGAATGTCATAATTACATCACAGATGCTTATTCAAATTTACCCCTATTTATGGTAATGCATTAAGCTAATTTATATTCAAGGAAATTCAGTTTCTCCCATTGTTAATAGCTTGGGATTACTGTAGCTGTTGAGAATTCAGATCTCCTCTGGTTCTTCTACGGTGCTAAGAATCTCCAAATTCACCCTATTTCTTAGGAGTGGATTACTCCTTACTTCTACATCAGTGAAAGTATTAATCAGCTTTTCTAGCTGAATGAGTTTGAATTCCTTTGTTTCCTGGCCTCTTAGAAGTCAAGTTAAAAAAAGACCAACCAGGCTGCTAAATTGGTGATTGAAACTTTTCTCTTTTCCCTATAGGGGAGTGAAAATGTATTTGGAAGGACAGATCCTTCTCTTTGCACTCTGTTCAGCAGTACGAAAGCAGTCTCCCGAGAGCTGGAGCCTGCTCTCTCAAGGGTACACCTGCTTTTGTTGAAAGCACTAGCTCATGCAGTATTAACAGAGCTCATTAGTTATTCTTTTAATTGCTAGAGGTTCTTCAGAAAAAGAACACTCAACAGCAAACCAACAAACCTAACTCAGAGAGCTGATTATAGCAAAGCAGCTAATATGCGAAACAAAACAACAAACTCCTATACAGAGAGTGTTAGTGTCTGTATAGATCGTAGAATCACAGGGTTGGAAGGGATTTGCAAAGGTCATCTAGTCCAACACCCCTACAACAAACAGGGACATCTCTAACCAGAACAAGTATCCCAGAGCCCCATACAGCCTGACCTTGAATGGCTCCAGGGATGGGGCCTCCACTACTCTCCAGGCAGCCTGTTCCGGGGATCCCCCACTCTCAGACTCAAGAACTTTTTCCTCGTGTCCAGCCTCAACCTCCCCTTTTCCAGCTTCAAAATATGACTCCTCATCCTGTTGTTCCCTGCCCTTGTGAACAGTCTTCCCCAGTCTTCTGACAGGCCTTGTTCAGGGATTTGAAGGTTGCTATAGGGCCATCCTCTTCCAGTTGAACAACCCCACTCTTCCAGCCTATCCTTGTATGAGAGTGGCTCCAGGTCTCTGAGCATTTTTGTGTCTTCCTCTGGAGCCGTTCCAACAGTTCCTCATCCTTCATGTGTTGGGGCCTACAGAGCTGGATGTAGGACTCCAGGTGATGTTTCACCAGTGTAGAGTAGAGGGACGTTGTCTATTGTAGAATGATCTGGATTTAAAAGCTATGAGACTGGGTACCAAGAGAGACTCCTGACTGAGATCTGTCTGATTTGATGCACTTTCTGGTTTGGTAAAGACCCAGTTCCTCACAGACTCCACATCTGAGTCTTGTAACACACTGACTTCGGTGCAAGTTGAAAACAGTCCTAGTCTACAGGTCATCAGTTAGTGACATAAATGCAGGCTTTTATGAACTGAACTTTCTAACACCCTGTGTCCTAATGCCTGTAGATTTCACATGGTCTTACATTCTCAGAATGCTTTCTGCTAGGACAAATAGATGTCATGAAACTCTATGCAGAAGCTGCAGGTAATCCCAGTTTGCTCAGACCAAATTTGCTCTCCCTCTGTAAGACTCATTTTCTATTTGCTGTGTTGCTGTTTTCAAGCCCAAAAGCAGAGTTTTTAACAGAGCTGTCTACAGGTAGTGTTGGTTGGGACAGTTCTTTAGAAACTAGGGGCTTTGTACTGGTTTTGTTGACAGTATTGCTGTTGTTAGTGATATCATGACTATTAACACTACTACTATTACTACTGCTACTATTATAACTAATTAATAATAATAAATTATTATTAATAAATGATAATCACAGAATTATTGAGGCTGGAAAAGCCTACTGAGCTCATCAAGTCCTGCCTATGACCTAACAGCACCACATCTCCCTCAGCCTCTCCTCATCTGATTTTCTCTTCAGTCCCTTCCCCAGCCTCGTTGTTCCTCTGGACTTGCTCCAGCCTCTCAATCTCTTTCTTGAAGTGGGAGGCTCAGAACTGCCTCTGGTACTCAACGTTTGTGAGACAGGTTACAAAAGAATCCCTTCCAGCATATCCAGCATTCATTTCTCTGTGAAGGAAATCAGGTGTAAATAAGGAAATGTGGATGTGTTATCATATTGTAATTGTCACAGTGATATGACCTTGCCCTAACAGAGGACAATAACAAAAAGCTGGTGAAATCTACCCACAAAGCTAACATTTACTGATTGGTTCCCACTGTGCAGTCAAGAATGGTTTTGTTGGTGCCTGCACATGAGGAATGGGAAGATGCTGAGGATCTTTCTGTTCCCAGTTTCAGATCCCACTTAACATTTTGACTCCCTTGTAATTCTTGTATTCCTCAAAACTTGCAGTCCCCCAGAATAAGGCTGGGACAATTGTCTGAGGCCTCATTCTCTAACAACACATTGAGAGAGGAGCCCACTGCCTACTGAGCGATGACCTGAGGAGAAAGGGAATTTCCTTGGCTCCCTCCATAGTGAGCTGTTGCCCTGCTGCTTTCACTCCACTGCTGAGACAGTGCCTATGGCTACCTTGAAATTGCAGTTCCTGGAGTTCAGTGATTATCTATTTTAAAAGAAAAAACACATCAGTAAGATTCCAGAGCTCCTGGAGTGAAGAAAAATCAAAAGACAAAAGCCTGGAGGGTTTAGTAAGTAAGGCCATTTTAATAAGAAAAACAACACTATTTCTAAATGTTCCGGTTTTGGGGGGAAGAGGAGGAAAGAAGGCAAAACTGAGGACAAGAAAGATCGATTTATGTTGTTTTTTCCCACAGTCTGGGATTGACACTCCTGCACTGTGTTCCAAAATGCCAAGTTATCCAAGAAGCTTCCTCCTGTATGGTTTGGCTCTGCATGCATAGGATGGAACTCGACATGAAGAACGTATTTTCCCATTGATAATAGTTGTGCAGTGCAAACAAGAGAACTGGCTTTTCCTCCTGTCTTGCATGCAGGATCAGAGACAGCTGATAGGAGAGGGATTTTCCTTTAGGTATCTAGAAAAACTGCTCTAAAAGATGTGTCAAAAGAATCATTTCAGTTGTTCCCTAATGTGCATTTAATAATTATCTGATAAGCTGCTTTTTTTTCAGTGCTGTTAGTTTGTTTGAACACAGTATTTTGAGAGCCACAGACATTTTTCTCTTTGTTGACTCATTAGCACCAAAATGCCAGTTTTAAAAGGCCTTTCAGAAAAGCCCAAGGAAAAAAGAGGAAAGATTAGCTATCTGCAGACAGTGAAAGCAGATAATTAAGAGAATATGTCAAAGCACAGATTTGGTGGCTATGATAGATCTTAAAAAACCAATTACAAATGTGACTAGAGAAGAGGAAATTATTTTGGATAAGACAGAAAAAAATGCTGGAAATATAAAAACCTTTTAATTCATCTTTTATTGAATGTAAGAAGAAAAATGTCAGAATTTTTTTATTTGTATTTCTTATAAAGATTTCCTTGTCCTTTATATCCTGATAGTGTTCAAGGCTAGGTTGAATGAGGCTCTGGGCAACCTGGTCTGGTGAGAGGTGTCCCTGCCCATGGCAGGGGGTTGGGACTAGGTGATCTCTGAGGACCCTTTCTATCCAAACCAATCATTTAAAAGATAACTACAAATAATTTTGAAAGCAATCAGATTTAAACAAAAAAACCACACAATATAGAGAAAAGAATTCCAGAATTAGGATGTCATCCTCTGTGATACACTAGAAAAAGCATATCATTGCTAGAAAAATGGGGAGGGATTCCTTATCAGGGAGTGTAGTAATGGGATGAGGGGTAAGAGTTTTAAACTGAAGGAGGGTAGATTTACATTAGATGTAAAAAAGACATTTTTCTATAAGGATGGTGAGACACTGGAGCAGGTTGCCACGAGAAGTTGTAAATGCTCCCTCCCTGTAATATTTCCATGGCATCTTGAAAGGAGCTTGAGCAACAATCTAGTTAAAGTGGGGTTGGAACAAGGTGATCTTTAAGGTCCCATCCAACTCAAACTGAATAAACTCCACAAAACACAAAGAAGATGTCAGAAGCTTGTTCACAGAATCACAGAACATTAGGGATTGGAAAGGACCTTGAAAGATCATAGGATCATAGGATCATAGGATGTTAGGGGTTGGAAGGGACTCTAGTCCAATCCCCCTGACACAGCAGGATCACCTAAATCCAGTCAAACATGTCCAGGTGGGTTTTAAATGCCTGCAGAGATGTAGACTCCACAACCTCCCTGGGCAGTCTCTTCCAGTGTTCCGTCACCCTAACTGTGAAGAAATTCCTTCTCGTATATTCCAGCTCCTCTTATGTTCCAGCTCACACCCATTGCCCCTCATCCTATCACTAGATGACATTGAGAAGAGCCTGGCTCCATCCTCCTGACACCCACCCCTCACATATTTATAAACATTAATGAGATGTCCTTTTTTCCAAGCTAAAGAGACCCACCTCCCTCAGTCTTTACTCATAAGGGAGATGTTCCACTTCCTTCATCAACTTAGTGACTCTGTGTTGTGTCCTTCTTGAATTGAGGGGCCTGGAACTGGACACAATATTCCAGATGTGGTCTCAACAGGGTAGAGTAGAGGGGGAGGAGAACCTCTCTTGATGACCAACCACCACCCTTCTAATCCACCCCAGGATGCCATTGACCTTCTTGGCCAATAGGGGACATTGCTGGCTCATGGTCATCTGCTGTCCACCAGGACCCCCAGGTCCCTTTCTCCTACACTACTCCCCAACATGTCAGTCCCCAGCCTATACTGGTGCATGGGGTTGCTCTTGCCCAGATGTCAGACTCTACACTTACCCTTGTTATAGATCATGCAATTTCTCCCTGCCCAGCTCTCCAGCCTGTCCAGGTGAGATATCTGGTAAGCTGACTGGGGCAAATGCAAACACTTTAGTACAGCAATGAGCATTTAGTGTCCACGACATGTCACCATGCACCATTCTGAAGTTACAAATTAGTATAAAGTCAGATTGATCAGTCTTTCAGACAATCTTTATGAAATAAACTTCTATTTTCAGAGTAAGTCTCACACAACACAAGTGGAAGTTATTTCTTCCACTTGTCACTTCTTTGTATTTTTATGCTGCAGAAGACATGGTGAAATAGAATACAACATTAAATACAATTTCCTACAACAAAAGAGTTTGACCTCTTTTCCTGTGTGGTCAGATAGCCTGGGAAGAGACAATTTGCCTAGAAGTGTATTTTATTTGTAATCAATCCTGACAATGCAATATACCTGTCTGTAAAAAGTCCAGGCAGTCCTTGTATCTTTGACAGCTTGGGATAACTCTGTAGTTATGACAGCATGTATGAGTTTTAATTCAATGAGCAACTGCACTCTCTGTTATGGAATCAAACACAATAGACTCTTTAAGCCCCACAAGGATCACATTTGGCCCTCAGAAGGCAAAGAAAATAAGGATTTCCTCAGCTCTAACCAGAGGAAATGATTGCTCCAACACATTGGCTATTTGAGGTGGAGAAAGAGAAAGACTTTTTCTACCACTATGCATGTGTGCAAACATACCCGAAAGTAGGGTACTTTGACACTGTGAGAGGTTTTGTTTGGACTTACTAACCAGATCATGGCATTTAGTGAAGAGACAGACAAGAAAAAGAATTACATCCTTTGCTGACTTCTGTATAACTACTCAACTAGAAAAGTCCATTTGATTTAAGATTAAGGATTTAACTTAGAGAAAAAGTTCAATTGGGCTTGCAGCTACCTGCGTCTCTGTATGAAAGAACAGAGAAGTGAAGTCCACATGTGAAGTCTATTTGCAAAGATCATCTGCTCCTGGCAAAGACAGTGATTTGCTCATGCCAGCAGTAAATAGGCATGCATTCATATTTAGGAGACCATCCTGCTCCAGAACACAACCCTGTCCCTCTTGTTCCAATCCAAATGAAATGTTGGCTGTATACACTGTGATACTGTTTTAATTCTTAAAGACAAAATAAATACTGTAAGAAAATATTTAAGTCTTCCTTAACTGTTCTCAGAGTAATGGACTTCTTTCCTAGCCTGCTCTTGTCAGAGAAAACAGAATCTGAGACTTCAGGTATTTGTCCTTGAGGGGATATTGTCTAACCCACACTATAATTCCCATAAGTACAATTCCCAACTGCTTCTATGGGCTTAAGCTACTGTTGCAAATGGTGATGTAAAATCACAGGTCTGTTGAAGTAAACATGTATTTTTCCAGCAATTTACATCACTCTTCTGCTTAAAGATCACTCTTACTGTAGATTTGTCTGGGGCAGGTGAACTACAAGATGTTGGAATTATGCCTTGACGCAGGTGTTTCACTTCCTGACCTGTTTTCCACACAGGTACTTCAGCAAAAATGCTGCATTTTTTTTTCTAGGAGTTAGGCACAGTGTTGGGACTACATATATTTTAATATAAATCTCATATTATTTATGGATTCACAGAATACCAGGTTGGAATGGACCTCTAGTCCAACTTACCAAGCTAAAAACGCAGTTTAAATTAGATGTCCCAACAGCCTGCCATGCTAGGTCTTCAAACTGTCCCATGTGGGGCAATCAACTCCTTTCCTGTGGAGATGATTTCAGTGTTTAATTGCTCTAATGGAGAAGGATTTTCTTCTGGACTCCAACTGGAATCTCCCCAGGAGTAACTTAGACCCATCACAGCTGTCTTTTCCATGTGACTCCTTGTATAAAGGGAGTAATTGTTTTCTTGGTAGCCACCCTTTAGGAACTGGGACATTGGGATAAGGCCCTCCTTAAGCCTTCTTCTCTCAAGGCTGAATAAAGCCAGCTTTACAAGCCTTTGTTCATATTGCATTATAGATGGCATATAGATTATAAATGTCCTGAAGTTGAATGTTAGATGTTAGAATCATGTTCAAGTCTGTTATAACACTGTATTTGGTGTTAGTGTCTCACTGTACACATTCCATTTAACAAGCATTGATTCCCTGAGATGAGCTGCATAAATCAGTTGATCACTGAAGATGGGTTGAACCCAGGCTTTCATAGTAGCCATCACCAATTTGTCTCACAGAATCACAGAATAATCATAGTTGGAAAGAACGTCTTAGATCACCGAGTCCAATCATACCCACAACAACAAAAAACCTACGTACCTGAATACCTAAATACCTGATTGATCGACAAACACAAACTCCCCCCCTCCATGCCTGCCACTTTAGCAGGTCATGAAGCACCATGTCTATAGGTTTCTTAATACCTCCAGGAATTGCGACTCAACCACCTCCCTGGTGGAGTATGGGATTGACAGGTGGACCAGTAGATGGGTAAGGAACTGGCTTGATGGCTGCACCCAGAGAGTGGTTGTTGAAGGATCCATGTCCCAGTGGAGGCCAGTGACATGCAGAGTCCCTCAGGGATCGGTCCCGGGACCAGTCTTGCTCAACATCTCTGTAGGTGACATGGACAGAGGAATTGAGGGCACCCTCAGCAAGTTTACTGACGATACCAAGCTGTGTAGCACAGCAGACACCCTGGAGGGAAGGGATGCCATCCAAAGGGACCTGGACAGGCTGGAGAAGTGGGCAAAGTCCAACCTCATGATGTTCAACAAAACCAAGTGTAAGGTCCTGTGTCTGGGTCAAGGCAATCCTAGGCACAAATACAGGCTGGGCAGTGACTGGCTGCAGAGTTGCCCTGAGGAGAGAGACTTGGGGGCGCTTGTGGATGAGAGGCTCAAGATGAGCACTTGCGGCCCAGAGGGCAAACTGGATCCTGGGCTGCATCAGGAGAAGTGTGGCCAGCAGGTCGAGGGAGGTGATTCTCATGCTCTTCTCTGCTCTGGTGAGACCCCACTTGGAGGACTGCGTCCAGTTCTGGAGCCCTTATAACAGAAGGGATATGGAGATGCTCAAGTGTGTGCAAAGGAGGGCCACGAGGATGGGGCTGGAGCCTCTCCTACGAGGACAGACTGAAAGAACTGGGGCTGTTCCAGTCTGGAGAAGAGGAGGCTAGGAGGTGACCTTATTGTGGCCTTTCAGTGTCTGAAGGGGGCCTACAAAGAGTCTGGGGAGGGACTATTTAGGATGTCAGGTAGTGACAGGACTAGGAGGAATGGAGCAAAGCTGGAGATGGGTAAATTTCGAGTGGATGTGAGGAGGAAGTTCTTCACCGTGAGAGTGGTGAGAGCCTGGAATGGGTTGCCCAGGGAGGTGGTGGAGTCCCCATCCTTGGAGGTGTTTAAGGCTGGGCTGGATGGGGCTCTGTCCAGCCTGATCTAGGGTGGGGTGTCCCTGCCTGTGCTGGAGGTGTTGGAACAGGAACTTCCTACCCTGAGTGACTCTGATTCCATGGCTTCTCCAGTCAGGTGAGCCTGGTCTGGCAGGGGGATTGGACTAGATGATTTTTCGAGGTCCCTTCTGGATGATGTGGTGATGTTAGGTCCTGGACTGGGCTGGATGAGCTCACAGGTCTCTTCCAGCCTCAAAAATTTTATGATTCTGTGAATTTGCCCTGAAGTAACTCATGGCCATGTTATTTTCTCCTGAAGCAACACATGTGTCCATGTTCTTTTCTCTTGTTGCCTTGCATCCTCATGAAGAGGATATCTCCATCTCATCTATAACTCTTAGATGCTAAAAAACTGTGATAAGACCCACTTGAGATTTATCTTCACAAACCTGAATCCTTTCACCTTTCTTCACACTTCAAGATTCTATTCTTCTCAGTGTGTTGCTGGTCCTCTGCTGAACCCTGTCCTATTTTTTAGTGTCCTTTCTGAATGGGGGGATCAAAACTAGACACAGTATTCCAACTACAGCCTAACAAATAATTTTTTTAAAACTTATATGGTCAAATATTTTTTATGTATGTGGTAAAAAATTAAAATTGCTAGTAATTCTATTTCCAGGAACAAAAGTAACTCACAGCAGTTAATGCTTGAGTTTTTACTTACATTTAAATATCATGCTATATTTGAAAACCTGAGGATTAGGGTAGCAATTTATCAGAAAGAGAAGATCTGTCATCAAACAGCAGGCATTCAGAAATTCTCATTTATATAGTAACTTCAGTACAGGTTAATTTTTCTTTTTAGTAATAAGTAGCTAAAAAAAGAAAAAAAAAGAGTTAAAAACAGGATAACGCTCTGTTTTCAATAAAGGCAGGAACTGCTCGTATCTCCTGCCTCAGGTCTAAGATGCAATGAGAGGGTTAATGTGTGTGCTCCTCTCTCCTATGTTCATTGATCTTTCATCTGCTAAGGTACATTGAACCATTGTGATGGGTTCTCAGCAATATTTTGGCAAAATAGTCTTGTCTAAGGAAGACTTATCTAGTGGAAAACTGCATTGACAATTGTCTCCTAATGACCTCCAAGAATTTCCTTCAGCCTTCCTGTCTGCAAAGCTGGGATGTGATGTCAAAAGCCCAGTTGTTTCTCCTAACATGAACATTTTTAGAAAGTTATTTTCTACTGAACGTTTCTAGGTTGGGTATTCAGCTTTGCTTGCGGATCTACATAAGGCAGTGAATTCACAGTGATACCAGAGACCACTAAGTATTTCCACCAAGAGCTATTTGAGGAGCTCTCATTTTTCTAGCAGATGAGTTTGCATATGTTGGAATTTAATCTGCAAAGCACTGTGTGGAAAACATGCAAAAGGGACTGATACCTGACCTGCAAATGAATAACTTGTATGAATTTCAGCAACGTGCTGTAAGTTTTGCAAAACTCTATTACACAATTTCCTGATAAAGGGAGCGTTTGCTAAGTAAGAAAAGCTTTCTGCTCAAGAGGTCTCTCCTGTAATTTGCTCTGTCTATTTACCTAGCTGAAAAGACAGCAAACAGAAAACAACATTCGCTGTTACTTCATTGGTTTGAGTTAACTGCCACTGAGAACAGCAGGTGGTCATTTCCAATGGAAAGGAGCAGCTACTAGACCAGACAGCCCTCATTTTCTTACACCCCGTGCAGTGCTGCTAAGGAATATTATAAACCATGGGCTCCTTCTCATTTGTCCTTGTTTCAGCCGACGTTGTCATTCATGGCTATCCTGTGAGTGTAAATGATGATCTAATGTCACTTCTATAATTACTTGGCACCCTGAATAAACCGTAATCCCCCCGGGTCAATAAGTGTTCTCAGCTTGACATTCAATAAACAAGTTTTTGAGAATTGCTGTAGTTTCACATTTTGGGGTTGTGGTTTTTTTGGTTTTTTTTTTCTTCCTGGTGCTTTCAGTGAATCAAGAATAATTCAGGACCGTTAAGCAAGCAAAGGAAACAACTGTACACTCTGCAAGACTGACCAAGGGATGACTGTGATTTTTAACACTTGCATTACAGAGGCCTTTCACCCATAGAGCCCAATTCAACTCCAGCAGAACTCTTCAGAGTGACTTCAAGGAGAATGAGATTCATATAAATATCAGAAGGAACTTCTTCACAGTGAGGGTGGTAGAGCTCTGGAACGCGCTTCCCCAGGGGGTTGTGCAGTCTCCTTCTCTGGAGAGGTTTAAAACCCGCCTGGATGTGTTCCTGTGTGACTTGGTCTGGCTGATCCTGCTGTGGCAGGGGGATTAGACTAGATGATCTTTCGAGGTCCCTACCAATCCCTAATGATTTTATGATTCCGTGATTCTATAATTCCCCCATCTGAGGTGTGCACAGCCATAAACTACAGTTCATGTGGGTATCATGACTCTGTCTGTTGCCAATTAAAGATTTTCACTGAACTTGACTTTTACCGCTGTAGCTTTGAATTTTGCTCTGGATAACTCCACCCAGGTAGGTGCAACCAATCATTTCAGTGACACAATAAAACCACTCCTGTTATGCACAGTGGTGACATCCAACAAGGGCAAATCAAGTGCTGCTGCAACACTGAGTTGGTTTCTGCTGTCTGTACAATCACACAATGGTTGCTTCTCAGTGGGTCTTCTGAATCTACCCCTGCAGTGACTGTCTAAAGGTCACAGTGACCATGAGTTTCATCTCAGTTTTCCCATTTCCTTCACCAAACAAGCACATTTTTGCTTGTACAGTATCGTGTCTCCAGTGCGCGCATTGTTGTCGAAGAAAAATGCAACAGCTAGTCCTTCTGCTTCTGCCAAACCCAAGACAGAATTTACTGGCTTGTACGATTAATCATGGGGCCACTGCAGACAGAGCAGTCATTGCAACAAATGGTGTAAATTAGGATTATGAAACTGAGAAGCAAATGATTAATAAATGGCAAAGAAATATGCCAAACCTTCCCTAAGGTGAGCGCTAAAAAAATACAAGCTGAACTGCTTCAGGGAGCTAATCTTTCAAAAGATCTTTCATGACACTAAAAGTCAGAGTCATCCTTGTTTTGAAGAAAGAAGAGCAGCTGTATCAAAGCAGGTGAAGGAGAAGGAAGGAGAGAAAAACTGAAGTGGCCCAGCCATTTTGTACAGGAGCAACACCAACGTGATCATTGGACAGATGAAGAAAAACACTCTGGTGGGTACAATAGGGTATGTTTTCCTGTCAAAGACCTGTTCAGGCTGAGATCAACATTCTAATGTGTTTTAAGGGCAGACTCTTAAGGGCTCTTAAGAATAATTTTCATGAACAAATGTCTCCTGTTTGCATACCTATATATATCCCATACACACTACTCAGATTTAATATTTATTATTTTCTTTATGATGTAGAGCTCTGTTTTGTTTACATTTCTGGACAAGTTTGGAGCTGCTGGAGAGTGTTTACTCTAGAAACAGTAACAAGATATTCACATCTCTGCCAGCAAAGCTGTGCCTCATCACCATGAATGAAAGCACAAGAGCAAATCCATGTTTAACTAATTGAAAATCTGTGTGTTGATGTACCAGTCCTGTACTGCTTCTAAATCACCTAAACTACCACATACTGGACCCAGATAAACTAGTCATGAATATGGTGAGAAAAAATCACATAGCTGGCGTAGGAACAGGGACAAAGAGGGGAAAGAGGGTTGCTTTTTTGACTTGTCCTGCTAAGCAGCAGAAACACCACCAAGCCATGCATCAGGAAGTCTGCCTGACTATACACAGACGTCCTGGATAGCCTAACAGTTACTTTCAGGGTTTGCAGAAAAAATTGCATGTGTTTCTGTTGCCCAGACTACTTTTCAAAGCCAACACGCAGTGAAATCCATTGAGATAATTTCTGTGTGCAGTTAGGTAGCAGAGGGGCCATAAAAACCTCTTAAAAGTCTCGGGAGTGAAAATTGCAGCCTTAACCACATCATCTGTACTGAAGTCTTTTAAACTGTTCCCTACCAAAAATACTCATAGCTTTGAGCTCCTCTTACAAGGATCTCTCCCTGTGGCTGGGAATGAGGATTGCCATACAGGCCACAGTGTCTGCAAATGACAGATAAAGAACGTTGATCTTCTACATATCAGTAAATTCATCTTTATAGGAGATCAAGTTTGGCAGAGAAATAGAAACGTAGATGTCTTCTATAATTAATTTGTCCCCCATGAACAATCCTGCCCACTATCTTGCTCAGTGCCTTTGTCAAGAACCTTTCACAGACATCAAAGATTGACTCAGATCAGAAAGCACTATAAGAAAACTGACAATGAGGAACTGAGAGAATCCAACACTTGAGAGGAAACAGAGGAGCAGACAATTGAAAGAAGCAGAGAGGACTGTACCCTAGGACACCATGCGTCTGCAAAACAGTGGCACAAATGGCATAAATTTGTCCCAAATTCTATCACGTCTAATGTACAACCAGAAATATTTGTTCCTTGTGCTGCTGTACACAGAACCACAGAATCATCACAGCTGGAAAAGACCTTCAAGACCATCAAGTCCAATCATCCACCCTACAACCCCAAATCATTAACCCATCTCCCCAAACAACCTGGCTGCCTGTTTATTGAACTCCTCCAGGGATGGTGCATCCACCCCCTCCCTGGGCAGCCTGTTCCAAGGCCTCCCCAGTCTTTCTGGGAAGATGTTTTTCATACAATCCAACCTGAACCTCCCCTGGCACAACCTGATCCTCTTTCCTCTTCTCCTGTTCCCTAGGGAGAAGAAGCCAACACCCACCTCCTTCAAGCTCCCTTCAAGTAGCTGTAGAGAGTAAATGAGGTTCCCCTGAGTCTTCTCTTCTGCAGGCTGAACACGTCCAGCTTCTTCAGCCTCTCCCCATCAGAGCTGTTCTCCAGACCCCTAACCAGCCCATTTGCCTCTCTGCCCCCTCTCCAGCATCTCCATGTCCTTCCTGTACTGTGGTGCCCAAAACTGCCCCCAGTACTCAAGGTACAATCTCACCAGGGCTGAGTATAGGGGCAGGATCACCTCCCCTTGGTCCTGCTGGCCGCACTATTGCTGATACATGCCAGGATGCCATTGGCCTTCTTGGTCATCTGGGCATAACCTCTGGCTTCTGTTCAGCCTCTGTCAATCAGTCTCCTCCCCAAGCCGGTTTGGCTGCTGGGGGTTGTTGTGGTCAAAGCTCAGGACCCAACATTTGGCCTTATTGAACCTCATACAATTGATTTCTGCCCATTGATCCAGCCTGTCGAAATCTCTCTGCAGAGCCTCCCTACCCTCCAGCAGATCAGCATCCCCATCCAACTTAGTGTCCCACATACAGCCCTGCCTTTAACACATGCTGGACAAGTGGAGAGTAAAATGAAGTATGGTAAATCTTTGAAGATTAAAGCCTCCATAAACAGCTTGTACTCCCCTCACACTGATTTCTTTGGGGATTTTTTTGTAATTCCAGGAAAATACTGTTCGATGTTTTTCATACTTTTGTATTTAGCAGCCAAACCTGTTTAGTGCAATGATAAATCCCATTTGTGCTACACAAAGGTCTTTCAGTTTGTTAATAAAACATCTTTCAAATATTTCTGTCATCAGACTAATAGGCTGTGTGGCTCTGTATTTGTTTTTCATTGAAAGATTGAGTTTCATCACTTTCACTTGCCTTTTTCCATGCAATAAATATATTTAAGATACAAAACTCATGCATGTGTTCAGGTATTATCCAAGCTTTCTCCTCAAAGAGCTGTCAGCAGAACTGCACATGTGACTAATGTTTATCAGGCGGGCTGCACAAACAACACAAACGTTCTTTTCATAGCCCACCACTTAGTGATTTTTTTAAAAACATATCTTAGACGAACAGCTTGACAGCTGACTCTAAGAAATGCCCCTACTGAAGATCACTCTGTCTCTGTCCAGCTGTCATCTGCCTGACAAGGGACCCATTTGAACACACTGAAGCGTGCACAAGTGCCAGAGCACTGCTCTTGGTGAGGTCTGCAGTACCACAAGGTCTTTCCCAAAGAAAGGGCTTTCTGCACAAGAGCCACACTAGAGGTATTTTGGGAAAAGCTGTAAAGAACTGGGCATGTGAATCCTCCAAAACTGGATGTTCAGAGAACAATCCTTTCTGGAAGCTGTCAAGCAAGAATATGAGAGTAACACCCAGATGTGCACCCTGCAGCAGGTAGAGATGTGTAAGGTAGGAAGTGTAAGGTGGTAAAACCTGCTGGTGTAGACTTAGATCATGGACACAGCCTAAGTGTTCTTCTTTCAACAATCTTTCAGGCCTAGACTATGTTCATGTGACCTGTGCCAGGTTTTGGAGTGCACATAATGGTGTTAACATATTCCTTGTGAAAATATCTTTTCATGGAATCTATAGCCTTGTGTTAGAAGATGTAAAGCACTTAGGATCATAGAATCATAGGATGTTAGGGGTTGGAAGGGACCCAAAGAGACCATCAAGTCCAACCCCCCTGCCGGAGCAGGACAAAGCTGTCTAACACAGATCACAGAGGAACACATCCAGGTGGGCCTTGAAAGTCCCCAGAGAAGGAGACTCCACAAGACTGTTCTCAAGCTGAGGTGGTTCAACATAGTCCACATAAGCAGAGTGGAATTTGTCATTCTTGCCTGCACTTCTGTTCCTTATAGCATGATCATGACATCCTGCAGATCTGCCTCAGATATCTAGGGATGGGAGATCAGATGACTGGCCAACACCTCACCTTCAAAAGTGAGACAGGTTGCTTCTTACACCACATTGAAGGACGCTTGCTTCTGACTACCACACACGGCCATGCTGACATGTCTAATCCCTGTGTGTTAACTGTTCTCCTTTCTCCGTGGTTCTTCTAGGAAGGTGATGGCTTTCAGAACAACTGCCCCACCCCCGCCTTGCCCCATGCCAGACCTGCACTAAAACAAAATTAAACCATTTTCACATAGCATCGCTTTTTTTCTTTCTCAGATTGCACGGCCATTCCACATCTTCCTCTGAGTCTTCTGTCCTCTTCTGGCACAATCAGCTGCACAGTGAAAAGGTTGCTTACCAAGAGCCTGCGTTTCGTATTCCCTAATGTGCAATCGAAGCTCCAAACCAGGGCAGTGTTGCCAGCTGCACCACTTGCTTCTTGTTGTTTGCCTCAAGCCAAGGCTGTTCCGAACGTCTGCGGAAATCACTGAAGTAGCAGTGAGGAGACACAGAAGCCAGGGATAGAAATTCATTTTTCTTCAGTGCAGAAACGGCAGCATTTTTCAAGGTTTTTGTAATTCACACAGTAACTGGCATCTCTGCGGGAATTACCAAATATTAGGGACTGGATCTTTCCACTGGACTGAAAAACTCAGATCTAGGCCAGGTCTGCTTGTAGCCAAAATCTGTCATTATTTGGTAGCCGTTGAGTGCTCAGTGTGAAGTGATTTGATAAATTCATTTTGCTTCAGGAGACAAATGGCAAGTTTGTTTACAGTACCATTAAAGAAGAACTTCCTCTGCTAGTCTAAGGAGAGATCAAATCAATATAAATTTCCAACAGTTATTCCCCATGGGAATTCATGATTGCTTCACTTTATTTAGGAAATTGCCTGATTTTGATTAAAAATCTTACTGAAAATATTGAAAATTAATGTATTGGTTTCCTTTGCTATCTTAATCTACCATTTTTATAGAAATGATAGATTTTTGTTTTTTCTTCGAATGGAAGCCCAGAGCAGAGGTAGCCAGAAGTGGAAGCTGACTGGGATGGCTGAGACTGGAGACACTGAGGCTTTGGACACAATTACATATAGTTTTGTTTCTTCAAGAGTTGGGTTTTTTGGTTATTTTAGGGGGTTTGGTTATTGATTTGTTGGATTATTTCATTTTATATTTCAGAAAACAAAAATCTCCTATAATACTCTTGAAAGGAAGATGATTTACACTTCTTTCAGTGCAAGTCATGGACTACAGTTTCTGGGTATGAAGAGCCTGATCACAGAGACACTGCAGATCTCTGTTTGATAAGGAAACTGGTTCAGGTAATGAAATCCAAAAGGGAAATGTACATGTTTTCCCAGGAATTGGTCAAGAAAAGTTACTTCCTTCATCTTTTTTTATTGTAACCTTTATTATATTTCTTAAATTTCAGTCTCTATCCACTCCCCACCCCCCTTTTTTTTTTTTGTGCTTGGAAGCACAACATCCTTTTATCTTCCTTTATCTCGTGAGTGAGAGTCTAACGACACACTTCCAATTACAGTGATTTCAAGTTGCTCTGTTCAGGTCACAGGGAACAAGAATACTGGGGCTTTACAGGAGAATAAATTCTTCATTGAGCACTTCCCCTCCATTCCAGCAAAGCAAATGCTGCAATTTCCTCATACTGTGGGATATCACCCACTCACAGAGTCTCTTTAGTGGGAAGAGACCTTTAAGATCACCACAGGCAGTTTGTGTGACTGAAGTCCCTAATGCCTCTTTAGGAAAACAACACCGTCGGGGATGCAGCCTTATCGAGAGATAATGGCCACAATTTTTGAAAATCACCATACCATGACTGACAATGGATGTGTTTCTCAAGAGTTAGGGCTTGCTTGGGTCGGAAAAACCCACTGTGAGGCAGACATCTGCGACACCACCATCTGCCGGTCCTCATGAATTGGTAAAACCCACAGCCTCTGCCTGAAAACCACTCAGCCCCTCACCAGCACCATTGTTTTCTTCCTTGTATTGAACTTCCAACATGAATGGAAAATTCTGCTGCAGTAAAGATCAGCTCGCTCTAGTCCACAACGAGTGGTTTTCTGTAGAGGGACCACGAGTTGGCAGGAAATCAAGTTTCTTTTAATAATAGGCTGTGAGCTTTAAAATAAGGGTGGTTTTCTCCTGCCAGCATTTTACCTCGCCTTATAATTAGAAAGGAGAAGTGTGTGATGCACAGTATGTCTGGAAAGGGATCTGTACCTTGTAACATACTAGAATGTTTTCCATTAAAATTGAGGACACATATGAAAATGACAATCAGCTCACACGATGGGTTTCATTTCCTTTGATTAAACTCAAATGATATTGTCAAGGCTACATACGCAGACTGTGTACAAGCCGTGACAGAGAAGAAAGTTTTACAAATGGAAATAAAAACATTGATGTGAAATCTCAATGTTACCAACCATCATTATCAGCATCCTTTAAAAATTGACAAGAAGGAGGTCAGGTGGTCTCCAGACCAATTCCAAAGCTCCTCAGCTGCTGAAAAAGTTAAGAGAAGGCACCAAACCCAGAATGTCTACAGTTCAATTAACAAAAAATTGTCTAGAAAGAATCTGTGAATGGTTTGCTGTACAGCCATGGGGCAGCTCATACCAGCCCTTTGGACATCAGGCAGATTTTTCTTCTGAATTTGATGAACTCATTGGCAACAAAGAAGGAAATTCCTAGGATACAGGTAGCACTGGATCTCCTACCAATACTCAGAATGAATATTCTAGAATTATTATTTAAATCTCATAAAAAGAGTTTTCCCACAAGATTTGCAGTATTTCCCAGCTTGTGTCATATAAACCCAAGAACAGTTGTCTTGTTCTATTACTGATGTTGGATTTTTGCACAGAAGCAGAGCAGACAGGACCTGAGTGATGGCTTTCAGACAAGTGTTTATTCACCACAAACGTGTCAGCCAAATCTAAGGACGTCAAGCAGTCCTCTGTGTGAAGCTAAATTATCCAGCAAGGTTTAGACAAAATGAACCAAATACAGAAGAAATTACGAAGGTCTGTTTCAGTACCTCTGAAGCATTTGTTTTTCACATAGTGGTAATAAAAGGATGAAGGATTAGCTGCTTCACATTAGTACCAATGACTACAAAGGGCAAGGTACTGACTTGCAGAAGGTCTCCAAGGAAACCACGGGCGGAACCAGAAACAGAGGCCAGCCCATAGTATCACATTCCAATTGCTTTTAGACTACAGAAAAGGTCATGGAATTTCTTCAAGGCTTAAATGTTTCTTTAATATAGTCTGTAAGTAAAATACCCTGGATTCTTAGCAGTAGATGACAGGGTTGTAATAAAACCTAAGTACAGAAAAATACTGCCCCATGTGCTAAACTGAAACTGGGTTATTATAGGTTTCACTTCTTATTAAAAATGAAATGAATCTCCATTTGTGCAGAACTTAGGACACCCAGGCCCATGGACGGATTTTGCATTCAACTTTTTTCATAGAATCATAGAATGTGTTGGATTGGAAGGGACCTCCAAAGATCATCTAGTCCAACCTCTCTGTAATAAGCAGGGACATCTGTAACTAGAGCAGATTGCCCAGAGACCCAGCCAGCCAGATCCTGAATGGCTCCAGGGATGGGGCACCACCTTTCCAGGCAGTCTGTTCTAGGTATCCCCCACTGTCAGCTTCAAGAACTTTTTCTTCCTGTCCAGCCTCAGTCTGCCCTTTTCCAGCTTCAAACCATGACTCCCCTTCCTATCATTTCCTGCCCTTGTGAACAGTCTTCCCCAGCCTTCTGACAGGCCCCTTTCAAGGACTGGAAGGTCTCTATAAGGTCCCCCTGGAAGGTTCTCCTTTTCAGGCTGAACAACCCCAACTCTCTCAGCCTGCTCCTGCCCTCTGAGATTTTTGCAGCCTGCTCTGTACTCCAACATCTCTTTATTTGTTAGGAACCCACCATTGCTCACTAGCACTTCAGCAAAATTCTTTAAAGACCAGTAACACAAAAGGAATGCTCCATAAACCTTGACAGAACAACTTTGTTCTGCTAAAACTTGTCATTCTGGAACTACAGCTTCTCTCTGAAATATACGATTTTGATGAAAATTTCAAAAGGGGGGACTTTTCTTAACTTTACCTCTTTTTAAAACATATCCACTCAGAATTTTTAGTGAAAACACAAGAAAAACAAGACTGAGCAGTCAGTCCTGTTGTCATTCATGAGACCCATGCTCAGTTCATGCTGATAGTATTATTGCTCAAATGATTTTCCAGCACACACAGAGCAGAAGGCCACATAAACCTTTGTGGCTACCAAAAAAGACCAATACACTACGTGATGACATAAAGTGGCTGGACTAGTGGAAATTGAAGAGAGAGGTCTACATCTCATTCTTACAGAATACACCAGGTAGGATGCCCTACTGATTCAAGCAAATCTGATGCATCTTTTGTGTTCTTCATAGTTCTTGCCACAAAGACCCAAAGTTTAATTTATAATCAAAATCAGACCACAGCCAATGCTACCAATAAAGCATAATTTAATGCACAATTATTTGCCTGCCCTATAGATTCTATACAGTACTTGTAGTGAAACAGTAATTTTGTAAACAGAGGTGTAAATCTGCTAACCATTTTTAGTTCAGTTTTCTCCATTTCCCCCAACAGCTCCAAAAGCTTTCTTTGTCTGTGCAGCAATTCTTGCAATGCAAGGTATGATTTAGAAGAAAATTCAGAATAGCTACAGCTAAGAGTCACAGCACAGGTACATTTTATAAAGTGTTTAGATTAGACTAGACTAAAGTTTTATAATCTAAATCATTTAGCTTTAACACAACATGCTATTTACTTTGCCAGCCAAACAGCCAAGAATGTGTTCGACAACAGATCAGAAAACATTCTTCTGGTATTTCTATCCTACTCAAAACAAAGAATCCTTGCTGCCAGTATAAAGAATCCACCAGTTCCTTTATTCAGTGCCACTGTGGAGTTTATTTCTTGTGACACACATTTTACGTAAACTAGTTACAGCACTGCCTGTAAAAGAAATCAATCTCATCAACTCAGAGGGGGCAATTCTTTAATCCCCATTTTGACAGGAAAGGGTACTGAGAAATGAATTACTGGAGGAAAGAGGCAAGGATTACTTCTAAGTACTTGTTGACATGTTCCTCCCAGATATCTTTTGGCACAGATTCACTGGGAACAGAATCAAGCTTTATGGAAAAGTTGTTCACAGAGGACCAACAGCAGTGTAAAAGATTATATCAGAGCAACCTGAACCGAATCTATGGCATCGTTGGTCCTACAGAACCATAGAATTGTTGAGTCTGGAAAAGACCTCTGAGCTCATACAGCCCAGGCCATGACCTAACATCACCACAGCAGCCACACCAGGGCACTCAGGGCCACAGCCATTCTGTCCTTAAAAACCTCCAGGGATAGGGATTCCACTACTGCCCTTGTTGGTCCATTCCAGTGTCTGATCACCCTTTCCTGAGGAAGCGCTTCCTAACATCCAACCTAACCCTCCTCTGGCAGCTCCAGGCCCTGTCCTCTTGTCCTGTTGCTAGTTGCTTGGGAGAAGAGTCTTCAGGTAGTTGTAGAAAGGATAAGGTTCCCCCTGAGTCTCCTCCTGGCTTAAACAACCCCATCTCACTCAGCCTCTCCTCATAAGGCCATATATCAGTTTAGTCTGCTATAGCCCTCTGGTGCTTCTTGACTATGGGGGTCAGGAGAGCATAATTCTTTCACAAATGGAGATCTTTAAATAGAGGATTTTCATCCTTTTTGTTGGTTTGTTTGAAGTTCAAGAGTGCTGTTAGGTGATTGTGACTTTGAGAGGAGGATGTGAGGGACAACTCCAAATGCCAGTGAGGAATCTTGAGGCAAGCTCTGTACCACAGGGAATTTCCAATGTGCCTAAAGTACATACTCTTCACGTTACCCACAGAGTACTCCTAATGATATGACTGGCCTCTGCCCAAGTCGCAGGTGGAGAACAGCATCCTCGGTGATTCCCTACTGCTATTGGGTTTTTCTATTGCTTTCTCAATACCTGGATTCCACCCCGTCTGAGTTAAAACAGACAAAACCCAGGTCCCTTCCTTTATATGTGATTGCACACAGACGTGTAAACAGATACAAACATGTATTGGTTATAGTGTTCAGCAAATCCTCTGACTCCTTTGGGTATCTGAAAGGCTCCAGTATACTGGATGGGGGCATTAGGAAAGGTCTTTAAGCTTGGTATCATTTAATAGCAATCTTTCTATGCTCCTTTTAGACTATTTTCTCTAGTCTATTTCCCTAATTCATGAGGGACAGCTCTGCTGTTAGGGTTGCTCACACAGAGAATGAGAATGAAGAAGTACCCCTGAGTAAAAACCCTATTAATATCTATTCAGTGAGTTTAATTCTTTCTGGAATACTGCCATAAACTACTTTTTGGCATGCTGACTTGCGTAGTATTTTATACCAGTAGTTGCCATGTGCCCACACCATCAAATTGCCCTAATTGCCCTAACTGGATAAGCATTTTGGAGGTTCCAGCCTGGTCTGGCCTGAGCTCATATGGACTGGAGAAATGAGAAGGGAAAAAAAGAAGAAAGTAAAGTTTGATGTTAATGTTAGTGATTAGAAGGCACTCAGTCCCTGAAGTTGGAAGACTTTGTTTCCCTTCACACTCTATCTTGTTTTAAGCCTAGAGATCCCCATTTAGTGTAAATAAGGTTTGGTTTCAAGTAAAATAAAATGCACATCATGGAATGTTCTTAAAAGTCATGTAGGGAATGATCCAGCAAAAGCAACACAAGAGTAGAAGGTCTGAGAAGTATTTATAATCATTGGATGATTTAGGTTGGAAGAGACCTCAGAGATCCTCTAGTTCCAACTCTCTGCCAGGCAAGGACACCTCTCATCAGACTAGGTTGCCCAGGGCCTCATCCAACCTGCCTTGTAGGGGCACCTACCACATCTCTGAGCAACCTGTTCCAATGCCTCAGCTCCCTCACTGTAAAGAATTTATTTCTCAGATCTGACCTAAATCTGCCCTCCTTTAGCTCTGCCTTTGTCTTATCACTAGAGTTGCTTGTAAAAAGTTCCTCTCCAGCTTTCCTGTAGCTCTCTTCAGGTATTGGAAGGCTGGTGTAAGGTCTCCTCTCAGAGCCTTCTCTTCTACAGGCTGATCAGCCCCAATTCACAGTCAAAGCCACTCAAGTCCCTTTATGACTATGTTTACTGATGACAACTTTGAATGGCCACAGGTCACACTCAAATCAGGGTATAAGTGGAGTCCTGCCAGAACTAATCCTGAGTTGACCTTGGAGTAGCAGGTTCTGCAATCAGAGTCACTCCACTTGGGTTGGGATGCCATCCAAGGTTACTTCCCTGGGATTGAATGATTCCTCATGTCTCTTTTAGTCAGCGGCTTTTTGTTTGGGTACCCTTGGGTGGGAGATCTATTTGTTTTTCTTGTATGTGTGAGCGCGCGAACAGTTTGATCCTCTTTTCAGAGCGTTACTTCAAGTTTAGGAACTCTGCTGTGACACGTGTCCCAGCCAACATCATGGATTGTGCATTGCTGGACAGCCAGGCATCTCTGGTTGCAATAAACCCACATTTGTCTGTAGCTCTGGTTCTGTGGATGTAGTGTGATGTTATTGGGGTATTTGGCAGGATGTCACTAGGAGAGTTATAACAGAAGTACCGCTGTGAACCTTCTCTCCTGGGTGCCAAATGGGCACTGAGGAATTGGTCTGACTGTGCAGTGATCATGGAAAAGCTGGACTAGAGCCATGTGATGTTATGGGGTGGCACACACAAAGGGCAACGCGTGCTGTCCTCGGTGCCTGTTTATTTCTAAAAAGTTAGAATCAAAAGTAGGTTGTTGGGAGGAAAAATTGGAAAAAGAAAGGAAGCAGGCACATCTGTTAATGGAAGTTGTGCAGACAAAGCCAATGGTGCTATCCAAACCCAAAAGTTTATCCCATGCATAGACCCCAAGGATTTGGATTCAGATGTGGGGAAGGGATGAGAGTAGTTTTGATGAAACTGCAAAATTGGAGGAAAGGGAGATGCAGCCTGTTATTAAAAGAGAGAAACACAAGGGATCACGCATCAGAAATCCCTGAACCACAGCCCACACTACCCCCTGGTCTGGGCCTGGGCTCCAACAACTCCATGGCAGACTTTTGCATTAAGTAGCAGTTTTTGTGGAGGCTTTTTGTTTGGGAGAGATCAAGTATTGTAAAGTGATGACGAGGCTTCACGGTTTGGGGATCTCAAAGCGACGGGGCGCCAGGTGCCCAGTCCATCACAGCCCAGGTGATGTCAGGGCCCCATCACCACGGTGGGGAAGTCCCAAGCACCTCGGATGTCTTGTTAGACGGCTGTCAGATGCTTTAGAAGCTCACGTCCAGGCTCTCTGGGGAAGGGTCCAGAGGGTCATAGAACGCAATCGGCAAAACTGTCACAAGCTGCCCGCACACTGATGACCTGGGCACAAACCCTAATGAGAAGCCGGATGGGCTGAGATGAGCAGCAGCGAAGGGAGCAGGAGGGACCAGGCAGGAACCTCATCCCGACCTGCTCTCCCCAACAGGGAGTCTGAAGCCTCTTGACGGGAACCAGAGGAGAGGAACTCAGCACAAAGAGGTAGCGCTGAGTGTATCTGGGCTGTGAGGCACCAACTGGCCCCTGAGCTCATTCAATCCCTGGGGAAACTGCTGGTGGGGAGAAGGAGACTCCTGGGTGGAAGATGCTGAGGCTGTGCTGGCTGCAGAACAGCGCGGTTAGCCTTTCCGTGCCCCCATGGAATTATTCAAGGTGGGTGAAATCCTGGGAAGTGGCGGTGTAGAGCAGGGTAAGCTCTCTCTGCCATGGAAGTACCTGCATCCCTATTCCTGTGGGTCCGGAGAGAATAAATGTAGAGTTTTAAATGAGCAACAAGCCGAGAAGCTGGGAATTGATGCCTTGAGAAAGGCAATGAAAATAATGGGAAAGAGCAAGAGAATGTGGAACCCAGCTGTGACTGCCTGGGGAAAAGCAAACGGTGACCGTGGAGGAGGTTTTAAGCTCTTACAAGGAGAATATATTGGGGTTTCATGGTTGGCAGGCAGGAGTTGGTGTTTGCCCAGTGTCCACTTGTGGCATTTTGCTAGCTGCAGGGTGAGGCCACTCACACCAGGACCCCGCGTCTCCCTCTGGCACTGCTGCCGCAGGCTACAGTCACTTATGTCCCCCAGTATCTGGTATCCCCCATATACGATATCCCTCCATATCCAGTCCTAGCTGTAGCCAACCCGAGCATCACCGACGTGATTAGCGACCTGCAGAACAGACTGAGAGAGTTGAGGCTGTTCAGCCTGAAGAGGAGAAGACTCTGAGAGGACCTTCTAACAACCTTCCAACATTTGAAAGGGGCTGTCAGAAGAGTGGGGAAGGCTGTTCACAAGGGCAGGGAACAATAGGATGAGGGGTCATGGTCTGAAGCTGGAAAAGGGCAGATTGAGTCTGGACAGGAGGAAAAAGTTCTTAAATATGAGGGTGGTGGATCCATGGAACATGGTTGACTAGAGAGGTGGTGGAGGTCCCATCCCTGGAACCATTGAAGGTCAAGCTTGCTGGGGCTCTGGGCAATCTGTTCAAGTTACAGGTGTCCCTCTTTGTTTTAGGGGGGCGTTGGACTAGGTGCCCCTTGTAGATCCCTTCTATGATTCTGTGATAATAATCCTGTACAAAGATTCAATTTTGTCTGGGCTTTGCCTTCCCTAACCCAACCCCTGACTGCAGAAACAATTCCTCTATATTCCTTCTGGGCTACCTGTCTTCCCTTCCACCCTCTGGTGTCTAAATTTGTCCATGAGTTACTTGTCCATCCATGCAGGGCTTCTGGCATTTTGGCCTGACATTATTTCTGTAGGGATGTAGTGCTCTTGAACTTGCTTGGGAGCAAGCTCTGCAGAT
>VXBP01006397.1:733203-744442 GCA_013400115.1 Rhinopomastus cyanomelas | reverse complement strand
GCCAGGGCCAGCCGGGTCCGGGTCGGGTGAGGCTGCGGCGCTCGCGCCGCCCGCCGCCTCCCTCCTGCACTGCTCGGAAATTCCAAACTTTCCAACCAAAATGGCGGCCTCGAGGCTGTGGGGAGCGCGCCCCCCCCACGTGACCGGGCCCGGCGGCCGCCCAATCAGGGCCCGGCTCGGCGCGGGGCCGGTACCTAGGCGGCGGCGGTGGCTGCGGAGCGGGGGGGGAAGGGGGGGAGGTGGCAAGGGGAGCGCTAGTCTCCCGCCTTAAAGGGCCGGCTCGCGCCCGCCCCGGCCCGCCCACGGGGCGCCGGGAGCTGCTACCGGGTCCCTGGACCAGGGCGCTGCGGGCGGGGTAGCCCAGTGCGTGCAGCACCGGGCAGCACCAGGATTCATCTTGAACGCGCGGGCGGCCGGCTGGAGCTGAGGGCACGAATGGACTACGTGCCCGCTGTGCGGTCAGCGCACCGACACGAGTCGGCTCCCGCCGTGTGTAACAGCAGCCAGAGGCGTTACCCGTCCCGGGACGCTGGTAGCCCCATCGTGTGAGCAGAGGCTGTGAGAAGCGGGATGCACAGCTGTCCTCACAGACCTACCGACCCACCCCATAAGCAACACACGGAGCTCTGCACCCACCTGTTGCTGGGTTTTGTCTTTTAGCTGCCGCAAAGAACATCGTGAAAATGAGAGGAGGGGCTCTTTGGAAGGACTATAAGGACATAGCTCTGCTGCGCTTAGTAAAGGACGTGAATGTGACATAGGGACACCGTAGCAGAGCGTGGAAAGCCTTGCTCACCCGAAAAGTTAAGGAATCGGCGCTATGGGCTGACATCAGGGACCGCTCAGAGCCGTGACATTTACGTTCTAAAAACTGGCGTGGAAGTAGTGAGGAGGTGCCTTCGCAGGCGATACAAACACGTCGGGGAGCAGAGGAGACGAAGCATAGAAACAGGTGACTTGTAAAGAAACATGCAAGAGGTAGATGATCTTTGCAGCATATTCTAAACACCATTAGAAGGGGACATACATATGAAAATGGTGAACTTTGAGGTAACCCAAATGGATTTGAAAGGAATATTACTTATTTCTCAATCAACGGTCTATCAACCTAAATCTCAGATCTAAGACACTTCAAACAACGTACGTATGTGCATATGCGAGGCAGAGAGGGACTCGAGAGTTCAAAGCAAATCCCACCTATGTAATTTTTTTTTATCCAAATTTGCATCTCCAGTTAATCTTTTTTCATTCAGTCACAACTAAAAATGTACCAGGACCTAACCGCAGGTGCCTAAAAGTAACTTCTGGGTAAGTCTTGCAAATTTGCAAGCCTAAAAAACAGGATTAGATGTGGCTGTGACAAAACTGAGGTTCAATAAAATTTACACTATAATAAATCTAACCCAGATCTAGAAAAGGTCTCTCATCTCTCTCTCCCTTCCCCCCTACCCACCCTCCCCCATCCCCAGCAGTACTCTCATGTTTTTTACTTAGATTTGCACCAGGAGTTTCTTCTCCTCCCACAACTATGCACTGTGAAATTGTTCACATGCCTCATTGCAGAAAACAGAATATATGTTTAGTGTTAACTGACACACATTTCCCATTTTCCTTCATTTTAGTTGTGTTTTCATACTTGCAGAGTTTTGGCTCCAGCTGGTACCAGTTCATCCATTTTGGAATGAAAGTGTGCTAATAAGAGACCTTGGCAGAAGCCTCCATCAACTGGCTTCATCGGTTTTCACTGTTTACAACAGCAATAAATGTACTCTAAAGGGGCCACAGTCTTCTTGAAGTCAGAAGGATATATATGCAGAAGGAGAAGAACAGCCTAAATTTAGCTAGCAGAAAGGAGACATCTGCAGCAGTTAAGCTGGTTTTGCTGACTAACAAAAATTTATTATTACAAAGCAAAAAAAACCCCCACCACCTTTTTTTGCAATTAGAGGAATCACCATAAAGAACCCATGTTTTTCATAAACAGATTTGCTGTTTCCAAGACATTTTTATTTTAAAAAAGAGATAATCCCATTACATAGGGTCACTGTGCTGGGGATAGAGAAATAATCCTATATATAACACCCTGAGACAACATTTCTCACTTGTTACTAATGCTCCAGGAAAAAGAGAAAGAAGAAAACATCAAAGAGGGGGTCAGGATGATGGATCAGCAAGCCAAGAAGCAATTAGGTGAGGCCTATTGTACCTCTGAGAGTGGTGTTGATTCCCAGTGCTTCTGTTTCAGTTCTAGGAGTTTATTTGTTGATAGAAAGTGATTGAACCAGTGAGCACAGTACTAACCTTCAGCATATAAAATGGTTTTGAAATTCAAGTGAACATAGAAAATATCCCATGAATGGCAAATGTTATTTGTCATCTCACATTGCAATAAGAGTTCAAGTTGCAAAACTCTCCTGTATTGCACATCATCTTTTTCAGGCTCTTGTATCGTTCTCTTGGAGGAGAAAAAACTGGTTTTGAACCAGAGCATCCTTTGTGTCACAGCTTGAGCAACATCCTTTAAATCAAACCATTATAGACAGCACACAGAAAGGTTTGTACTGCAGTGGCAATACAAGTCAGCATTATGCTGCACTTAACATACCCTGGATGGGATCCAGAATGACCCTCAGCATAGGAACTCCAAAACAATTACATGAAGCAGCAGCCTGTCACTGTGGTAGCCTTCTTGGTCTCAGAAACGCCTGAGGCTATGACTAATGACCACTTCTCCCTGCCTTCAGATCTCACTGCTAAAATCCCTTCTTTTGCAAGCACTGCCAGCAGCCTGCAGTCCCTGTCTGGGACTGTTCCTCTGTTAGGGGCAGGCAGCTTGTGACAACTCAAGTATTGCCCTTCTTCTTGAAGGACATGATGCTTAGGATGGATGTGAACTATGAGACCAGGTAGGTTTTGGCAGCAAGGAGGCCAGGACTCTGTAAGTGCAGCCCAGGGGTGGAGAAACTTCCTCAACAGCTACCTGATCCCCACCAATGCCACTTGCACACACAGGAAGAAACAGGCTCCGTGTGAGAGGCTAATAAGCCCAGTTTACAAATCCATACTGAATCAGAGACAATGCTTTCCAGATTTGGGGAACTATGCCCAGAGCTTGTTGGCAGCTGCCTACTCTTGAAAACAGGCACAGTAGAGATCCCTGCCAGGGGTTTGTACCTGACCATACACCAGCTCTTCCCCTCAAGGCAGGCCAGCTGCTGCTTTGAAAACAGCTCTCTCTGCTCTAGAAAGGTACAGCTAGCACTTCACATCAGGGAAAAGGAATGCTGTCAGGTGTCTTGCAGCAATTGCACTTTGGTCATAGGCAAGGTAACATGATGTGGAGGTGACTGACTTCATGCCAGCTACCTGGTGGACCCCTCACATCCCACTGGAACAAGCTGACAAACTTATGGACTCATTACTCAAAATGGCAACACAAGAAGGTTTGTTACAACTGGCACCGCACATTGTAACTGAATTCAGAATGGAAGACTTCAAGAAACATTCACTAGATCCACAAATAACACACTAATCAATGCAGCAATACCCCTTTGAAAAGCAAGACAAGGACATCATACACCACCACATTGCAAGAGTTTATGCTTACCAGTATAGCCAGTAAACTACAGTAGTCATGAGCTCAGGCAAACTGTGTTACAGCAAAAGATAGGGTAGACAGACTCAAGAAATGCTATTGGATTTTCCTATTAATTTCCAGTTGGACACCAGTGCATAAGGTGGCACATTGCTAGAACTAATAATATTAACTTTAGCCTGATGAAGAGTAATAAGAAAACATGAGAGCTTCTTACATTCCACTTGTTAAGAAAAAAAAGATGCTTTAACTTATGTTTGTGATCTGTTTAATGCCCTAATTCACTATATTGTAGAACAGTCACCATATAGTATACAGAGCAGATAGGTGATTTCACTTTTTCATACCAAAATGGTATTTGTTACTTATGAAAGGAGCTCTGACACCTACAGAAACATTTTCAGTTCATTTCCCCTGCAGACTCAGTGCAAAGCTTCACAGCTAACTGTGGAAGCAATGAAATTAATGAGGACTAATTTCCCCTCACTAATAAGGCATGAAGCCTGAGTGAAGTTAACTTGCTCATTATGCCTTCACTCATCTGGATACTCTGATGTCTGATAAGATTGGATCACATACCGTAGCCTTACCTTCCAGGAGCTGTCTTTTCAGGAGAGTGCCTCTATCATCTGCAGTTTTGCAGGCTGTAAAAGAAGGAAACAACTTATTCCACTTGAATGAAAGCATGGCATGGCAGCATGTGTCTCTTTTCTGCAGGAGCTACTACATATAACTGATTTTCACTACACTACTAGAGATTAAATCTATTATTGTCATTATATCAGGCCGTTACTGTGTCACACAACTCCATGAGTCTTGTGCCTGTCATATATACTGTAACAGTCAAAATACCAGCTCACTCTTGTATCACATTTATGCTTGTGGGTAAAATAATTTGCTGCCTATCACATGCAAAAGTATCCAATCTTATTCCAGTTGTTAAAATAACTTTGATTTAAAACCAGCTTAGCTTATTTCATTAAGCCTCCTCAATAGCCTTATTATTAGATCATCTTATGCATCTTTGTTTGATTTTAATCTTATACAGAAAAGACAGTAATAAAAGCTTCATATTTTAATTTGTGAATGCCACATTCAGTGTCAGTCCTCATAACTGAAACTTTTCTTAGGTTAATTTGATCTTAGTCAGAGTATAAGGGTGCCTTTATTCTTTGGGTTAGACAGTCCAGCTGAGTATGACTAGTAGATAAACATGTTCTATTCATCTACAGAGCAAATAAGGAAAAACTGGTCTTATCTTTTTAATCAAAAAAAACCCCAAAATCATTTTCACTATCATTTTGTCATTTGTATTCTCTGAAGTCGGTTAAGCTCTTGTTCATTTAGGGACAATATGCCATGTGTACAGTCATACAATTAATTATAACCATTAACAATTACTGCCAATACGACATGCAGCAACCTAGATCATCTTCCTCCACACTTTCTATAATCAGGACTGTGTTATATAATATCAGCTTAACGGCTTCTTAGTTGACTTCCTGATGTAAAGATAAACATCATTATATAACCTGCCTATTTTAACTTTCCCAGTCAAATTAAGCAGAGAGGTTGACGCATTGTATAGAATGAGTTTGTCTGTGTGAAAGGGCAAGCCAAGAAGTAAACCCTCAAAGAGCAGGCTAGATGCTCTGCAGTACTGTTTTCCTGTGAGGAGAGCAGTGGTTGCTTTGGGTTTTGCCTGATCAAATGCTAGTAGGTATGGTTAGAAAGTTAATTTGGAAATTTTTCTATGATCAAGTGTTACCCAACTAAAACACGATCTATTTTTAAAAAAAGGCAACTCTTCACATCATATGAACACACAAATATTCGCCCCAAAATAGCATGGTTATCTAATTTAGACAAAACACAAGGAAGTGTTGCTAAACCTCATTGTGGGACTCGGATACAGGGTATGCAAAGTAGCACCTTCTCCCAGAAAGCATAGGAGCCACTTTTATTGTAGTGCTTTCTCCTTCTTTCTGTGGCAGTCCACAGCACACCTTCAAGAGGAACCATTAGCCAAAGCTCTACATACTCTGTGCTCATTTTCAGGCAACTGTTTTCTTGAGGAGCTACATCTGCCAGAGTCCTTGCAGCTCAGACATCTGTACAAGTCTAACCATGCCCACAGTACAGAAAATGCTGTGCCTGAACCATGCAGCTCAGTCACACATAACAAAATGACATCACAGCATATCACATCAAGATACATTTGTTTTCCTAACCCATACAATGCAGTGTTTGTAGCAGAGAGCATGGGACTATGCCCAGCCTTATGCCTTCTACACAAGGGTGAGATCTGCACACATCTGCTGCCACCACGCTGCCTATCACATGCACCTTAAGAAACAAATACTCTGTATTTTGGAACTACTGGCACATAAAACCAGATTAGATGAGTGGAAAAACTAGAAAGGAAGCTGGCAGTTACAGGAATCAAAATCATACTTGTCAGAAAGTACCTTTTTTAAAAAGGAACCATGACTTTCTAAATAAAGAGTTTTCTTGCAAGATATTAAGACAGTCTAATTCACACCAAACTCTGAGTATTTGCAAACACTGCAGGAACACACTGAGCATGTGGAGCTCTTAGAGTAATTCCCCTCACTCCTGGGGTGACAGACAGCTTATTTAAAAGTCTCTCTTGTGATGACAACCACCTTTTGAACTCACTAGATAATTGAAGAAATAAGTATTTGAGATCTATTAGCAACACACAGCAGATTGCTGGTCTGCTCTTCACAAAATGCAATTCCATCTGTGGCATTCTGTCTGCTACTATCGACGTGCTATGGGTGTCCAGATCCCAAACTTCCTCTCTCCTGCCCCTCCTCATCATTCTCTGCTGCTAATGATTGCACAAGTTTTCTACTGAGATCAGATGAGAGGAGGTACTTAGGACAGCATGCTTAGCTGGCCCTCAGGGCAACAGATGGTGGTGAATAGGTAATGGAATTAGCAGGCACACCTTCATTTTAATGGGTTTTCTACCTCCTAGTTTGTGTAGAAGGTTTGGGAAGATAAAGGTGACTATGCTCACAACTATGTGATAGAAAAGAGCAGTGCTAAAATGGAATGCAATCAGAGAATTCAGGAAGTTTTGTCTTGCTTGGAATGTTATGAATGATTTACATGCTAGGAGGAAGAGACTGTCAGTGACAGAAGCTGAGGAATGAGTCCTCCTGAGTCCTAGTGAACAACTGCAGAGCTGGACCAACCTGGGATGAACAGTGAGAAAACCTGGAAAATTTTGTCCAGCTCTGCAGGGAACTACTGCTGAAAAGGATCTAGGAACTGCAGAAATTGCTCATCCTGCCCTTCACTCTGGCTGAAGTGAGCATTCAGTGGTGCCGAGCTCTCCTCAACCATGAGCTCCTCGAAGTTTTCATGCAACACTTTGCTATGTTTTGAGATGTGCTTAGCTGCAGAAAGTCCTTGTGAACCTGCTCTGCTTTAATGGGAGTCCTCATGTGAGTTTTAAGTTATAGTGGTATTCTGTCTGCTCTTATTGAATATAGAGGACGTTGTCAGAGTTCAAATAAACCTGTTACTGATTCACATACAAATTGTAGGTTGTCCTTGCAGTAAATTCTCTATGATCAATATCTCATTTAAGCTCCGTATCTTGCATATTTATTATGTTGCCCCAATTCCTTGATTGAAAACTATTCCAATGGGGCAGTTTATGTTTCTCTACTATTTCTGAGGATAAGTTCCCAAGGAGTTCATATTAGACTTTCAAAACCAGAACTACTTCTGAACACACTGACCTAAATGTTTTTTGCTGCTGTTAGCAAAGGTTTGCAGATACAGCTAACTTCTTCAGCTGGGTCCAAAGATCTAGCTATAAGCTTCAGAAAGCAACAGGGAAGTTGGCTGCAGTAATCAAACATGCACATTCAAGTACTGTACTGCTATTTAGTGCTGATATACCTCCAATTTGCTTTTTGCTTCAAAACACAGCATTCCTGGAAATAATCACAGATTTGTCTGTTTTCAAAGAGAACTTGAAGAGAAAGGGTCATCAGGCCTCAGACTAGGCTTCCCAGGGAAGGAGTTGAATTGCCATCACTGAACATGTTAAAAAGTTGTGTAGATCTGGAGCTTAGGGATATGGTTAGGAGGTGGGCTTGGGACAGTTGGGTTAATGGTTAGAATCTATGATCTTAAAGGTTTTTTCCAACCTAAGTGATTCTATGATCAAGTCCCACTTCTAACCTAGCACTGTCAGGTCACTGCTAAACCGTCTCTAAGCATTATACCTACATGTCTTTTAAATACCTTCAGGGATTGTGGCTCAATCACTCAGTTCGACAGCCTGTTTCATTGCTTGACAGCCTTTTCTGTAAACAATTTCTTTCCTAATATCAAGATTAAACCTCCCCCGGCACAACCTGAAGCCATCTCCTCTTTTCCTGTCACTTAAGAGAACAGACTAACCCTCACCTCATTACAACCTGCTTTCAGGTAATGGTAGAGACTGATAAGGTCTCCCCTCAGTCTCCTTTTCTTCAGACCAAATAACCCCAGTTCCTCAGCTGCTCCTCATAGGACTTGCTCTCCAGACCTTTCAACACAGCTCTGGTTTTTGCAATGTAAAAAGTGCTGTCACCAGAGGCTGTTCCACATTCCTTCTCAGATCTACACTATTGCAACAGCAGAGAGCATTGAGCAACTAGTTTGTTCGATACCAAGACTGACTCATAAGGACAAGAAAAGTTAGAAGACAGGTGTACGCTTGCTGTTCTAGTCCCATTTCCCTGAAAATTTAGAGACGTGGCAGAAGAAAACATTAACTTCATGGTGTGCAGGCAGTTTACACTCACGTGTTAGTGCTGAAAACAGTGAAGTTCCTTATATATTTTTGGTTGCAGAGACCATGTGGACTAGGACTTAAAGGTAAAATACTTTCCCTTCTCTTTTATCAGTATATACTTACACACTGTGGAGACAGTCCTATAGAAGTGTGAGATGATAGAAGAGCTACAGAAAAAGAAATGCTATGAAGTTGAATAGCTTAGAGATAAAAGTCATACCAAGCAAAAGAGAGAGGCAAGAAATCCAGGTATTCCACACAGGATGACAGAGCCCTTGAGACACAGCAATGAGAGGGGAAGATGATTGATGTGGGCTTCATGAAAGAGATTTATCCTAATGACCCCGTATTAAAACCTCTTGAGGCCTTACCTAAAGTAATGTATAACTGTGACCATCTCTGTGCAGTGAAGGTGAATTTGAAAAAGACAAAAACAGAAGAGAGCTTCTGTGACAGTGACTGGAGCAGAGAGCCTCAGAGGACATCCTTGGTCGGTAAGTCTATTAGACAAAAAGAACAAGGTTCCACCACAAAACGGAAAACTTCATGGGACAAAGGCAGTGAGGGTTGGAGCTACAGTTCTTAACTGTAAGAGTGCAGACAAATCCCTGAGTGAAGTTTTAAGGTGGGGCTTCACAAAGACACATGTCATATCACAGTAGGCTGAACACAGCAAAACGTTGCTCTCTAAGTACGCACAGGGTCCTTTCAATTCAATGTACTAGACACTTGTTGCTTTTCTTTTCGGATGTTCACAGACTACACCACATATTTAAATAGAAAAGTGAATCTCACAGCCAGATTTGGGATGCATCTACTTTGAAATTGCTCTTCATTGAGGGGAAATATTTTACAAAGATGAAGATTTTCGTTTTGCTTTACTCTAGTAAATTCTCTGTCAAGGAGCTTCTCTTGCGCCTTCATTCTTGACATTTCTGGGGCCTTCAAGCACGTGGTCTACACAGTGTGGCAAGATACAGCAACAAGAGAAACTTGCAGCAGGGCAAAACTCTGCTGTAAGATGAATGGAGGGGACAGACTCTAACCTCTGCTACTTTGGGGGTTAGTTTTTTTAATATATTTATATTTTATCATATCAAGGAAGTGACAGAGATCAGTTTGTGAGAAGAGTGGTCTTCCTCTCATCACAACAGCACTGAACTGATACTGTGCTGCAGGACTGCTATGAACTTCCAAGCCTGAACACTAAGGGTAGACTGGAGAGAAGAGCTCACTCCACCATTGTTGGTCTGGATTCAATGACTTTCCTCATCTGAAACAGCTCAGTATTCACATAGATTTTGCAGATGTAGAATATACCTCACATTGCAGAAAGCCACTAAGGATTTACTCAATTATTAATTAAAATCTCATACAGTTATTATTCTATCACTTGCTGGAGGAAGCATCCATTCTCACTGTGAACAGTTAATTTTGACTCTCTGGAGATGTTACATCATTTAAAACTAAACGAGCAGTGTGAAGAAAGAAAACTATCATTATTTATGGCATTACATCACAATTCAGATGGGTCTAACTAACTCTGTTTCCATTCTCTTTAACAATAAAATATGATTAAACATGCTGGGTATGTTAATTATTGTTTGTCAAGGCCATAATGTAGGGTACGTCTTTGGTGTGGTTCCAGTGAATTTCTGATGCAACTTTGAGATTTTTTTTCTTCTGCTTTGGCTTAATGTAACTAAAAATGATAATTTTATGGGTAGCTCCTGCACAATGAGCCACACGCTTATTCAGAAGCAGCTCATTCCTTCAAGGAATTAGCAGCTGAAACATGCAAGTTTCTATGTGGAATTGGCTGCTAGATGCCCATTGCATCTGTTTTTTACACAGGTCCACAGAACAACAAGCATCAAAGAGACATTGCATGAGAATGACACAACCCTCTCAGATCTTACATGCTTAATTCCTTATGTAGACGTGATTTATTTGAGTTTCTGAAGTTAGTCAGGAAGCAATTAATTCCGCTGCTACCCGGCTCTGTGCTGCCCCCGTGTATATAGCACTGCCCTCTCCACACTGAGCCACAGCTATACCTGAGAGATGAATAAAGGAGACTCAGCAGATTTTTAGCCCTTATTGAGTCATAGTTCTTCAGAAATTTCACAGCCTATGCAGTAAGTGG
Source organism: Rhinopomastus cyanomelas (assembly GCA_013400115.1). Taxonomy (NCBI): domain Eukaryota; kingdom Metazoa; phylum Chordata; class Aves; order Bucerotiformes; family Rhinopomastidae; genus Rhinopomastus; species Rhinopomastus cyanomelas. Next base: position 733,879 of record VXBP01006397.1, on the reverse strand, counting down.
AAATAAATAAACTATGTGGTCTAGCCCCAGTCGGTTTAAATCAACATTTCCACCCAATACAAAGAGTTACTTGCTGCTTTTTATATTTTTTGCAGCAAGTTATTTCTGTAAACTCTTCAGATGGGTGGAAAGTTCTTTTGAAAATGTGGAAAACATAAAACTCCTCCAAATACTCTGCAGAATTTAATAGCCCACACACGGATCAACTCCATTTCATTGCTGGTTCTGACAATGGAAAGCAGACTGCTGGCCTGGGCAGATGACGTCTAGACCCTCCCTCACAACAGCGTGACTGTTAAAGCCAGGAAAATCACCCTGGCTTTAGAATAGAACCATAGAATCACTATGGATTGGAAGGGACCTCAAAAGATCATCTAGTCCAATCCCCCTGACACAGCAGGATCACCTGTTACACAGGAACACATCCAGGTGGGTTTTGAGTATCTCCAGTGAGGGAGACTCCACAACCACCCTGAGCAACCTGTTCCAGTGCTCCGTCACCCTCACCATGAAGAAGTTCCTCCTCAGTTTGATGTGGAACCTTCTATGTTCCAGCTTACAACCACTGCCCCTCAACCTATCACTACACGACACAGAGCAGAGCCCAGCTCCATCCCCCCAACACCCACACCTCAAATATTTGTAGACATTAATGAGGTCACCCCTCAGTCTCCTC
>VXBP01006397.1:587852-733161 GCA_013400115.1 Rhinopomastus cyanomelas | reverse complement strand
CATCAGCAAACTTGCTGACAGTGTATGCCAATCCCTCATCCAAGTCATCAATGAATAGATTGAACAGGACTGGTCCCAGCACCGATCCCTGGGGCACTCCACTAGATACAGGCCACCAACTAGACTCTGTCCCATTGACCACTGCTCTCTGACCTCTACCCTGTAGCCAGTTCATGATCCACCTCACTACCCGATAATCTAGGCCACACTGCCTCAGTTTGGCTGTGAGGATGCTGTGAGATACGGTGTCAAATGCCTTACTTAAGTCAAGATAGATCACATCCACTGCTCTGGATGTGTACCACAGTACAACCGAAATCACTGGGCTCATACCGCAGTTTTAGCAATTGCATACATTGAAAGCAGAACACAGCTTTTCATTTCCTAAAAGCTTTTCAGTGTTCATGCAGATCTGTTGTGTCACTTCTAGACTCATTAAACAACGGGCTTAATTTATTGGTTCACTATTGCAATGTCTTTAAAAGCAGTCTGTCCTACAGAGATCCACCAGCCATTTGAGGAAGCCTAGAAGGAAAAATGAGGTAGTGTGTGGGAAGTGTAAAATGAGTGTCTCCACTTGCTTGTGTTGAGGGAGTATAGCCTTTAAATCTTTGAAGGGCTCTGTATTGCGATTTTCAACTCTGTAATACCCCAGGATAAATGTTGCGCAGGCAGCCAAAGGAAGCTTTCTCCAGGCAGTCTTACAAAGCACCTGAACACTGCCATGGCAGAATGCAAGCATTTCTGCTGCAGTGTTTCAAATGAAGTTATTGATAAGAAGAACCAAGCCTGCTCCAGCAGAGGGACTGGACTAGATGATCTCCAGAGGTCCCACCCAACCCTTCCCATTCTATGATTCTATGAAAGGGGCTGAAACAAACTTAATCCAGAGCAGCCACCAGACTCTAAGTCCTTTCAGTCACTACCAATTAACATTATTGCTTGACTAAGTACTATACACAGCAAGTTGTCCACTCTCAAAATAACAGTGAGTTTGGGGGTTTTTAATTCCCCAGAGTGAATTTTCTGAGGCAGTACCAACCTGCATAGAGGGTGGGAGAGCTCTAAATTAGCAGTAGTTTTGAGTGCCCATTTGCAGCTCTCCACGTCAGACTCTTTACAGCAGCACAGTAACACCAGGGAACTCCCTGCCTCCACTGAGCAATGTTTTTTGGCAGATGAATAAAGTAACATATTCTTTCACAGTCGGGTAGGCAGCTAGATTGTTTGCCCTAATTAATATTTATGGCAATTTTACTATGCTAAATTACAGCAAGGCTCTCTCTACAACTTCATGTTGCTTCTTCCAGCTGTACAGAATGCTCACATGTAGCCTCAGACCCTTTTTTTGGCTCTACAAGATCACATCATTAGGATCAGGAATGCTTATGAGGGGTTACAGATATTTTTATATAGACAACCAACTCACGTGTTTTGCAGCAGCACAGTATACGTACACATCTCTGCCCCTTAGATGGGTTGTGAGACTTTTCTATTTAACACTTAATGCTGCTGTTAGTATTTGGGGTACAGTTGTAAAAGTATCTGCTTCTACCAGGCTGCTTACGTCTTTCACAGCTGCTGCAGCAGACCTCAGGGCTACTGTTCTTAATTTAGGCTATAATGTATCTTCAGTGCTGGCCCTTTGTAGAAGATGGCAAAACCATCTCTCTTCAATTTCTGTCAGCAAAAAGCAAAAAGGAAAGTTTACATGCCTGTGCTATGCCAAGGAGACAAAATGACTATGAAATGAGATTGATAAAGGGCAAATCAACTTGTCTGAGGCTGAAGACCATAGAGCTGAGGAGCTGATAGCACGAAGATAGATAGATAGATAGATAGATAGATAGATAGATAGATAGATAGATAGATAGATAGATAGATAGATAATCTGAGGTAGATAATCTGCCCCTCTGCCCCGAGCCTTGGTAGTTTGGTTCAGTCAACAGGATGTGCTAGATTGATCCAAGTGTTCTCCATCCACACTCAGCCTTAGCACAGTGAAGCAGCAGCAAAGATTCCAAGGTACTCACATTCTGGTGAAGGTAGTCAGCAGCTACTCTTGGACAAAGAAACTCACTAAGCAGTGGTCAACAGTGAGCAGGTACAGCTCTGACAGAGCAGTGAGAAAGGGCTAAAGCAACTGGCTATGCTCAGAGTTTTGTGTGTTGGACGCATGTCCTGATCTTCTTCACTTTGCCGGTTTGATCCTGACAGCTACTGTCAGTGTTCTGCAATCACTCAGATACCATTTTCTTCAAAACCACGAGTGCCATTGCATCCATGAAACCAAAAGGAGAACTGAAGAAAACATACATATGCAAATGATTATGCATACGTGTCTAAAGTACTAAGAGATGGCATGAAAAATAGACATAGAGATTTCACAGATTTTCAGCATGACTCAGGGGGCATCCAAACAGCAAATGTGACTCATAGACTGCGTAGGCCCAGACAGGTATGTGGGTAGGCTTCTGGAAGCCATATGGTTTCCTGCAGGAGCTGAATATCAGCACAAATTGGGGGGGTGGGGTGTGGAAATGTGACATTTTATCACATAGCAAGCTACTTAAACATTGCCTGTCCAAGAACTGCAAATGGAGCAAAGCCTGGCAAGGGCTGGCTTCCATCGGTGCTGCAGAACAGTCTGGGCCCTCTAAAGAATGGGATGTATTTATAAGAAACTCTTGGAGCACAATGAAATTTAAGAGGGTGAAAAGCGCTATATTCAAAGTAATTTGTTTTTGTTGAAGATGGTCTTTGCAGCAGCCTCTATAGAGAGACAACGTCTGCCAGAAAAGAGACATCATGTAGTACCCCAGCACCATTTGGACTTTGTGAAAGGAGCTGGAAGCAATTTCATCTGAACTCTGGTAGTGTTTAAAAATGAACAGCAAGCTTGGATTTAGAGGGAGACACACACCACACCGTGCCAAAGGAGCTGTACCTCAACTAAATGTGCCATCAAGTGCTGCAGTTAAACACTCAGACAAGCTTCTCCAGTCAAAGAACCGGCATGCTGCCACTGCGAGTCCCTGGCACTGGGCAGTGCACAGACCTGCCATCGACTGCAGGTGAGGAAGCCTGAAAAGCTGCTTCATCACCAGGGAATTCAATATCCACCCTCCTCTCCAAGAGCTGTAAGAATGTACAAAGTTGTTTTCCCTCATGGGGAAGAAACAAAGGTAAAACTAAGACATGGATTTTGCGACTTTACGTGAGTAGCGTGAGCCACGGCAGGCACTTAGCAATCAGAGGGGAACTACTCAAGATAATTACACACTGCCCCTTCTTGTCTGACAAAGGTAAATCAAACGGGAGGAGTGGATGGTTTTCCCTCATGGTTTTTTCCTAAAGCAAATTTCTGCCTCATTCCAAAGCCCACAAAGGACCTGAAAAGGAGGGGTAAATGGCAGTTACAGGTTATGAGATTCAAACTGAGATGTTATAGTTGAAAGTATCAATGCTCCAGAGCACCTGGTGGATGTGGTGCCTTTGCTCCTGCAGCTTCAGTCTCAAGTCTGACATAAGAAAAAGACAGGCAGGAAATCCTAGAATTATAGAATGATTTAGGGTGGAAGGGACCTCAAAGATCATCTAGTTCAACTCCCCTCCCAGGGCAGGGACACCAATCAGAATGGATTAGTGTTTACTTTGTCAGCCAAAGGTACCTAAGGACAGAAAGCTTGCTTTGGGTTTGACTCTCACGGGTGCTGTGTGTCTGGTGATGGGGCTGAGTTGATCTAATGCATGCTTACAGCAAACCTGATCTGATGCAGAGCTGGAGTAACACTTCCTCTACACAGCAGTACAGGTGTTAATAGCCTCCAAAGAAAATTGCCAACAAAAAAAAAAGATGTCTGAAAACATCTTTGATAAATCCTGTGTAGGGGGATGCAAATCTCCTTTTTGAGATCTGCACTTAAAGAGAGAATTACTGTGAGGCATTTGACCCAGGGCATGTCACATGCCTTTCACAGAATCATGGAATGGTAGGAGTTGGAAGGGACATCTGGAGATCATCCAGTCTAATGCCCCTGTTAAGCAGATTATCCTAGATCAGGTACCACAGAAACATATCCAGAGTAGCAGACTCCACAATCTTTCTGGAGAGCCTGTTCTAGTGTTCTGTCACCATCAAAGCAATTTTTACTTATGTTCAAATCGAGATTTCTGTGCTCCAGTTTGTGCCAGCTCCCTCTTGCCCTAGCACCGTGCATTACTGAGAAGAAAGAGAATACATCCTTTAGGCCTCCGTTGGACTCTCTCCTTTAGTTCTACTTGTCCTGATTTGTGGAGTCCAGAACCAGATGAAACAGAGTAGGTTAGCAAGACAACCTACCTCGATCTGCTAGTCACTTCCTCTTATTGCACCCCAGGATACTATTTGCTTTCATGATCACAAGGGCACATCACTGGCTCATGGTCAGCCTGTTATCTATCAGGACTTCTAGGTCCTTCTCTGTGGAGCTGATTCCCAGAAGGTCTACTCCTAACCTGTACTGGAGCAGGGGGTTATTCCTCCCCAGATACAGGACTCTACACCTGACTTTGTTGAAATTTATTAAGTTCCCCTCTACCCAGCTCTCCAGATCTCACTGAATGGCAGTACAACCCACAAGGTAGCAGCCACTCCTCCCAGTTTTCTATCATCACAGTACTTCACAGTGATGGAAAATGCTGTCCTCACCACAGTAGAGACACCCATGGATAGCACAGATAGAGTTACTCTGCTCACGGGGTAAGTGAGAATTTTGCTGATAAATGCTTGCAGATGTGGCAATACCTTTCTGTCAGTGCTTCTGTTACATTAAGGAAAATTCAATTAAGGAAAAGAGGCTGAGATAACCATCTTGATCTAACAATAGATGAGAAAAAATGGAACGACAGAAATAAAACACGAGTCTCTGTGCTGTCAGAACACCTATGCTGACGTGGGAACGGGCAGGAAGACTGCAGAGAGAGCAGGTTACAAAACCAGTGATCAACTATGAAAGTTTCCTTCTAATAGCCATTTGAAAATTATGGGCACTGAAGAGCGAGTGAGCCTCATGATCGGAAGCTGATTAGGTTGCTCTTCCATTGTCTCCTGCTGGTCCCCCCAGGAGCAACGTCATTAGCTTTCAAACATCTTGTTTGTACAATTTTATCTGGAGTGCAGTGCCGCTCCACCTTTTATTTAAGGTACATACAGAATTTGGGTTAGAGGATGTCTTTCAGCTTCCTGGACAACTATGGCACCTCAATACCTTGAAATCTCAGGACACTTAAGGTAAAAATGGAAATATTTTCTCACCTCCCAGAAGTCTGCCAGATCTGCTTGTTCAGAGCCCATCTGCCAGTGGTGGGCAGGGAAGGATGAGGACAGCAGTGATACAAGAGCTACATTCACTGTCATGTGTACAAGCACCCCTTGCCACAGGTGCTAAATAAATGCCCTCTCCCAACAAGGACTGCCTTCTAGCCGCCTTCCTCAAGCCCACCATGGCTATCATCCCCCACCACCCACTAGCCGAGCCAGTTCATATCCACAGCAGCCAGGCACATCAGCAACAATGCAGCAGAGTGTGGAATGAGTACAGACTCCCGTGCAGGTCCTAACCCAGTTCACCTGTGGCTGATGCACTTCATATTTCGTTCCTGACTTAGCAAGAACAAGACTTTACAAATAAGTCAAGTACTACTAGATAGACAAGTCCTCGAAGTCTTCCATGGCCTTTAGATTACGATCTTTCCCTGGAATCAGTGATATAATTAATTACTTCTGACATAATAAAGATGTCTCTGGAAGTGCTTGAACACAGCTGATCATGAAATAAATGTAATCTAATTGTATCTCCCTGATATTGCAATTATCTGCACAAGCAACTGGCTGGTCAGCTGGGTCCCTGTTTAAATGAAGGGGCAAAGCACTGGGCCCTGCTCCAGGGGTAGAACATTCCCTAAGCAACAAGCCTGACAAGCAACTTTGTCCTAGAAGGTTTAGCCCTCTGATGTGGAGCTAACAAAAGGTTTCACTTCAGCATCATGGCCCAGGAAGAGCAGGACTGGAGACACAGAAAGGGTGTCAAACCCTTTTAAAAGACAACTCAGTGTAAGTTTAGTATTTTCCCAGTGGAGGATCAGCTCCAGGGTGTATTTCTGGGGGGTCTTTTCATCACGAGGAAAAGTGACAGAAGTGCCAGGCTGGGGTAGAAAGGCAGTGGGCAAGCCAGGATTCTCCTCATGGAATCTGCAGGATGTCCAGACTTGCCGGCACCTTCCTAGAACCTAAAATAGCCCCAGTAGCCATTCATCCTCCAAACAGTGAGTGGAGGTCAGTCAGGTACAGGAGATGGTAGAAGCCAAGTCTGCCTGCAAATATGGCCACGCAGGAGCAGGTTTTTGTCTGTTAACTCCAGGCTGTCCCCTTCTGCACTCCCAAGTGCTGTCTTTGGCCCTGCAGACACCTCAAGCTCTGCTTCTGCACAGAAAACAAGCTGTGTGAATGTGTCCACACAAGGCTGCTGTGAAAGGAATCAGAGGAGCCTGTGATGTGGGCTGAAGATTTCTCTTGCAAACTCTGTGGCCACTTAATTGTTGCTGATTACATACCCAGTGCAGTGGTGGTAGTTTGCAACAGAGAACAACAGCCCTTTATGAGAGCAGCCCCACACCCAGCTCCTCTACCATGAAAATCTCCCATTGTTTACCAGTATGGTGTGAGGCTGTTTAGGAAACCAGTAGCACATAGATCTGGTGAGGGCCAGAAGGGATTTAGAAGCAGATAGTAGCTGCCTGATTACTACCATGAGGTCTTACACTCAATTGCCTTTTTGGAGGTGGCAGCCAGTTGCCATGAAGAGCGGGTCTCTGCTGTACCACGCAGTACAGGCAGAAGAGTTGTACAGTTTGTGCTCTCTTTCTGCTCTTGTTGTACCTATTGAGGAGCTCGTGAGACCAGCCGAAACCTCTGGGCTGATTCATATCTGTATTGTAGCAGCAGGTCTGTCCCTGTGTGCTGGCTGGGCAAGAAGAGAGGAGGTGACCAAAGAGGCAAAGTCACCAGGGAAAGACCAGAGGCACCCAGCAGATCAACAGCGGTCACATGTAAGGTTCCAATCAAATGAGTGATCATGGTCTGGGCACGGTGTCCTGAGCTCACCATGGGGCAGAGACAGCCCATTTGTAGCTGGACAATTGCTAGCCTTTGCAAAATAGCCCTTCAGGTGACACAGTTTAAAATTCTTGCAAAACAACAGAGAAGGTTGCCATTCCTCACTTAGAGCCTGTGATGGCTGTGCCAGAAGGAAACAGAAGAGGAACAGATGAAGGTCCATCGAAGAAAGAAGCGGGACATGTAGGTTGCCTACATTCAGTACCCTGGATATACGCTCAAGCAAGCTCTGTGGGACAGTTTTTCATATAGAATCATAGATCCGTAGAATGGTTTAGTTTGGAAGAGACCTTGAAGATCATCTAGTTCTAACCCCCTGCTGTGGGCAGGGACATCTCTCTCCCACTAGACCGTTGCTGGTTACCCAATGCCCTATCCAACCTGGCCTTCCAGGGATGGGAACCTCCTTGGGCAACCCCAATGCTTCACCACCCTCATAGTGAAGAGCTTCTTCCTAATATTCAATCTAAATCTACCATTTTTCAGTTTCTGACCACTGCCCCTTGTCCTATCACTACAGGCCCTCGTAAAAAGCCCTTCTGCAGCTTTCCTGTGGGACCACTTCAAGTACTGGAAAGCTACTGCTTAGAGAAGAGAAGCCCTGGAACTTTCCCTTCTCTAAGCTAAACAATCCCAGCTCTCTCAGCACCTCTTTGTGGCAGATGTGCTCCAGCCTTCTAATCATCATCATGGCCTCCTCTGGACCTGCTCCAGCAGATGCATATCTTTTTAGTACTGTGGGCTCCAGCAATGGGCACTGTATTCCAGGTGGGGCCTCACTAGAGTGAAGAAGAGGGGGAAAATCACCTTCTTCAACCTGTTGGTCACACTCCTTTTGATGCAGCCCAGGACATGCTTCACTTTTTGGGTTGCCAGTCCAAAACATCTCATTAATATTTTCCTATCTCTAAGAACCAGTGTATCACAGTACATTAGGGATTGGAAGGGACTTCAAAAGATCATCTAGTCCAATCCCCCCACCAGAGCAGGATCACCTAGACCAAGTCACACAGGAACACATCCAGGCAGGTTTTAAACCTCTCCAGAGAAGGAAACTCCACAAACCCCCCTGGGCAGCTGGTTCCAATGCTCTCTTCACATGATGCATGATGCTTGACTTAATTTTTCTTTAATGTAATCTTTTATTCTAACACAGCACCAAATAATTGCTTTGTAAAACACATTGAGCAGTGGGGTTTATAAGAAATCCGTGGTTTACAGCAGGTTTTTATTGTTTGAATCTCACCATATTGCACATGCAGCTCTGTAGTGTGTCTGCCTTCTCACTGAGCTTGTATTGCCCCTTCCAAGAGCAATGGGAGTACAAGCAGCTCTGCTGAGCTGCAGATTTCTTTGTGGTTGTCCCTGATGGATGATGGTCACGTAAGCTGGCTCTCTTGGGGATTTCACATAAGCTGAAGCTTGGAAGGCTGAGCTACACGGAGGATGTGCCAAAGCACATGCAGGGAACCCAGAATAGGAAAGGAGAAGGAGGCACACAGACAGAAGTTGTTCAAAAGGACTTGATGTTGACAGTAGATTAAATATGAATTGCTGTACATGTGTCATTAATCTAAAATGGCTCCAGCAAGGAAGGGATGATATGTCCTGTAGCACAGGCACGGGGAGCAGAAAGCTTCTAAGTAAAAAATCTCCTCCAATCAAAGTAATTAATCCCAAATCAAGATGGGTAAAAGCCATCAGTGGCAATAATATTTGGAGGGCAAGGGGGAAGACAAGTTTATAAGCTGTAAAACACAAGCAACAGCCACCAGAAAAGAAAGATGAGTGAGTACACTGCAGCCTGAAAACACTGGCTGTTTACCAGCTACGTTGTCAAAGGAATCTGGAGCAACACTCCGATCCAAACAAGACTTGCGCAGACAGTTTGGGAATTGAAGTGTAGTTTCAACCTCTGTTACAGCCATGCTCACATTACTGTAATTAGGAGTAAAGTCCCCTTCAGGAAGGGACCATCAACCTTTGTGGGGAAGGAGAAGCACAGAGTTAGTAAGCCTTCTTTTCTTATCCACCCCTCAAAGCACCTTTAGCCAGCTTCTCCATCCCATGTATTCAGTTAACATTGCAAACCACCAGTCTGCTGACTGCACCTTCTAGGTGACATTCAGAAAAACAGAAATGCCTGCATGTGAAATCGCAAGCTTTGCCTCTTGTAGCATGAAACCAGGGCAACAGCACAGAGGTGAGTCTTATGGATTCCTGTGAGGCGGGCAGGGATGTAACCACTGAACTGCTGCTGTCGCCTTTAGGAATGACTGACAGGTTCCAGGAAGAGGAAGAGTTCATCTTCCGTGGCGAGCTGTATGCAACCATGCTAAGAAATGCTGTCACTTCATTGCTAAATCCAACACAGCACATTCACCTTTAATCTACTGCATTTTAAAAAGCATTAGTCAGACTAGGCACATGACGCTGGTTACCCCAGAAGGAACAGTAAGTAAAGCTTAGAGTCTCCTAAGCAGTTTATAGGCTACATGTTATGCTCAAGTGCCTCCCCTACGTAAAAATCTGCAAAATCCTGCATCTGTGACACCTTCAACAGAACAGAACTGACAAGCAGCTGTGCAAGAAGCTGATGTCAGTGCCCAGTCTCACCCGTTTTCGGCAGAGCAAGCATTCCTGCAGGATGGTCCCACCATCAGAATAGGCATCAAGGCTCTTTAACACCTTCCTTTCTGCCTCAGTTTCTACATTAGCACGTGGTACCTCCCAGACGTCCTGGACTATGTGTCTATCCCTGTTTGACATATCACAGTTACTCTGTAGTCTGGTTCAATGTCCCTGAGATCAAGGGAATTTATATCTGGATGAGATCCTTTGTAACTAGGCAGAACTACATGGTCATGAAAGCTTGGTAGAGAAAATAATCCTAGAAGGGACCAGGAGAGCATTCTCAGCAAGGAATCAGTTCCTGCCTTGTGCCTCTGTTGGGGATGCCTGGACACAATTCCCTTTGCAGATCAGTGTAATTCATATGTAAATCAAAAGCTGGTTCAAAGGCTTCTGTTGAATTCTTGATTCCCCCTGACTCGGGCTTTCAGTTTTCCCCCTTTGTGCCAACAGCTTAGTCAGAAGTCTTAAATCACTGGAAACATCTCAATTATGTAATTAACCAGAATGTTAGTATCTGCAAACTGCAGCAAGGGAAGACTTTGGCTGCCCAAGTCTGAGGATACCGAAGAATCTAGCATGCTGTTAATTTTTAGCTTAAGCTGATAGAGGGGAAGCTGAAACCCACCGTGACCCTTTCTGGCCAGTTGTGTGCCATGGAATTTTGCAGTGCCCACATGGTCATTGCACCACATGGCTCTATTGGGAGGTCTGAATCCCCTGTTACCCAAAGGAATGGCACAGGAGGTGGTTTCTGCATCCTTAAAGGTTACTCAGCAAGCTCCAAAAATGCTTTGTTCCCCCGCTAGGCTTTGCAGGAGTGCCCCATCACCTGATCCGCGTGAATAAGCCTTTTCCTATTTCAGCTTCACTCTTAGCTGATGGACCATGAACTGCTGAGCCCTGAATGAAAGGGCAGGGCCATCAGAGGCAGGAGAGTGAAGGGGTTAAACAGTCACCAGCCAAGGGCAGTGAACAGGAGAGCGGGGATTTATCTGACTGGGAAGCAGAGACAAAGATGAGGATGGTTATGAAGGCAGCACCAAAGGAACGCAAAGAAGCAAAGAGACAGGATCAGCAGTGCCACAGGTGTCATGTAACCCTTGAGAGGGACAAGTGTGAGAGTTGCTCCAGTCAAAGGAGACAGCTTATGAAAACAATGTGTTGAAATAAATTATCAATCGAGCACATATTCATCTAGACTAAACCTCCAGGAAACATAGGTCTGATTAGAAATTCCCAACTCCAAAAGGCAAAGTGATCAGCTCTAGGAAATGAGAAATGAGCTAGGCTGAGAAATTCAGGGATCAAAAAGGAGTGGATCTCTTTAACTCTCTGGCACTTGTGTCTCAAGCAAAGAGGGTAGGTCAGGCTGTTCACCATCTGAGAAGTGTAGTTGGAGCGTACAGTGACTTCCACATAGAATAGAATAAGGAATAAAGCAAGGGCACCAATCCATGACAGGTCAAAATCATTTGGTTATCACCTTTGGCAATCCTCAGACCAAATGACACATCAGGTAGGTACTAAACACAGAAATTTAGTCAGCTATAAGAGAAAAAGGAGATCAAAGAAAGGAGAAAGGATGACAGAGAAAATAGGGTAAATGCTAATCTCTGGGTGGCCCCCAATCTGATTTAACTATTTGCTGCACTTTCCAAAAGGAAAACAAAAATGTTTGAAAGGCAAAATGGATAATATTGTAAGTACAATAGATAAATAAATAGTGTAACTGGCCTTTTTTTTCAGCCTGGCAATGGGGAATAAAAGCAGCATTTTCACATAGTCAGCTACAACAGACTGACACATGAAGCCACAGAAGTGGCAGTGTGTGAGCACATCTGGGGCACTGCCATATGACTAGGGAAATGCAAAACAATACCTGCACTTAAGAACAGAAAAGTGCTGAGGAAAGGGTGAGGCCCAGTAGTGTAACTGCAGTAGGAAGCTACAGCTTTACTGAATTCTGAAACCATACAAGTTACTGAAAAATGTATAACATTAAATGTGGAGTTTGCAATGAGAAATTGAGTCACTTTGTTTTTTCTCCCTTTGAAAGCCAAAGAATTCCCTTTGTAGCTCATTCCTTTGGACTTCAGAGAAGCCACTGATGCGGCATTAAAGGGAGATTAGCAAACTGAAGATGCTTCTGCTAGAAGACAAGATATAAAGTAGGAGGCAACAGGCTACAAGGAAGGCAGTGAAAAACCGTTTTGACAGAGGCAGAATGAGCCTGAAGAGCTTTGCTACCATAGGTCCTTTACTCACACAGAACCTTAAAGGCCTGCTGTTGACTTTGATATTTCACTTGTGTCTCCAACACAAGAAGTGAAGCTTGCTGTTGTCGCCTATATTGAAGAGCTCTGGATTCATTTCAACAGACGCAAAAGAGACTATCAACAACGAACCAGTCTGTTTCAGCAAGGACTGAATGGCTGGATGGCTCAGGCTGCTAAAGCAAATCACAGAAGACCTCACAGAATCATAGAATCATCGTGGCTGGAAAGGACCTCCAGGGTCATCGAGTCCAGCCCTTTCTCCTAGTACCTCATCCCTCTCTAAAACAGACCAGGAAACAGGCACAAGAGAGGAAACAGTTATTTCAGTCACTGACAGCAGTGTTGCCTGTATCAACAGCCCTTCTTGCCACTGGGGCAAAGAGAGCAAGAAACTGGAATTTCTAGATCAAAAGTGAAGAGCAGTAGAAAGGGCAGGGTGGTAGACACAGTTACACAGAGATACCCACAGCAGCAAAGTCATCCCACTCCTTTGAAACGCCCCACACCTCTCTCCCGCTGCCTGCTTCTTTCCACTCACATCTGGGCAGGGTTGTACTTCAACCTGTGCTGTGCAAATTGGCCAGGCAGTGCTTGCACGGCCACAGTACCTACAGCTCTGCCAGGAGCGGCTGGGACAGACCCCCCAGACTCAGCAAGTGCTCTGAGAGCAGCTGCTTCCAAGCAATTGGGGAGCATTTCTAGCAGTATTAGTCACTGCCCATGTCCTGACACATTCTGGGCTGTCTAACCAAGTTAATGACACAGGCGTTGCTTCACGGTGGTCAAATCTCTTGGCTCATAAAATACTAGCTTGAGTTTCCTGCCTTTCATAAAAGCCAGGAGCCCTTCAGTATCCAGCTCATTCACAGAAGATAAAAATCTCCTGGCACAGGCTCTTTCCTCACTTGTAGGTTAATTTCATTGTTCAGGCTCTGCAGAGCACTTACTACATCACTCCCCTGTTAATCTGCAGCAAAGTCTCTGGCTGATGTGGCTGGCTATCAGCCAGACACCACCAGTTGAGGCGAGATTCTTTACTGGTGTGTTCACTTTCTCTCCCATCTTCACAGTAAGACACACACTGCAGGACTGCTCAGAGCCAGCCTGTGTGCCGCCTCTCACATCTCTAATCTGTCTCCTCCACCACTGACGCGTCCAACCTCTTGCAGCACTAAGGAATTTGACCTGTTCAACAGGGGTGGAGGGGTGGGCAGAATAATGGGACTCAGAAGCCCAGTGGCTCATTGCAGGAGGTGGCAACAGGATCAGGGCAATACTCCCAGAAACGGCAGGTGCCTGTAAGTGTGAACAGTGCCTGGGCCTTTTGGCTTTTCTTAGGGACCATGCACAGCCCTGGTTAGATAAGCCTGCCAGCATCAGGTGCATCCTTCTGTTCTGCGAGATAATGGCACCACTCCAGTGAAGTCAGTACAGTTCAAAGACATTGAGCAGCACAATTTTAATTAAAATTATAAACTGATGAACCAAGTTCCTGAGGGACATGTTAAAATATCCTTTGCTGAGCTTTCACAGTGAGGCTAACTGCATAGACAGAAAATTAACTATTGGTTTGGAACAAGCATGGGAACTATGCAGACATGTCTGCATCCCCTTCACAGACCAAACTTCCCAACATGTTTGTCCACCTAGTTTCTCCCTCATGGCTTGCTGCAGATATTTACCATTTGTTTCCCATCACTGTTTGACTCATCTGGTCAGACAGACCATCCAGTCCTTGTCCTGAGGCTGTACCCCCTTGTAGCCATCATCATATCTTTGCAAGCTTGCAGAGCTCATTTAAGCCTTCTGCTGCCTGCTAGCTGTGCAGTGTCTTGTGTCAGAGATGTACTCTCATAATTCAGCCTTATGTAGAAGTGTAGTTAGTCAAGGATATGCCTTTGCAATTCAGAATTACAGAACACAGCCTCGAGAAGTGTGGTCCTGCAAAGGGTATTAACGCACAAAAAGGGGTTTGCTCTAAGCGGGGCCATTCTGTGTGTCCCCACAATTGTGCATCTGTCCCATCAGTGCCACTGTCTGGTGACAGCAGGATTGTTCCCTTCATTTTTCACTCCACTAACACTTTTTAGAGGCTGAACCTTATAATGTAGTGTTAAATAACAGCAATAATAAAAAAAAAAAATCAATATACCTCTGCTCTATTAAGTAGCTTACAAGGACACCCAACACCACTCAACCAGTTTGGTTTTTGTCAAGGCAGCACAGATCCCTTGCGCTGCTCCCTTAACTATGATCTCCATGTCTGGGGTTCACCAACCTCTCTGCAAAGCCTTGCTAGTAATACTGGCACCAGTACCACACTCAGGAAGGAGACCTGATCTTTCCTCAGCCTTTCCCGGTGTTGCCCACACCAGGCTCCTCCCAATCGTGATTGCACAGGACAGAAACAGAGGCTGGATTTGGTTGGGTTGACCTTGGCAGAGACCTCTGCAAACATCTGTGTAACAAACCAATGTTTGTCCTTGGTAAAAAGAACAATCTTGCAAAACAACAAAAAGCCCATTTATAGAGAAGTTCAGTTTCATGTTTATGTCTTTTCACAGAATCACAGAATCATTGAGGCTGGAAAAGGCTTCTAGGATCTCCAAGTCCAGCTTACAAGTCTTCACAAAATTGCATATTTCATCAAGACATCCTTGTTTTTTCACTTCCCTTCTTGTATTCTTAATCCAACAATGGTTATAACTCACTGCAGTGCCAGCAGAATTAGTATCAAAATATTTGTACCATATCAAAGTACAAAGTCTCCCTCATAAAAATGTATTCAAACAGATAATTTCATCAAATGACCTATTTCTTCAGTGAGACTTTTTGTGCTGTGGAAAGTTATTTGAAGCAATTTTTTCCTATGTAAATTCCCATTAAAAGTACTAGTCTCAGTTCTCCTTTTAGTCTTTGTCGGAAGGTACAATACCTTGGCAAACAACAGTGCAACTTGTCTCTGGTCTGTAGTACAAATGAGAAGGTGAAAGGTAGAGAAACAGCTTTGAGTTGGATCACTAAAAGCTTCCCAATCTACCTCCTACTACAAACACAAACCAAAACCGAGTAGCTCACTAGTACGTGCAATAGCCTTTCTATCAGATGACTTTAAACAACAGAGCAGGATAACAGTGGTTCACAGCAGGATAAATACTAGAAGTCACACCTTGAAGGTCCATTTTGTTAAGTACACCGCAATCATATCCAACTGTGAGGCCCAGTGTCCTGGCCACTGGAAAAATTAAAATTTAAATTCAAACCAACAAGCCCAAACACACACACACTCCCTGCCAGTAAAGCTAATGGGAGCTGAAAGGTTCACCACTTCCAAAGAATCATAGAATCATTAGGGACTGAAAAGGACCTCAGAAGATCATCTAATCCAATCCCCTTGCCACAGCAGGATCACCTAGACCAAGTCACACCGGAACACATCCAGGCGGGTCTTAAACATCTTCAGTGAAGGAGACTCCACAACCTCCCTGGGTAGCCTGTTCAGTGCTTCGTCACCCTCCTGATCTTCACTTCTTCATGTCTGGTTCCTGGACCCCATCCTCAGAGTTGTACAGACATAAGAGTGCAAAAACTTTGCGTGCAATGAAAAGCCAAATAGACCACAGAATGGTGGTACAAAACCATCTTGGGACCCTGATCAGGAGACTGCAATTGGCACAACCTCCAAACTGAAAAATCCAAGTCAAGACCTGGTTTCACCCCATAGTCCAGCCTAACCAAGCTTTTTTTGCACCAAACCACCATCTTCTCCATGTGCACACCTCTGTGGGGTCAACAGCAGTAGTACAGACTATACACCTGGATTCCTACGGCAACGTAGTTTGCTTCCCACCTCTGCCCCCATTCCATCTGACTTTCAGGTTTGAGGAGTTTCTTCTGAAGTTTGAAGAAGGGAATCTGCAACAAGGGTGTCCTTTAGCATAAATCCAGAAGCACCACACCCTTCTCTGGAAGCAGAGGTAGACAGAGCTTGCAACAACATGCCCTGACGCAGGACCATCACCATTTTGCTCCTGCAGTTTGGCCTGACCACCTCGTGCCTTAGGATTGTTTTCCAGAGGACATGCATTTTCCGAAATGTAGCTAAAACAGACTGACCCAGCTGTTCTGTGCAAGCAATGCAGCCACAGGGCAACCTGTTAGAAGTTAAGGGCTTTCTCTCATTTGCCTAGCCCATAGCTTACTACTCTGGTTGAAAAATAAAGCTCAGCAGAAGTTTGGGTAAACAAAAGTATGTGAATCTTACTCACATTGGAGTCTGTTTTCTTCTGTACCTGTGCAGAATCCAGTGGTCTCCTCCAGGTAACGACACACAGAGGAGCAGTGTCCTGGGATGCTTTAAAGAATTTTCACCAAAGTAAGTCTTTACAGGAAACCAGGAGGGTTCTCCAGAATTAGAATTGAACAGAATCCTCAAATTCAGGCTCCCTCCTAGGATGATACTCAATTAACTATTTTTTGTTGGTTTTGCCTGTCCAAGGTGGTACAGCCATGCTGCCTGCAGAGCACTGCAATGCCCTGGGCACAGCAGCAATTGCTGTGCTGATGGACAGACAGATCCTGCCGGTTGTCACTGCCTGTGGCCATGCAGGTCAGGACAGCTGCTGGAGTATGGACCCAGCACACCAGGTCTGCTTCCGTCAGCTGTGGTAGGAGAGGAATGTCAGGGATTATGTTAAGCCTGGCACCATGAATGGAGGTACTAACTAGCATCATCACACAGAAGGTAGAAGTAGGTAGAAAGAGAACTTTTTGCGTGGGTGGCGAGAGAGGAAAAAAAGGCAGACGAAGGAGACAAGGATCAGAATGTGCAAATCATGCAAAACCAGTTCTGTGTCAAGCAGGGAATAATTAACTTGCTCTTTTTTCCTATATAAGCAGCACTGGTGTTGATTTCAAAACTCCTTCTCTGACATCTAGTGAAACTGGACACCCTTGAAGATGTTTTGCTTGGATTTTCACTAGGTTTACTGCCCAGTTTCATCATTCACTGTAAATTATCATAGAATCACAGAAGCATCGAAGCATAGAAACATTGACTCACAGAATCATAGAATCATTAGGGATTGGAAGAGTCCTCAAAAGATCATCCAGTCCAATTTCCCTGCCACATCACCTATTAATTTGGCATCACAATTTGGATGGATGGAAGATTCTGCCTCCACCGTATATCCAAACCTGCTGCCAAAGACACAGGTAGGGTCAGTGGCTGGGCAAGTGTTACTAGCGACAGACATCAGCTCCAAATGACAACTAGGGGAGTTCTCTCATGAGTTTAAGCAAAAAAGGAAGTTATTCCTAACAAAAATATTCATATAAAGATTCAGTGGTGTTTCTGTTACCTTATTCATTCCTTGGATTTTCATTTCATGCAAAGTTTTTGAACTGTTATATCATGAAGTCCAACCCCCCAACCCAAGCAGCACATTGCACAGGGCTGCATCCATGTGGAGTTTGAGTATCTCCAGAGCAGGAGGCTCAACAACCTCTCTGAGCAGCCTGTCCCAGGGCTTTTTTCCTAATTACTAAATGAAAATTCTTGTGTTCTAGCTTGAGCCCATTGCTCCTTGTCCTGTCACAGGGCACCACTGAAAACAGTCTGGCACCATCCTCCCTACAGCCTACAGCCCTTCAGGTATTTGTAGGCTGGATCAGGTCTCCTCTCAGTCATCTCTTCTTAAGGCTAAACAGTCCCAGCTATCTCAACCTTTCCTTGTAAGAGAAATGTTCCAGGCCCACACATCATCTTCATTGCCCTCCGCTGGACTCTTTCCAGTAGTTCCTGGTCTCTCTTCAACTAGGGAGCCCAGTATTGTCGACAGTACTCCAGATGTGGCCTCACCAGGGCAGATCAGAGTGGGAGGATGACCTCTCTAGAAACTACAAGACTCCAATGAAAACAATTAAAGACAACTCAATGTATACAACTGGTAAAGCCACTCGAGGTCCTTTCACACACGCATGCTCAGGATAACCATTATTCTGTTCTCTGGTTGCACACTTGGCACCAAACGTGCTGAGGAGCTCATGGACATGCATGGTGCACAGATATCTCATGACACACAATCCCTCAGCATCTTAGCTGCAGTCACAATAAATGGAGTTTTCATGCTGTGTTCCTAACTTCACTGGAACAGGTTGCCCAGGGAGGCTGCAGATGTCCCATCCCTAGAAGTGTTCTAGGTAGGCTTGGATGGGCTCTGGCCAGCCTGGTCTAGTGACTGGTGTCCCTGCCCATGACAGGGTGGTTGCAAATGGATTGTCTCTGAGATTCCTTCCACCCTAAGCCATTCTCAGATAAATACACAGCATGGAGGATGTAAGTATCAATGGTTTTAAGAGGTTTTAATCTGGCAGCAGATTGTAGTAGCTGATAAAGGGAAGACTGTGGTCTCACAGCTGGACTAAGACAAGCAGAAGTTTTGGGGCATGACCAAAGAGAAGAGAGTTACTGAAAAAGTTATCTCTGGAGTGTATCTTAGCTACCATTTGAGTGTGGCTTTCTTGTCAGCTCAGAGCAACAGAGTGGGGAAAAAGCAACAGGAGAGAGGAGCTAGTGAGGGTCTGATTCACTGAGCTGGGAATTGACGGACAACCTGGAAATAACAGGGCATTTTAAAGGGTGAGAGCTGTAGCAAAGCCAAAACAATGTCAAGACACACAGGGGTCTTCATAAGTGCAGTGAAAAGGGTAAAACCAACATTTGTGCAGAGGACAACATCCATGCAATCTCGTGGCGGTTGCACAACACACCCATTACAATACACCCCCCAACAGCTCTCACGCTGCCATCAGAGACAGGTTCTCCTGCCTGCAGGACAGCATCCACACCAATCCAGGAGTGTGCAGGCAAAGATCAAAAGGCATTTGACAGCAATGGTTATCAGCAAAAGCTCTTTCACCAGCCTACTGCTGAAATATAGCAGAGATTTTGGCATTTCTTCCATTTGCTACTATTTTGAAGCCCTGATCTACCCTCTGACACACTTGCTTTCAGTTCATCCTGCTCCACACCATCTCCTGTAACCCAGACTTCTGATGGAGCTACAGTGGACAACCAGACCTGGGACAGTCTTCGCTTGTGAGGTGATTGGGCAACAGGAGCATTTGCCACATCTTGAAGCTTTCAACCACTTCAGCAAGAACAGTTCTACACTCCTCACTGAAAACTGAAGTGCGAGTTTGCACCATGTGGAGAAGTCAATTAAAAGACCTAGAGATCTTGCTGAAGAAGTTTAAAAAACTGTGAGCTGCCAAAGGAGCAAACTCTTGCCCCAGGGTTCAGGGTCTGCCAGGGCCAGCCGGCCTGCTACCCAGTAACGAACCATATCACAGCCCAGACCTCTTCCACCAGCTCCTCACCTGTCTCCTCCCAGCGAACAGCCATCCACAGGCCTGCCCATATTCACTATTTCACAGGTCACAGGCAACCCACACCCCAAGACAATTCCAGCACAGGGCAGGATCACTGATGTCCTGCCATGTCCTCTTTCCTGAGACAAGAGAGGAACCTCTTGCTTTGGCAAAGGCTCTTGGCAAGGCAAGAGGAGCCGGGAAAAGTCAGCGTAACAGACATGTGAGGAAACCTCTTATGCAGCAGAACTGTGGGCAGCTCCAGACCACAGGGGCTGTTTGCAGAACCACCAGCTGCCAAGTAGCTCTGGGAAAACTGAACTGAATAAAGAGGAAAACAGACTTGCTGGTAGTAAAAGAAAAATCCACTCGGACCACTTCCAGGTGGTGGGGGAAGGAGCCCTGTGAAGTTGCACAGCCCAGCTCAGCAGTGCTGATGCTCACAGCAACAGTTCATCAGTCAACAGCACTGGGATTCTTGGGCCATGCAAGCAAGAGCTAGAAAAGAAGAGAGGCTCAGCCACACCTGGGCAGTGCTAAGGGTCTTGCAGGTCCACAAGAAGGAAGCAGTTTAAATTACTCTAGAGCTACAACAGCTGATGTAGGAAAAGACTGGTGGAAACGAGCAGTTAAAGGATAAATAACTTGAGGGGCAAAAGGAAAAATCTCAAGGCTAGACCGGGGGTGCCAGGCAACAACTGTCCTGGAGATCTAGAAGCCAAGCACTTTGAATCCCAGGTCTGACAGCAAGGACCGCCAGTAGAGCCACTAACATCATGTACAATGGCTTGCAAAATGTTTCTCCAGGCTAAACACAGGCAGAATCAGCTCGAAAGTGAGGGCTTTGGTGGGTAAGTGGCTTCCAGCACAAAGTTTATGTTAGCCTGAGTATTTCAAGATCTAGCACTATGCAGCCTGAGTTGAATGTCTTGTTTTATATCTCCACAACTCCTTTGCTCCCCAGAAGGAGTGAAGCAGAGCTATCTCATAGGCAGGCCCAGTGCAAGGGCTGGAAGAGGACCAGGAGCACCACAGTGGTGAACAGAGTAGGACCTAGGCTCACATGTGGGGGTTATCCCTGGCACTACAATGCATCTCTACCAACAAAACTCCTTTGCACACTGCAGAGAGGCATGTGGAACGCAGGTACTGCCTGCTAACTGGGGCAGAGCTGTGTTGTCTAGGTTTGTTCTCTGGTGCACAGAGGGCCATTGTCAGCACCGCCATGCTGCAGCTCCCTGGAATCACCTCTGGAAAGAGCCCTTTCCTGGCAAGGGACTGAAACCATTAAGCTCAGGAAGTTTTGGGGATGCAACACGAGGAAGATGGCAAATCAGAGCTGCACCAAGCATCTCCAGGCCATAGCATAGCTTGGGAGACCCCAAGTAAACCAGTAACACCCACAGCACAAACCAGAGCCAAACCCAGACCCAGAGATGGAGCAGAGGAGAGACTTCCAAGAGACACAGAAGGGTTTTTGCAGTTCCTTACTGTCTCTCAGGACAGACTGAAATCTGCTGAAGCAGGAAGAAAACTGAAGCACCTTCTGTCACTCTCAGGACACAATAAAAGAAGATAAGTAGCAAGATTTAAAACAATTCCTTCACTTAAGAGATCTGTACTTACACTGTCCGAAGGGGAACCTTGCCTTGGTTACAGCAAAGTAGTGGTTTAGGGGTCAGAAACCTTTCGCCACCTCTTCATTACAGAAAGATAGGACCGTTCCACCTCCAGCTATTGTGGTAGTAATTATGGTGCTACACAGCACTGCTGTTCCTCAGCCCTGTACTCACCCAGACAGTAAAACAATGGTTCAGACAAACCTCCAATCACTCACACACCTTCACCTACAGCAAGGAAAGTGAGAGCAGAAGTGATTATATACTATGGAGCACCTGAGAAGCTGGGGAGGAGAGGAGCCCCCTAGGCTGGTGTTGCCACAGGAACAAATTGATCTATCACCTGGCCACAGTTAAACCACAGGCTGATCTTTTGAGGTCCCTTCCAACCTCTAACATTCTGTGATTCTGTGATATATTTTTTCCTGAAACAAGATTTCTGTCCAGAACAGTGGGCATCTGGAGCTACTTTCACTCAGGAGCGATGGGTGCCAAGCCTCTGTTTATGAAACACGTCACATCACCTGCATGCTTGAGTTAATAACTGATCAGATCTGAGGATCCACGAATTTCCTCCTGACCTGTTTTCTGTGATCCAAGGAGAGGGTGGTTTTGCCTTCAGGTTCAGAGCTGGCTAATTCAGAAAACACCTGCAGAGAGACCAAAGAGACCGTCCTACGTGCAGAGGCACCCATGAAGCCTCCCAACCTTAACAAGGGTGTTGTGCGGAGATGGGGCAGAAAGTCCTGGGCAGCACCTGGCAGGTGTCAGAGACACAGGAAGGAAGAGCTGTGGTTTCTGCACACTGAAATCATAAAAACCCTTGCCCAGAGTGGGTCGTTTGTTACTGGTGCTGCAAAGCTCTAGACAAAACGGATTAAATCGGCCGGCAGTGGGCAAACCGACAAAACATCTGCTTGTACCCATGTGGTGTGCAGAAGCAGGGCTGCCCTGTTCTGGCAGCTTAATGGTATGAAATGAGAGCAAAACCACACACCAGATAGCTAAACAGTGCTTGTGTCTTATGGAGAAATTAGAACACGTTTATGGCTCTTGCTGTGTGCAGGAGAATCTCTTTGATAGTTGTTAGCAATGAAGGGAAGCGTGTTTGTTTTAATTGTGAGATTTTTATTATTGGATTGCAGGTTTAATTGAGAGACAAGTGCTGACCTTCTGCACCCTCTGCATCTCACTGTGCCAGTTGGATCTGAGGATGAGCCTGATGCTTACACAAAGCCTTGGCTAAGATGACTCCAGCTTGTGCTTCGGGGCGCTGCAGTCACTGGGCTGAATCAGATGGTCAAGGTGGGAGAAAGTCTCCTTGTGGGATCTCAGCACCGCCCAGACCACCTCACCTCCTCCCTCTGCCCCCCAGATACAGGGACTGCCCTGCTTGCAGTTGTTTTGACATTGCCAGGATACAAACAGGTTTTATTCTACCAAAATGAAAACTCTTCCTCTCAGCTATTACAGGGGCAGCTGCGATCAAAGGCAACCGGCAGCACTGCAGGTGGAAAGAGCTGTCAACTGCTCTCATGACTCAGGGATGATGTAGACCAGGGAGAAGAAGAAGATTGTGTCACACCTCTTGTGGTCTATTGTTCAGGACTTCAAAGAGTCCAGGGATCTGCAGCTACTGCTTGTAGCTGCTATCTTCCAGCAACAGTAATTACAAAGTGAAAAAGACTTGGAGGCAGTGATTGTAAAGGGCCAATAAAGCTACACCTTTTCTGCTTCATTTACTTGATTGCCCCCCATTTCATTATACCCACCCCTCTAGGACGTGCCTTGTAATCCTCCAAGCAGAGCTATCCCTATGAATATTCACTGTCAATAACACACTTAAGACTGCTGTCCGGATATCCTGAAGCTGCTATCAACCCTGCCTTCATCTCACATGCAGCTCCTGGGCTTAATCTAAAATGCAAAACATGTAACATATACAGAACCAGGAGAATAAAATCCTGAGGTCAGTACATGCTGATTTAAGTTTTCCTAGTTCAGCTTCCCTAGTTCAGCTTCATGTTCACTTGGCCATTCTGGATTTTGGAGCAGCAGTTGTCGAAAGTGCACGCGTGTATGGAGAAACTTATAAAAACAACAGATCACAGAAGGAGACTCCACAACCCCCCTGGGCAACATGTTCCAGTGCTCTAAGACTCTCATCATGAAGAAGTTCCTTCTCATAGAATCATAGAATCACTAGGGACTGGAAGAGACCTCAAAAGATCATCTAGTCCAATCCCCCTGACACAGTAGGATCACCTAGACCAAGTCACACAGGAGCACATCCGGGAAGGAGACTCCACAGCTCCCGTTCTCAAATTGATGTGGAACCTTCTATGTTCCAGCTTACACCCATTGCCCCTTGTCCTATCACCAGATGACAATGAGAAGAGCCTGGATCCTGACACCTACCCCTCACATATTTATAGACATTAATGATGTAATCCCTCAGTCTCCTCTTCTCCAAGCTAAAGACACCCAGCTCCCTCAGCCTTTCCTCATAAGGGAGGTGGTCTAATCCCTGCATCATCTTTGTGGCTCTATGTTGGACTCTCTCCAGCAGTTCTGTGTCCTCTTGAACTGAGGAGCACAGAACTGGACATAAGATTCCAGATATGGTCTCACCAGGGCAGAGTATCATGGAAACATAGAATCGTAGAACCATTAGGGATTGGAAGGCAGCCTCTCCTCATAAGGGATGTGCTCCACTTCCTTCCTCACCCTCGTTGATCTACACTGGACTCCCTTCAGCAGCTCCACGTCCCTCTTGAACTGAGTGGCCCAGAACTGGACACAATACTCCAGGTGTGCTCTCACCAGTGCAGAGTAGAGGGGGAGAAGAACCTTTCTCCATCTGCTAACCACACCCATTCTGATCCANCCAGGACAAATTGTTCCATCACCTTTCCTGGGATGGAGGTGAGGCTGACCGGTCTATAGTTACCTGGGTCTTCCTTCTTTCCTTTTTTGAAGATTGGAGTGACATTTGATATTTTCCAGTCCTCAAGCACCTCTCCTGATCCCCATGACTTAGCAGCGAACATGCTGCTGCTAAGCTGATGCCTCCAAACCCCACACAAAAAGTGGCAGAGGATATCTGTTCTCTCTGTCATGGCACCCAGTATTTAGTAGGCTTCTACAATATCCTCCCTGGGTCCTTTATTTTTCTCATCTGTAGAACCATTCTCACCTACTGAACCACCCCTTGCTGGGAAGCTGCTCAAACTCCAGATCATCTTCATGGTACCTACCTGCACCATGTCCCTAAAATACTGCTTTGTGTGCACGAGCAGCTGGTGTGGGACTCCTGGGCTGTCGCAGCAGAATACTTCTCCATCCACACACACTGAGAAGCTAGCTCCATCCCCTCTCTGTGCTGGACTAGCTCCATCTAAGCTGGGTCCATCCCCTCTATGCTGGAGCAGATTTGTCCCAGTGCACTGACCTGCTGGGCAAGGGATGCACAGCATCCTGCCCTGGGCTTCAGGGTGGGCTGTGAGAGGCAGAGTGTTCCCTTCACTTACCGCTGTTTTACACATCACCTTGTTTGTCTTTCTTCTTCCGCAATTAAATGTCAAGAGAGCATCAGGAACACTTCTCAACAGCTGACTGGAAGAAGCAGTAGCTCTGCTCGCTGTGGCACACCCGCATGGCTGAGTCACCAGCATAAGGCAAGTTAGCCTCTAGCCTGTTGCTCGGCTCTTTCATCCCAGTGACTCATTCTGGAACAAGGATGGGAGGGAAAAGCAGACACCACAACCTCCTCTCCAGGTGCCAAAATACAAACCAAATAGTAACCCTGGGATCATCTCAGGGCAGGGGACCGTCAGCAGAGCTAGCGAGGGAAACTGGAGATGCAGCCACGGGGTGCAGAGGCTGGAGATGCTACACGGCCAGAGGCAGAGCTGGTGCAAGGCATGGGGGGCACAGTCAGCCTCTGCCTGGCAGCTTCTGCTGTTCAGTGGTTTTGCTGGTTCTACAGCCTCTCTTGAGGGCTGGCTTTTTTGTTGGCCAACTCCACCAGCCTGATACAATGCAGAAAATCTGGTCTTTCCTTGCTCAGCAAAGGTTCTCCAAAAGCAGTAGTACCTCTTCTGCCTTCCTTTGATGAGGAAATGAAGATTGTTTGGTTTTCCATACATGGGGCCAGCTGCTTTGTAGGTAGCAGAGAGAAATGCTCCTCTCTGCAGACTGTTTTAAATAGCTTTAAATGGGATGTAGGTGCCCACAAACAGCTTTAAATGTAGGTGCCCATAAGGACAAATTAACCCTAGCCTGGTCTAACAGAGTCCTTGTAGCTTATTCTGGAGGAATAAGACCATCGGCTGAAGGCTTTCCTGAAGGGGCGGAAACTCCACACATACCCCTGGGCCATGGGCAGCTGGGTTGGACCCCAAGCTCAGCCTTGCACGTCATCCCCGTGGCACATCCATCCAGCTACAGAGCTGGCATCTCACTTGCCACGGCGTGCCTTGTGAACAAGTAGTGGCGATTTCAGCTGAAGGAAGCTCAAAACAGCCTGATGAGGGAAAATACATCTCCAGAAGAAGGGCACCGTAAGTGCCTGCCAGGCAGGGCTGCTGCTGCTGCCACAGCGAGGCTCTGCGTTACTCATCAGCAGGGAAAGGCACTGACTCACTGGTGGTGAGGAGGTACTACAACAGCAAGATGAGACACAAAAAGTATTTTACGTTTAGGAGGGCTAAGACCAGTCTGAAGGTAATGCATTACACAGCAGGCTGCCTTTTGAAGCATGCCAGAGGGCAATTCCTCCCTCCTGCCACCTTGTTGTTAGCAAGACACCCTGAGATTTAGTTGCTGTAGGGACCACATGAACACCCAGTCACCACAGGAGTTCAAGTGAGCAAGCAAGAGCAACTCTTGCAACAGGACATGAGGGTGAGGAGTGTGCCTGCACAGCCCTCAGATGCCCCATGCTGACAGGCTGCAGCACCTCTGCTCCCTACCCACCCCAGAGGCTGTTTGCCAGGAAAACCCTATGAACCAAGCCATGGACACTTCACACACTGGGTGGATCACAGTGGTGCAAGAAGTTGTTCTGGTCTAACTCTTCATTTATGCCTCTGCCTTCCTGGTCCCAGTAGCCACTCCTCCCCTAGGTTTTCTCACCTCACGTTGTGGCTGTAGGTGCTGAGGAGGTCACAGGAGAGCTGCACAGTCCCCAGATGGTCTTTCCTGTGCATGTGGGGCTGAAGCAGTCAGCAGCACCACAAGCTCCTACAGGATAAGGTAGCTGTTGCGACAAGAGGGTCTTATCTCATTGCCACAGAAAAGTTATGATAACTACGCTTGGAGAGAGGTTAGAGGTAACTGGCAGGGGTTGCAACTGTCAGACAAATACTCTGTGACAACAACTAACTAGTGAACACAGATTTTTACCAGGCATTTCAAGCACAGGGTAACAGAGGGGCTTTTATTTTGTTTTGTTCTTTCTTAGAACCCTTCCCTCCACAAAGCAGTCGGTCAATCAGATGTACAAGAGAATGTCTTGTGTGCTGCCCTGCTGCAAGCCCCTCTGTGTCTCACTGTGCCTGCAGTTGTGGTTGTTATGCTCAGAAATTACCTACGTAAGGGTCAGGAGTTTGAGAGGAACAGAGGGAGAAAGTGTTTCCATTACAAACCAACTACAGCCTGCACCAGCTTGTGCTGTTTATGTTGGGCTAGCCAGTGCAGGACTCAGCTGCCATAGTCAGGATGTTCCACAGACACAAGGGCAGAGGAGCATCCCCAGACTGTCTAGCCACTGCCTCCAGCCCAGCAGCCAGCACAGGGGCTGCAATGCAGACAGTGCTGTCATTAGGGATGGGTCTGTATATGAAGTCTAGCACTGACCCCACCTGTGGGGAACCACAGAAGGTGTAGGAGCTCCCTGAACACCTAAAAGGCCAATGAATGTGTTGAGCTCTCACCAAAGTCTGCGTGGCACAGCTGTTGCTGCAGGAAAGCCCCAGAGCAAATACCCTGCCAAGCATGCAAGGACTCCCATTGCAGGGCAGCAGGTACCACTGGAGAAGCAGATTGCATGGTCTGGTTTGAGTCGCAGCCCCACCATGAACTGCAGAGCAGCAACACATCCTCTGAGATTACTGTATGAGACACAGAGCGGGAGAGAAGCTCTCTACAGCATCATCAGCATTGCTGCAGGGTTTGAGCAGGGAACAGCACATTCGAGAGACCACTCCCCTGGGGATTAAGGGCACTCACACGTTCTGGTCAGCCCACATCTCTTCTCACAAGTAGCAAGTGATACGGAACAGAAAATGGCCTTCAATTGCAACAGAGAAGATTAGGTTAGAAATTAGGAAAACCTTCATTACAAGGGTCATCAGGTCTTGGAACAAACTGCCCAGGGAGAGGGATGAATCACTATCCCTGGACACATTTTAAAAGTCATGGAGATCTGGAGCTTAGGGACAGGGTTCAGCAGTGGCCTTGAGACGGTTGGCTGGACTCAATGATCTTAAAGGTCTTTTCCAACCTAGACAGTTCTATGATTCTCTGAAATGGTTCTCTGGCAGTAATAGTCTTCCCATTTGGCAGCAATAGCTGCTAATAGCCTGGACAGCCTTTGCCTTTGGGAAGTTTAGAGTGTCAGGAAATTGGTATCCATGTTCTTCCTGACTCTGTGCAGACTTCAGCCCCTCTGGAGAGCCAGTTTGATCCCAATAAGTAATGGTCTTTCTCAGAGATGCTATAAATAGACTGATGAATGGCAGGGCTGCAGAGGTTTGTGCTGGCATGACAAACCAACACCGAGCCTGGGCAAGCGGGGCTGAGGTGACTGGGCTCTCAGGCGGGTGCCCATTGTGGAGGTTCACCCTGAGACATTTCTTACTGCTCTGGGACTTGTTTCCACAGCCGCTCACTAGCAGCTTTCCGAGCTAATTCTAGTACAAATAAAATAATGGTGTTTTACGCAAAAGACAGCTCCCAGAGTTTGCAACTGCCACAGGGCTCTTTAAGCCATTGAGTGCTAAGGGGTATGATCAGCATTTTTGAAGGCTGGGAACAGCCTTCTTGGAGGGTGCAGAAAGTGGTACAAATCTGAGCAAGGAGCTCAGGAGACAGATGAGCGCAAGACACCTGTCCCTGCTGGGCTCTGGGCCCAGGGAGGAGGCTCCCAGCAGAGTGACTGGCAGAGGATGGACAGAGAGAGAGATAAATTAGGGGATGGGGGATGTCTGGAGTCCTGCCCTCTGTTGAGCAGAAGAGCACCGGGACCCATCCCAGCCCTGAGGGTGCCCCATGCTGCCATACACGGCTGCTGGGCAGCAGGGGACATGTCTGGTGGCAGTGCCTGTGCATGGGGACAGTGACCTGTGAGTCCCTGCCCTGGCTGGGAGCTGTGCCCTCCCCAGACACAGTACCCCGAACAAAGGGCAGTGGGATGTGTCACAGATAAGGCACTTCTGCTATGAAGTGCTTTATGACCATGGTCCCGCCAGTCCTTCCCTTGACCTCCCAGAGGTTATATGACCTCTGGGGCAACACTGCACACCAGAACTGCCCCTGCTGTCCCAAACGGTGTGAGACAATGCTTGCTGAGGTCCTGCAGTGGCTCTACAGACGCACGGAAGTGTTCACCTACCTGAGCACTTGTCTCCACCTCTAACAATCTGCACAGTTAAGCCCCACTTCTCCCTGCAAACCCACACGGCAGGAACTTCTGCCACGGCAGGTCTCTGCACTCCCCGGGGAGGCAACCGGCTCTGCCTGCTTTGACAGGGGTAGCAAGCACCAAGCCCAGGCCTTTGAGGAGCAGAACTGGGCATCCCTGGGAAGTCAAACCTTCCAAAAACCCACCTCAGGGGTCTCATATCCCCAGAAAGAGCAAAGGTCTTCAGACTTGGGACTGTCAGCTGCTTGTCCTGAGCCTGCTCAGGACACATCCAATCTCCTCTCCAGGAGTGCAAGGTCTGCCGATCTGTCTGGTCAGAGTGAGAAGGCTGACAAGGCCGACTAACTGCTCCAGCCCCAAAAGCCTGGAGCTGCAGGGAGAGAGAAGCCACAAAACACACTGTGACTCACACCGAAACCGTGAGTTGCCTGCATTTCCAGCCAGGCCTGTAACCAGACTGCAAAAGGCTGATCTCAAAAGGTGACAAGGATCCTGCTGTCAAAAGAGTCAGAGCCCCAGTGAGGTGACCCAGAGCTTGTCCCCAGGAGTGCAGATTTCCAGGCTTGGGCAGCATCCCCCAGCAGACATGTTTACATTTCCCCTGCCGGCTGCTCCAGGGCTGCTCATGCAGGAGCTTCAGTGGGTTTTGCTGCCGACAGTCTCATATCACCTCCGAGACTCAGTCTTTTAAGGAATGTGATGTTTTACAACTTCTGCCAGGGGCTGGTGATGCACACTGGTGCGGTTACAGCTGAGACACATCCACCATCTGGTTACCAGGTGGCCACAAACCCAGCCCTGCGTGTTTGCTGCCTTCACTTACAGAAATCCCCCAAACAGCTGTGATTGCTCTGGGAACACTGTCATCAGCTCAGAATCTGCCTGCCCACTGCTCACTGCTGCAGCGCTACGGGAGCTCCTGCGAGCAATCCCGCCGCACTGGCATCAAAGCCGTCAGCTCAGCTCAAAGCACTGCTGAGAGTGGATCTTAAGGAGTGTTTCAGCCAAGTCCTAAAAAAAGCTCATCTGCTTTCATCCTCTCTGTGGTCTAACAGACATCGACATGCCCCTGGCTAATTCCTTGCGGATTCCCTTTCTCTCAGCTGTATCAAACCAGACCAAGCCCCGTGAAAAAGCACATTCAAAGGTCTCAGTCATCCTTTCTCCACTGGATGGTTGCTTGGTGGCTGGGAGGGTGGCAGTGCTGGGACTGTTTTTCAGGAGTCTGGTGGGCATCTCCCAGATATTCCAAGCGCAAGGTCCATGTTGTACGTTCTGCTTCCTCGAAGACCTGGCTACCAGCTTGGCTAGGGATTGGGGCACATTTATTGCATGCCTGGGACGAAGATAGTGTGCCTAGATTGTCTTCTAAAGAGTCACAGAAGAGGAGAAACAGCAGACAAAGATGCAGCCCTCCAGGGTACCAGACGAGCTGCCCAGGGGCAGCTCTGGAGGACGAGCTCCTCCAGAGACGTTTAAAAGCCACCCGGACGTGTTCCTGTGCAGCTTGGTCTAGGTGATCCTGCTGTGGACTAGATGATCTTTCGAGGTCCCTTCCAATCCCTAATGTTCTATGATTCTGTGATTTCCCCAGAATGGGAAAGAGTTGCCTGGTGTTAGTCCCAAATACCAGGACAGGTGCCCTGCTTCTCCTTCCCTTGCTGTGATCCCATGCACGTGCCAGGCACTCAGCGTCACTGAGCCCAGCCTAGGACCACTTAAGGCCTCACTTATTCACAAGTAACTTTAGCAGCAGATCCTCCACCCCATGGAAGGCAAAACAAAGAAGCAAGTCAAAACAGCAGTGCTGCTGGGCAGAGAGCAGTGTGCTAGCACCTACCTATGGCCAGGTTAGCTCCTGGACACAGACCCCAGGACCACCTGTGCAGCTCTCATATGGCTATTTGCTAGGAAACATTGTTGATGATCCTCAGCACCACGTAGGAAGGAGGGCATGCATGTCCTGGGAGTATCACACGCCAGACATCAGCTCATGAGGCCTTCCCAGCACAGCTCCGGAGTGGCCACACATTGAATAAAGCCCAAACTCCTGCATGTTGCTGGACTCTTCACCCTGAGGGATTTCTGGAGGATTTCTACATGGGTTTCAGTGGTGATGCAGCAGGTGAGGAAGTGGCAGAAGTATCCATGCAAAGGATCCTGCCACAAGCAGGGCACTGGGAGTGCAGATGGGTGCTGCAAGGTCTGGCTGCAGCAGCCAGGGCCACAAAAAGCCTTTCAGAGTGATAAGCGGTGTCTGGGGCTGAGCCTGGCAGTGCGGTACCAGCCTGTGCCTGGCCAGCAGCAGCAGCGCATGGCTCAGCAATGTCTACGCTTTGTGCCAGCAGCTGAATTCCCTCTGTGGATTTGTCACCCCTTGTTCTCATCTGGCAGGGCTGAAAGGGACCTTCTCAAGGCCTGGAGACGTTTGCTTACCTCAGCCCAATTCTCAGGACACCCAGTGCTTGTGGCACCCACCTGGGCCACAGCACCAACACTCATCACACCTGTGAGGGGTCTGAAGGAACAGCATGTCTGTAAGACACCAGGCACATGGGGCACAGGGGGTTCCTGGGCTTGACAAAAAGCTAAAAACCCCTGGGTTGCACAGGGCACACGGATGAGCCATGGCTCAGTGCTTACAGCCAAGGAGCCCAGGTATCTGCCTACCTCATTCCCACAAAGGAGGGATGTTCTCAGGGCTCTGGGCAAGGCTACTTCAGGATTCCCTTGGGAGCACACACACACAAACCCTGCAGCAGGCTGTCCCCTGCTGCTGTAGCCTCCCTGAGATGCCACAGTGACATGTCAGCCCTGCCACACCCCTGCAGCATCCCACTCACCCATGCCTCCATCTGCCAGGGCCAGCCAAGTCTGTGAGGGGAATTTAATTTAAAGAACAACAGGGGAAAATTTGTCTACCAAGCTTTTAGGGTGTTTCTAATGCCCCTGCCAATGGCCTTCCCTGGCACAGGGGCCACCAGCTCCAGCTGTAGGAATGTCACTGGTGCAGAGCACCCAGATCTCAGCTAGGGACAGGCATGGTTCCTCCGGGCACAGAAATGATTTTGGATGCCAAACTACAACCTTTCAAAAAGCTCAGTGTGCTGCCGGTGCATTTTTGTCTCCTCTTCAGCAACAAAGTGCAGACTGGGAACCTTCAGAGACAGGGATATCCATGCATCTGCTGTGACGCCCTGGGCAACCAAGTCCTCAGCCCTGACCATGTCACCTGGGCCCACCAGCACTTCCCCCAGTCACTGGTGAGCCCCTTGACACAGCAGGTCATCAGCCTGGCATGGCCCAAAGCCACTCGTGCTGTGACAGAACCATGGCTACTGCCAAGGGGAGCCCAAGGGCCACTTGCTGCCCCCAGAACAGTCAACCCTCGGGTTCTATGGGTGATCATTGCATTAAGTGCATGGATCTGGTCCAGCAATTGTCCTGAGGAACCTCCCAGGAGCTGAGAAATAAAACAGGGAGTCAGACGGAGGTGAGGGGTGAGGAGCAGGAGGAGGACAAAGGGCTGAAGCCCTGGGGGAGGCTGCTGGTCCCCAGCAGAACAAGCAGGGCTGGGCTGGGCTGGGACGGACTGAGCCGTGCTAGGAGTCCGGCCGCCTCAGTCCGGCACTGAGCCCTGTTTTCCAGACTTGCGCTGTCGCTGCTCCAAAGACGAGCTTCTGCACAGCAGATGAGCTGGAGCGGTGACACGTTCCCGAGGGACTCCGTGCTGCAGAAAACTCGAGTAACGCGGAGAGGCAGAGCTGGCCCCGGCATGAACAAAGGCAATGCGGACCTCTCTGCCGGTGGGAGCTGACCCTCTGCAAAGGTCCCTGCTGATCCCAGCGATCGGGACGGGACGGGGAGACAGTCCGGGGAGTATCTGGGCAGGCGCAGGGCTGCAGCTCCCTCTGCTCCGCTGATCCCGCGGCTGCAGCCACCAGGGACTCGGCGCCGCTCGGCACCGAGAGGCAGCAGAGAGAGGGTCAAGAAGTAGAGGCAGGACCAGCAGGGTCCAGCTTCTGGAGCTACTGGAACCGTTCCGAAGTGCAGCAGCCTGAGCAAGAGCAGTGTTCGGGCTCGGAACATCCCAGACAGAGGAGAACCACCCTCTGCCCCTGGGGGCTGCTCCTGCCCTGAGCAAGATCGTGGGGAAGAGAAGGGAAGGGAAGGAAAGGCTTGCAGGCATCAATCCAGCCCAGTGGGGCTGAAGACCAACATCATCTATCCCCACCCCAGTGCAGCTGAACAGCAGCACATTGGGCTGAAATGGGACCCTGGGCCACAGGCAGGATGGGACAACCCATCTGGGACTGGTCAGGTCCAGATGATCCACCAGGGAAGATGTTTCTCAGTGGTTTTAAACTCCTTGCAGAACCAGAGGTGCCACATCAACAGTATCCCAAAGCTTCCGTTGACCCAAGCTGGAGATTTTCCTGGTGTTACCTTCAGAACAGTTGTTTTATGAACAACAAATACCCCAGTTCCACCCTATTGTGGATTCGATTCTGGAAGCAGCAAATACCCGCTAGAAACCTGCTGCTCTCCGCACAACAAAGCCCAGCTCTGGGTGGGCTGGTTCTGATGGGCCAGCAGTGCTCAGTCTCCTAAGGCCTAAAAAACTGGCTGCAAATCTCTGTCTCACAAGATCTATGGTGCATCTTACTCCAGGGATAACCACCACTGCAGGGGTTGCTCCGCAGATTACGGCAATTTTTACACTGCTGCTCTGACATTCACGACTGAGGGAGAAATGCAGACAGAAACGTTTCCACTTTCACCCAAGGAACTTTCTGGGGGTATTTGGGGAGGGTGAGAGCAGGTTCCTGCTACTTCCCAACTTGCAATTCTGGCTGGAAAATAAAATAAGATTGTGTTCAAGGATGAATACCTGTGCAAGCCCAGGAGGGAGACTGGGAACTGACCTGCTGGAGAGCAACTCCGGAGAAAAGGACCTGGGGGTGCTGGTGGAGCACGTGCTGATGATGAGCCATGCTAATGGTTTCCTGGGGTGGACTAAGAGGAGTGCGGCCAGTAGGTTGAGGGAAGTTCTCCTTACCCTCTACTCTACCCAGCTGAGGCCACTTCTCAGTGTTGTGTACAGTTTTGTGCTCCTCAGAAGGACAAGGAGCTACTGGACAGAGTCCAGCACAGAGCCACTGAGATGCTCAGAGGGTTGGAGCATGTTCCTCTCAAGGAGAGGCTGAGAGAGCTGGGTTGATTAGCCTGAAGAAACTCCCTGAGACTGACAGGGAGATTGATCAATGCTGATCAGTCTCTGAAGGGTGAGTGTCAGGAGGATGGGACAAGACTCTTCGCAGTGGTGCCCAGTGACAGGACAAGGGCCAATGGTCACAAACTGGAAGATAGATTTAAACATAAAGAAAAACTTCTTTACTTAACAGAGCCCTGGAACAGGCTGCCCAGGGAGGCTGTCGAGTCTCCTGTTCCATAGACATTCAAAGCCTGTCTGGACATGTTCCCATGTGACCACATGCTCTAGGGGATTCTGCTCTAGCAGGAGGGTTGGACTAGATGGACTAGATATCCCTTCCAACACCCACCTTTCTGTGATTTTAGTTTTCTATGTCCTCTTTTCCCTTGGGAGAGGCATGACCTCTATACTGATAGAGATGCAATCAGTGAGGGGAGTAAATACCCCAGAGCCTAGCCTGCTGAAACTTGTCAAAAATGCAAAGGGAGGACGAACCAACATCCCTGCAGATGGCTGCCCCTGTCTGGGGTGGCTGGAGTGAGGCCATGGCTCAGGTGGCACAGCTCCTCAGCACTCTATTCAGATACTAAATGGTTTGTGGTGAGACGACCCACTTGCCATGAGCACCCCCACTTTGGAGAGCCCTGTTTCCCCAGGCCTTATGTGGGAGGTGAGGACAGGTCTCCCAAGCTTTAGTACTGAAAGTGTCCCACTTCACACAAATAATTACACAACCTTAGTGTGTGCAAGGGAGGGGAGAGGATGACTGGAGGAACCTGCAACCAGGTCCAGTCTCTCTTCCAGTTTGTTACGTTGGTAAAGCCCCAGAAAGCCATGAGGGACAGATGCTGACAAAAAGGCATCTCAGAATAACCACACTCACTAGCAAACAAAACATTGTGTTAGCAAAAATTATTTTAAGATAGCAACCTACATAGTAGCCAGACTCCTCGCCTTGTGCTTTGCACAGACTGCAGTGAGCTGCCTTCTGGCTGTAGAAGCAGGGCAGCCTGATCTGTGGTTTTCCAGGCAGCCCTGCAGTCCCAGGGCCTTTGGAAGGCAGAAGGTGGTAGAAGACCACCTCTGTACCCATCTGCAGCAGGGGAGCAGCAGAATGGCATCTGTGTCACTGCTTGGCCCTCTCCGCATGGTTGTGGGTGGAAGTCCCCAGTGACACAGGCCAAGCTGGGATGGGATCCCCATATTTCCCACTGCCACACTCACTACTCTGCTGGCACAGGTGATGGTGAGCCTGCTCCAGGCAGGCAGTCTGCACAGAGCATGTGCTATATCACTGCGGGTGGCAGAGAGCAGGACTTGGCACTGCCAGTGCTATCTGCCATCCATGTGATGGATGCACAGGCTGCTCCTGGCCCTAACATCTCCTGCTTATTCCACTCACACATGATGAGAAAGAACACCCTGCTCACTGCTCTGGCAGTACCAGGCTGCCCCTTCTCCTCTCATATGGAAGCACATTGTGGCTTGGGCCAGGCAGGGGGCTGGTAAACGGGGACAGGAGCTAAAATGGCACCTGTGAGAAGTTTCCACGAAAAACCTCTCCCCAGCTCCGGGCACAAACCTGCCTGGCCTCAACCAATCAGCACTTCCACAAATGAATATATTTGTGTGGAGAATGAGCATGTTTGTGCAGAAAAATATGTTTGTGTGGGCTTCTGGGTTGGTTTTTCATTTGCTTTGGGTGCTGGTTTTTTTCCCTCTGAGGACCTCCTCTTTCTGTTAGGAAACAGGGGAAGAAGAGCCACACCACTGTCGCAGCTCTGAAGAAAGAGAGACCATGTGTACCAGCCCTTACTTTGGAACATGGTGAAAGGCAGCAGTGAGCAGAAGTGGTCCAAATCAAGAGAGAACCAGCATGGCAGAAGCACAGAAGTTCTTAAGGAGAAACTGTGGCTTCTTCACAAGGCCTGTGCTGTACAGTGGTTTGGTATTGCCTCAGCTGTGGGAACCTCCCTGCTATGGATAGAGACTCAAGGGCTGTCTGGAGGAAAGAGTGGAGAGGCTGCCACCAAGTTGCCACTTGAAGCTGTTTCAGTGCTTATTCCCTGAGGGCACGTTTGGCTCTTTTGAAAAGACCCTTCATGTCCTTCCTCTGTTTTCCTGAAGTCATAACTTTGGATATTGGATGGGCGATGGGGTCTCTGTTGTTAAAAGCAACTATGCTTCTCCAAGTCAAGTTCCTGGTTCTTTTTTTTGCCTGCATACTCCTAAGGGACCAGTTATACACTCCTTGTCTGTTGTTTCTGTTTCTTAGCACTTTGCTAATTAAACCAAGTAGTCACAGCCCTGACCAGTCTGTCAGCTGGGCACAAAACACTGTTTTAAGTCTGCAGCACCCGAGGGCTACATGACAAGATCTACCTCACCGCTGGGAAAGAGGGAAGAGAACCCAGTGCTGTGCTTCCGAGTGGTATCTTCCCAGGATGGTGTCACTAGATCTTCGGCGAGTTATGCTTCCCGTTCCCTTCTTGTTTGCTGTTCACAGCTGTAGTCCACACAGAGCCAGCAACAGCACACATGCAATGTGCTGGTTGTGGAATGATTTCCTGTCTAACTGTGAAATCCCTGCACCTCATGCAGATAAAGTGACAGTAAAGGATCATGAAATGTTCGTCTCAAACGCAGCTTCCACCACCCTCATTACTAGGAGTGACAAGTTCTGAAGTGGGAAGGTCTTCATTATTTCATTAAAGCTCTGAACAAGATGTATCAGTTGTAGGTAAAATTACTCCATCCCTGCTGCCTCCTGCTGCACAAAGGAAAGATATTTTTAACTCCAGGTTACCCAAGGGATGCTGCCCGGTGAGATCCGTTGTATGAGAGCCAACATTCTTTGCCTGGCAAGAAACTTGAGAAGAGAGGGCCCTACCTCCAGCTATCTGAGATCAGACTAGAGCCCAGGGGTGGGCACCCCTGCAAAATGGCCCTTCCAGGCTCCCCAGCTCCTCCTCAAAGGGGCAGAAGCTCCCACTGAGGCAGCTCAGGGAGCACAAAGCACAGGGTACTCAGCCGAGGACACTTTTGCTGGGTGGTTTTTTTTTTTCTTTTTAGTTTTAAAATAAACCTGGTGGGCTCAAGCTATTCCAGGAGCCGCAGTGGCACCATGTGGGCAGGACCCGGAGTGCAATGAGTCACGAGTACTGTAGTGGAACACCAGAGGGGATTAGCAATTAATGCGTTTCTCTGGGCAAACCCCGAAACTGTGGGATTGCCCGGATCCCATCTGGAAAGCCAGGCAGCCCGCTGCCCTCCTGACCACAAAGCAGGTCCTGAACCCTCCTAGTGACTGGAAAACTCTCTCAGAAATGAAGGAAGTGCTGTGATGCACAGCTGTCGCCTCCCTGTTGGATGTGACCATGCGGTCCCTGTGAATAGCGCTGCAGGACAGCGGTCTATCACACCTCCTCTGGCCCCCGTGTGGCTTTGGGTCCACGTGGGCACCTAATGCGAGAGTTCATAAGCCTCAAGAGACGCTGTGTAGACATTAGCACTGTTATAACTGCTGGGCTTTATCTTTCTGGCTGTGAATGACTGGTGCTGCTAAACGTCCGCTGCATTTGCTCTCGGGGGTCTCTGGACTGAGCTGCACACTCCGTCTTTCACATTCCTAACTTCAGTGGTGTCTCTATGAAAACCCACCAGTAGGTGTAAAATTGGGAAGTGGCATCCCAAGTGGAATTACATCAGTTCTTGTATTGCTTAGCATCCTGAGGGAAAACTTTGAGACTACAAGAACTTGTAAAAGCTTCTCTCCTTCTGCTGTGTCACCTGGAGCAAACACTGTTATCCCAGTGCTTTGCTCTGTCTTGGAATTCAGTCCCTGTATCTGGTGGCTCTCTTGTGATTCAGACTCTTGTTTTGACCCAGAGCAAAGTCCACATATTGGAAAAAGAGGCAACATGCACTGCACCATGAGGTACACACAGATACACAGATCATTAGGGGTTGGAAGGGACCTCCAGGGGGTCATGGAGTACAACCCCCCTGTTTGAGCAGGACCATAAAAGCTAAAACAGGTTACATAAAAATGCATCTAGACAGGTCTTAAAAGTCTCCAGAGAAGGAGACTTCACAACGTTCCTGGGCAGCCCGTTCCAGTGCTCTGTATTTCTTTACCCTTACAGTAAAGGAATTTTTTCTCATATTGAGATGGAACTTCTTGTGCTCTAACTTACACCCATTACCCCTTGCCCTATCACAGGAACAAGTGAAAAGAGATTGTCCCTTTCTTCTTGACAGACGGACTTCATGTGTTTATAGACAGCGATTAAGTCCCCTCATAACCTTCTCTCCAAGCTGAAAAGTCCCAGATCTTTCAGTATCTCCTCATAAGGCAGGTGCTCCTGCCCTCTAATCATCCTTGTGGCCCTCCACTAAATTCTCAATCAAGTCTCTGTCCCTCTTGAACCGGGGAGCCCAGAGCTGGACACAATATTCCAGATACGGCCCCACTAGGGCGGAGCAGAGAGGGAGAAGAACCTCCCTTTTTGCTACTACTGCAGGACAGCAAAGATCTTGAAGGTCTGGAAGCCGGCAAATCTCTCCCAGCATTATATCTGAGTTTGTTGGTGATCTGCTGTGTGCCTGCCCTGCTCAGTCACTGCCTTCCCCTTCTCTCTTTAGAGCTCAGGGTCTCTTCCTGCTCCCTGGGAGTAATCCATAATAATCCTTTGAGGTCCAGTCCAGATGCAGGTTTAAGAGTTGTGAATTACAGAGCCCAGAGGGTCCTGTGTCACCGCACGCCTGTACAAATCTTGCACTAAGCAACGTGGACCAAACCAGCCTCTGAACGCAGTATGTATGCGTGAGAGGCTGGGACCTCACCAAGGTAAAACCCCACCACTAATGAACATGAACTTTCCACCATAAGTATTTAAAAAATCAAGAGAGGGAGACTCTGATCTGTTAGCATTCATGTATACATTTATTAGCCAAATGTTTGATCATGTTACGAAAGCAAGTGAGATCACTTCTCTTTAACTGCTAACAAAGGTACTTTAATGACTTGTTTGGGTTTTGCCCTTCAAGCTTTAAAAAAAATGAACCCTTTCCACATTTATGTTTGGGTTTTTATTTTTCTTATGGTAGAAAACAAATCTCAGACATGTAAACAACCATAAAATCATGGAAATGAAATGGCTTTTAAAGTTAACTTTACTGTTATGGACGTTCTGGTAGATTTGTATCATGACTCAGTGACTCCTTCAGTGGACGGGTATTGCTGCTACCATCACCTGCACCACCAGAGCCTAGAGGCCCTGATCAGGGTGAAGGCCCCTCTGTGCAAGGTCCTGTACAAATACTTCTGTGTAACTGTGAGGTCCCTGATAAGAATGGCATTCACTGATGGGCTACAACCCTCTCTGCTTCCCTCTGGTCAGCAGTGATCCTCAGAAGTTACAGGACCTGGAGTGAAACTCTTCTCCAGACTGTCTTGAATTGATGTTCAATTACTGCTGAAGAGAAGAGAAACGCTACTGCAGGCCAATCCTGATGCCGGCAGTGCTGGGTATAAAGCTGCTCACACTCATGGGAATGCTCATATGAGTAAGAAACTCCGGTGGGAAAGGTCTGCAGGATTGAGTCCCTGGATGGTTGCACACTTTTGCAACAAAGTGTAAAAGAAAAACAGCCTGGTTCCTGTCCTCTAAAGTTGCATCAATGTCATTCTAAAGGAGAAAGGGACAGGGTCAGTTGCTCAGTTTCACCACTTCAAGCATTGTGAGTTCTGATCCCAAATTAAAGAAGTCTCTGTTCTGCCTTGGGCTACTGTGACCAGGCCTGGAAAAGTCTGTTGGGTGCTGTCATCAGGAGCAGCGGTTTGCCGTTACAGCACAGAGGGCCTCTGTTTTAAGGTGTGAAGGCTGCACCCTAGGCAGGAATCATCAATATTGTGTTAGGCCATGGGAAATCATTCTGAAAACACTCCAGAGCAATTACAGCTTAAACAATGATGGCAACTTGAAAACTGAGGTGAAAAAATGTCATTAAAAGATTACATGAAATAAATATCACAGAATCTGTGTCCCTGCACAAACAGCGTTTTCCTGCCTATGAAGCACCCGTTGCAAATTCCTGCTTTTTAGGTTACGTTGGATGTTTACATGAACCCTCTAAAGCTAAAATACAGTACTCAGAAATGAGGTTAGAAAAATTTGACAAGGACTAATGGGACGTGTGTACAACGCTCTCTATAAAACAGATCTCCCACCAAGGCAGCCTAGGAGCGTCAGGCCTCAATAGACATAGAGCCGATCTGAGATGGCAGCAGGCATGTGCGTCATGATCTGCATACGCAGCCACCAGTAGTAATCCATGGGGTGGTAGCGGGTGTAGGGGGTCGTGGAGACGAGCGCGTGGGTGACGCTTTCAATGACCGGTGAGGTGTCTGTCGAGCCGCTGTTGACATATGTCTCCATCTTGCTGACCTGCTCATCAAAGTACTTCCTGCCATAGTCTTTGCGCACTATCTCAGGGAGCTCTTCCCACATTTTGTCGGCGATGGCTTTGATTCGCTCAGGGCTGTACAGGTTGGTGGCAGCTATGAAGTTTCCAGGCTCCACGATGCTGACCATCACCCCCTGGGGCTGCATTTCATACCGCAGGCAGTCAGAGAAGGCTTCCACGCCAAACTTAGTGATGCAGTATGGTGACCGGGCAGGACTGCCCATTCGACCCATCATGCTGCTGATGTTCACCACACGGCCTAGCAGCAGACAAGCAAAGCACAGCTGAGCTGTGGTGCCTAATCCAGAGCAGATACTTGACACAAACCACCCAACAGACTCCTGAACCTACACCCACCTGCCCACTGCAGGTCCATAAGGTTTGCCTGGCTGACCTGCTTGTAGGTCTAGCTGAGCATCACTGTCCTATGCAGTGGCCTTTGGGAAGAACAAGCTCATGTCTTGTGCTCCCTGGCTCATTATATCTGAGGGAACAGGCACGTGGCGACAAACAAAGCTCAGTGGTGTGGGGAACACAGAAAAGGATGGACAGAACCTGCATGGTGAGAAATGGGACTGCTCATCAGCAATCAGAGCTGAGCCCAGACAAGAGGCAGCAGAAGCAGCAAAGACCTTTTAAGACTGAGCTTGTTTATTTGCAAGTCAAAAGCAAACAATCCAGGAGCCAAATGGTGTCTTGTACTGTCTACCTCTTAAACCAGAATGGATGGCTCCTGCACCACAAATGGACACAGCAGTCCAAGTCAGTTGCACCCTTTTCTGTGTGACAGGTAGATTATGTCTCCAGGCATAGAGCTGCAGCCTTTCTCCTCTCCTGAAACCATCCATTTTGGCTGAGGAGAATGCTGGGAGGACACTGTGGATGCTGCAGTCTAACCAGGCTGCAATTCCTCCACACTTTCTAACAGTGCTAATTGCTGACTTGAGTTACAAAGAGAAATTTCAACCACAGGAGTAGATATCCTTCTATAGAGGCAAAAATGCTGCCTGGGCCATGCACAGCCCAAGTTTGTAGCAAAGGACATTGTTAATGTCTGTAGATGCCTCAAAAGTAAAAAATATTCTCACAGTGTTGGCCTCAAAGGAAAGCTTTCGACCCTTTATGTTGAGAGCTGCAGGTCTGTGTTCCTTTGCTGTACAAAACCCACCTCTCATACATCACAAGCTCCCAAAGCAACACAGAGCACAGCTGCCAACTTCCCTGCGAGAAGCACGTCATGGTACACTACTGCTGCCCACCCTGACAGCACTAGCACTGCTGGGTTTTGTACAGGAGGAAGAATTGCTCCTGTCACTGGAATTTATGGTCCACTGCAGCTCCTGAACAGGTAGCAGAAGGTATGACCAAGTAGATCTTGTGTGGGATGTTGCAGGAAAGGTAGCACAGATGGGAAGGAGAAGCAATGGCTGTCTTTTAGGACTGCTGCCCTGCTGTGTAATCCACAGCAATTAGGAAACCTGCCACTTGTGTGTACACTGTGGCTCATATTCTGTCTATAAAGGTGGCAAGTGGA
The DNA here is from genome assembly GCA_013400115.1 of Rhinopomastus cyanomelas. Lineage (NCBI taxonomy): Eukaryota > Metazoa > Chordata > Aves > Bucerotiformes > Rhinopomastidae > Rhinopomastus > Rhinopomastus cyanomelas. Next base: position 691,243 of record VXBP01006397.1, on the reverse strand, counting down.
GCAGAGAGAACTGTAACAGACCTTTATACCTCTAAGAGAACAAGACACAAGATGGGACAAAGGGCCAGCTCCAGAGAGTGCCAGTCAAGAGGAGATCACTCACCCTTTGACCTCCGGATGAGTGGAAGAAAAGCCTTGGTGGTTCGCACAGTCCCCCACAGGTTCACTTCAGCTACCTCCATGTAGGTATCCATGCTGGTGAACTCGACTTCCCCGAATGTGGAGATGCCAGCATTGTTAACCAGCCCCCAGAGCCCTAGAAAACAAAATCAAATGGAAAGGCCTTGCTAATAGATTATTGAACCACACAACAGAGCTTTTCATTAAGACTTTTAAAGGAAGCCAGACAGAAGAAATTCCAGAGCAAACTTCAGTCTTCTGAGCAAATACAACCACAATACAACTCCAATCATTCCATGGTTCTGCGAATTCTTTCAAAGTAAAATCCCTTGTGTCTCCATAAGAACTAGAATGTCTGCAGTGCTGGGAAGGGGTATCTGGACATGGGTGAACTGGAGTGGGCACACATGCCATGGCCCATCCTTTTTATTCTGAGGCTATCAAGATGGCAACAGCTAAAGCTGCCAACTCATTGATTCTATGATTTGGCAATGAGAAGAAGCATTTTAAAGGAATTTGCAGTAAAATGAGCTCACGTCATATAATATTCTAATTGCATAGGAAACTAAGAAAAGTCTGTGATGGCTTCTTTCTGCTGTTTAGAAAAAATGTTATATATTGACTGACTGTCCAGATCTATGTTCTCGGAAGCAATCCAGAACAGGCAACTTCATCCTGGTCTATGCTTGAAAATGATGCTAGAAAACTTAATTTATATAGAAGATCAAGTAATTAAAACTAAATATAAAGGAAAGTAAAAGAAATAGGTATATGCAAAATCCAAAATAAAACAATACTGGTTTTTCTACTTTTAAACAACCTTCATGTGTGGAAGTGTGGATGTTCTTTAGGAGGAAAAGCATGGTTCACTAAAGGGAGGAAAGGTTTCAGGAATGGGATTTTCACTGTACTGTAGCTAAACTCTACTGTCATCACTCCATCAGAATGATGTAGGCAGGCTAAGAAAGTTATTACTGTTACACCCTGAACTCTGTAATATACAGCAGTATCTGCAGTGACATTAATGGTTTCCAGAGAAATCATTTGGAAAACCTCTCCAATTTACTTGCCTTTACAAAGCTCAGGGGAGACTTTTCCAGTACTGGTCTCAGTCCTCAGGAACTGGTCAGGTTTTACAACAAGGTTGAGGTCACAGAAATAAAGCACTAATTCCAGGGCCTTGACCAACATCCTGAGCTTTTGAAATACGCCCTGAAAATGCTCTCACAGCCCAGACGAGAAAGCTCCTGCCACCCCTGTGACCTTAGAGCCCACTGCATGTACCTACCTCTCTCTGGGTCCTCCAAGCTGTTATTCACATGTTCAACTGCTCGTTCCACTTCTTTGCTGTCACATACATTGAGCTGGATAGTTCTCATCCGATCACTGTTCATGTCATCCAGATCCTTGGAGCCACCCTCTCCTTTGTCCTAGAGGGAATGAAAGTGCTCTTTTGAGTCTGACCAAAGTTTTTGTAGAATATCCAATGTACAGCAAATACTGAGTAAAAGAGAGTATACAGGGCAGTCACAGAATGATCAGGACAGTCCTGCAGCTCTAAAAGGAAGGGGAACGATGCTGCTCCTGCATCACACCGCTCCTCAAGCACCTCCATCTAACTGTGAGCCTCACGACAGATTCAGTTGCTACAAACTGCTTCAATCATGAAGAAAGCAGCCAGAGCTGGATCTGCCCCAGGAAGGCAACTCTGGCCCAGTACAGGCTCCTAAGATCAGACTATGCTGCCATGGTGGGAATGTGGTGCCATCTTCAATTTGGCTTGCATATGAGGCACAACAATATGGGGGTATGGTATAAAACAGCCAATGAGTGGTTGCACATGTCTGTTGCATGTGTTTCTCAATCATGCTGCCAGCTCCAAAAGCAACCATCCTAGAAGAGGCACTGCCTGCCCACTGTTCTATCCCTTCAGCCAATCTATGCACACAGCTCCCACTGCCTGGAAACCCACTTGCTGCCTCCAACAGACACCTACAGAGTCCAATCACCAAGTGCCTGTCCGTCTTGCCTGCTAGCGATTCCCCCCAGCATCTTTTCTAGCATCTTGCTCTTTCTCTTTCTTCCCTTATAAGTTTTTGCCCCCTCGCATTTCCAATCTCCAATCCTTTTATCTGTTTTTTGTTTCAGAACAACATATTCCCCCAGTACCCACATATCTACTAACAGGGCAGCCATACAACTGTGGCCAGCCACTGAGATACCTTTCACATGAGGCAGATGCTCCTAGCAATGAGGCTGCCACACCTATTGCTAAGCATCTTCACAGCAGCACAGGCTGGCTATGGTGCTTTCAGAATACAGACATGGGATATGAATAGGAGATTGGGAGTATCCCTGAATCTCTCCCATGGTTATTAGCTACTCGACTCCAGGGTACTGCTGTAGAGAATGATGAGGTCTAGCTCCAAAAATAATCACCTTTTAAGAACACAGAGATGTAGAACTGTTTAGGTTGGAAAAGACCTCTAAGATCAAGACCAATCATTAACCTATCCAAGCCTACCACTAAACCATGTCCTTGGGTACCTTATCGAAACACCTCCATGTCATCCCTCAGTAGAAGTCTTTTACTCCCCATTAACAGTTTATACACAGAGCGGGTTCCACAGGATCATCTCTTAGCTACTTAGCCCTGCAGGCAGCCCTGCAGGTAGCCTTGCTTGCTGTGCCAGCATCAGCAGGCAAGCACTAGAGTGCTCTTCCCTCCTGACAGATATCCTGATAGATAGCTTTTTTCCTTCTGGCCTGGAACTGGTCAGTTCTTCTTAGCAGGGCTGTCTTCTGACCGCTGAATGACATTAGATTTTTCCAAGCACTCCCTGTCAAGAAACTTCCAGCAGTCATAGAATCATAGAATCACAGAATCATAGAATCATTAGGGATTGGAAGGGACCTTGAAAGATCATCTAGTCCAGTCCCCCTGCAACAGCAGGATCACCTAGACCAAGTCACACAGGAACACATCCAGGCAGGTCTTGAACATCTCCAGTGAAGGAGACTCCACAACCTCCCTGGGCAGCCTGTTCCAGTGCTCCGTCACCCTCACTGTGAAGAAGTCCCTTCTCAGGTTGATGTGGAACCTTCTATGTTCCAGCTTACAGCCATTGTCCCTCATCCTATCACTAGACTGTTATTGCAGTAACAGTTCGGCAATGCCTGCTCTTGAAACAGGAGTCTAAAACATTTGACACTGTCTCCCATGAAATTTTAGTGAGCAAGCTGAGGAAGTGTGGGATGGAAGAGCAGACAGTGAGGTGGGTTAGGAACTGGTTGCAAGACAGAGTTCAGAGGGTGGTGATCAATGGTGCCAGGTCCAGCTGGAGAGCTGTGACTAGTGGTGTCCCTCAGGGATCGGTGCTGGGACCGGTCTTGTTCAACATCTTCATCAATGACATTGATGAGGGCACAGAGTGTCTGCTCAGCAAGTTTGCTGATGACACCAAGCTGGGAGGCTTGGCTGATACAGCTGAAGGCTGTGCTGCCATCCAGAGAGAGCTGGACAGACTGGAGGGCTGGGCACAGAGAAACCAGATGAGGTTCAAGAGGGACAAGTGCAGAGTCCTGCATCTGGGGAGGAATAACAAACTCCACCAGTACAGGCTGGGAGGTGATCTACTGGAAAGCAGTCCTGTGGAGAGGGACCTGGGGGTCCTGGTGGACAACAGGTTAACCATGGCACAGCAATGTGCCCTGGTGGCCAAGAAGGCCAATGGGATCCTGGGGTGTATTAGGAGGAGTGTGTCCAGCAGATCGAGGGAAGTTCTTCTCCCCCTCTACTCTGCCCTGGTGAGGCCTCATCTTGAGTACTGTGTTCAGTTTTGGGCCCCCCAGTTTAAGAGGGACAGGGATCTGCTGGAGAGGGTCCAGCGGAGGGCTACGAGGATGATTAGGGGACAGGAGGGCATGGCTTATGAGGAGAGGCTGAGGGACTTGGGGCTTTTTAGTCTGGAGAAGAGAAGACTTAGGGGAGATTTGATCAATGTTTATAAGTATCTGAAGGCTGGCCAGGAGGGGGGGGACAGGCTCTTTTCACTTGCTCCCTGTGACAGGACAAGGAGCAATGGGTGTAAGTTGCAGCAGAGGAGGTTCCGCCTCAACACAAGGGGGAACTTCTTTACTGTGAGGGTCACAGAGCACTGGAACAGGCTCCCCAGGGGGGTCGTGGAGCCTCCTTCTCTGGGGACTTTCAAGGCCCACCTGGATGTGTTCCTCTGTGATCTGTGGTAGATAGTTTTGTCCTGCTCTGGCAGGGGGGTTGGACTCGATGATCTCTTGGGTCCCTTCCAACCCCTAACATCCTATGATCCTATGATCAGAACGCGTCCAGAATAACAGAAAAGAAACATGAATTAACTTCCCTTATTTTGCAGTTTACTTTCAACTAGTGATAGCCTCTGTCACACTTACAGCAATAGCAACCTTAGTGCAACAGGCAAGATCGATGCTCACAGGGCCTGTCTTTGATCTGCTCACATCTTTGTGCTTCTCTCCATTACATGAGGACTCTACCTACAATTTCATCTAGAATCCCACTAGGCCCAAGCTTCTTGGGGAGCCTGGCTTCACAACTCTCCGCTTGTTCATCACAATCTATTTTAACTTCAGTAATAGTGTTCAGGTTTGATTTTTCGCTGCTGCTCCTTCTGTGAACGGATGTTAAATGCTTCTTAAGAGCAGACTTGTGTTTGAAGTCCACGTCGCAGCAGTGACACTTGTAGGGCTTGTTGCTGCTGTGGATGTTGAGGTGATCCTGCAGAGTACTTTTGGCCGTGAAGGTCTTCAGGCACACCACGCACTGGAAGGGGCAGATGCCCATGTGCCCCCAGATGTGTCTGTTGAGGTTCTTTTTCTGCATGAAGGTTTTGCTGCACTGCAAACATAGAAAGAGTTTGTGCATTTTAAGATGCCTGAGATAGTTTTTGAGGTGCAGAAATCCCCAGGGACACTTGGGACACTGGTGCCACCACAAATTGCCAGAATTATCCAGGCTCTGGAAGCCATTCACCAGACTAGAAGAAGTTCCTTCTGGATTGTCACCGACAAAAGCCTGGAAGCGATTTCCTGACATTTCTGTGTTTCTGCTTTCAACTGCAGAATTGATCAAGTAGTGCTGGGTTTTGGGCAAGTACAAATTTGATTCGGAGGAAGTTCAAGGCTGAGGAAAGTACTTGTTCTCCACCTTCTCTACAGTCATGGAATCCATTCTGAAGATGCAGATTTCATCATCCTTGTATCCGATTTCCACTGTTGATATCCATGGAGTTTTCATCTCCTTTCTCTGCAAGGCCAAGCTCTGTGCTTCAGGCTCCGAGATGTCCTTCTGCTCCTGCTTTGCAGGGTATTCCAGGCTCGCTGGGCTGTTTTCAGAGATCTTGATCATTTAACAATCTTTATCTAAACCCTCATCCTTGTTTCTCAGCTCGGCGTCTGAGTGACAGCACTCCACAGCTTGGTTACTGGCAGCGGAGATCTTCAGGTACTTAGACAGAGCCTCTGTGCACTTCTCCACCATGTGAACCATCTGCCGTCAGGTATTTCAGCAGCTCCTTCCTCTTCACTTCCAGAGCTCCGGTGTAGCAGGAGAGCAGTAGCTTTCTGCCCACCTCAGTCAGTTGTCAGTGAGACAATGCTCATTTCTGCAGCCTGAACCCACCCTGCCCAAGTGCTTCCCTTGAGCAGCAGGTGTTTTCAAACACCATGAGGGTGGCTATATGTCCTTCTGTCTCTGTGCCACCTATCTGCCAAAAAACCTTATCCTGGCTCCTCTCATTCCTGTGCTCACAAACTTAAATGCCTGGCATTTCTTCTGTCATTTTCCACCACAGAGTGCTAATACCAGTTAGTGTTTGTCCTTAAGAGAAGGCATCCACTGCACCATCACACAGAGGCATGCTGCATACACAACAGAGCAGCTCTAAGCCCCATGCACAGCTCAGTTGTGTTTGTTCTAACAGTGACTGGAACAGAAATTGGTGCTAAGTTGGCTGCTCACTCAAAAGCAGTGTGGAGCCCAGGCCAGTGTGTGTGGCAAAGCACTGACAAATATACAGGTGACCCATGTGGGAATGGCAACAGGGAATCAGCAAACACAAACATGCAAGTCCCTTGGGAACAGCAGCTAGGGCTAAGGGGAACAGGAAGAACAGTAAGGCAAACATGCTTTTTTCCCCAGATTCCAGGCCTGTAAAGTGCTACAAATCTCTGGGACAGAGCAACCCTGCAGCCTCAGAAGCCTTGTAAGCTCTACTGGGATCTCTTCCTCCTTTACAAGGCTGGCTCAGCAAGCCTCCTAACCTCCTACCCACGAGCAGCTTGGACAGGGACCCTTGAATCTGGGATTCTGGCCAAGAGCTAGACTTGGGGCATTAACACAGACCCACAGGGTTATTCTCTTGGCTCCTCAGAAAGGGCAGATAGGTGGTGTTTAGGCTAGGCACTCTGTGACTGTGTTATGCTCTCCTGGCATGGGATGCAGCCTGTACCCCTGGGTCTATATGCAGCAATGGAAGGTCAAGAAGCTGGTACATCTTTGCTGTTGGCCCAGGGTCCACTGTCCCCATGGAAAGAGAGCTCAGCTCTTGCACACTGAAGAAAAAGCACTATTAGCCCTCTTCATATGGTCTGCCTTGGGGGCCCATGGGCTTCAGTTTGTACCTTTATCAGTGTGTCCTTGAAGTGGCACATACCAACCTGTGGCTTTGAGCATTCTTCTTGAGCCCTACATTAACTGGCCTGCCTGATGTCTTGCTTGGATAACCTCTGCCTTCTCATGCCCCTGTAAGTCCCAACAAGCCTGAGAACACAAAGCAAAGCAGTCAGAGGTCCTACCACACTCCTAGCAGCCCTGACAAACATCACATATGTCTACTGGTAACAGATACTGATAGAAAAGTACCTTCTTCATCTTGTGTCAGCTCACTCCTTCAGCTATTAACCAAAGAGGAAAAAATAAGGCAGCTGCAGTGTGACCACTCATTGGATCCAGTCTAACAGTCTTTTACCAATGAATCACCAACACAACTCTTTTTTGCCAGTGAAAATGTTAGGAAGGAACAGTGTGTGAAATAGCATGCTGTTAGCACAGCTCCATCCTTCGTTCCTCCTCAGGCACGACTCCCAACATCTTGCTCAGATTTCCTTCAGTAAAAATGCCATCAGGTACTCAGGATCTGGCCACTCTAGGAAATCTTTCCTGATGAAGAATCAGCACTGCACACACTTTAATCTGCAGTAAGGATGTAACATTTCTAAGGACAAGCTGGAGTTTGCATCTGATGCACAGGTGAAAAATAGTCCCAAAATAGCTCTAAAGTTTCATAGTCAGTTTCTCTCTGTCAGGGCTAGATCAAATATACTCAAGCAAAACATGATGCTTCTTATTTATACCTCCGGTTTTATCTATCACCTAAAAACACAGAAAGCTTTTTCTGCCCCTGAAGTCAGCCCAGCAATAATTACACTTATCAGAATTCTGTTCATGGTTCTGCTAGTCAAACCTGTGGCACAATGAGAAACAAGCCAAGTTTCCCAGCATCGTTTTAGCAGTTCCTCACAAAATTCCACACAAAGCTGAAGACACAATGGAGGCCAACCTGCTAACTAAGGAGCTTTGGCATTTTATAGTGTTCTTCACATGACAATTGCTGCTACTGTTCTTGCCATCATCACACAGACTTTGCAACAGGGGGTTGAGTCCAGATAAAGCAGCAATATTTACTTATATAGTGATACAGCAAAGCTTTCTGCTGAAGGGCCAGGAAACTAAACGTTAGGTACATGTTTGATACATGTTGATCCAAGCCTGCAAGTGTTCTGGCATGTTGCTGCACACCAGCTTATGCTAAAACTGTTAGCAACCAGGATTTCAACTAACATGCATTTGGTAGAATGAGTACTGAAGGCATCCAAATGGAAGGGAGGTTTCAGTGACTGTTACAGACATGCTCCCTGCAAATTAAGTCTCACTGGTAGCTCAGATGGAAGAACTGAAACTCAAAAATTAGTTTGCAGCTCTGAAATTTTTGGCTCCTGTCAGTGCAGAGACAGGCCATTATTCTAAATAATGGTTTTCAAATCCACAACGCTGTTATATTCTCTAATGCTTATCATCAATGAAAGCTGAGTAGAAGCATCTTGCAAACAAGTACTCATTTACCCTCTCTCCTCGTGGCACGTTTCGCAAAGCAGCGGTTTGTAATGAGTGTTGTCTTGCGCTGTGAAGCCTCTAGAGGGAGCCCACGTCAACAAATAAACCCTCAGCACAAAGCTGAGAAACCACAAGGGACAGAGCTATCAAAACACGGACTTCTCTTTTGAAAAAATGCAGCAGAAACAAACTGATATTTTCAGCAAAACTTAGTAATAGTGAGAAATTTAACAGCAGAAAGAATACCAGTAATTTTTAAAAGGCAAATTCTCTTTAAATACTGTAACTATTAAAGATACATTTATGGTGATGAGTGACCTGAAAGATTAGGATCAACACAACTGACCCAGGATATCCTGGGAGTAAGTGCGTGTCTGTTGGAAAACAGCCATGAGGCTGAAAAAGTTCCAGTGCTTCCTAAGGAGAAGCTACAGCTCTCTCCTATTCTCCAAAGTACTGCTGGAGAATGTCTCCAGACAGCATCACTAAGCTATTTGTGGCCTGAGTCTGCTCTCACTAGCACTAGTGGAACCCTATTGCCTACACAGCGATTTCAGGACACCCTCAATACACACTAAGGTGTGGCTGTGCTCATCAATATAGAAAAATACACTCATACTACAAGCCATAAAGTCACCAGTGGCTTGGTGGATGACACAATTAACCAATATAAGTCCTGCATAAACAGGCATAGTTTGAGACTGGGGACAAAGGTTCAGACTCAGCCTGCTTACTTCTAAGCCTATAAAATTAGATTTAGGGTTCCAGTCCAACAGAAGGATGATCACAGTGTTGTGATTCGAAGAAAAACCACCCTAGATACCACTGAGTCCTGGTTTTAGACCAAGTTAAGCTCTAGGAAATTCAAGCACTCATGTCTTTAAGCCCTTTGGACTGCCAAACTACACCCCTGTCCTTGGCAGAAAGCTGTGCAGAATGGAAAGATTGAATGTGCTATGTGTCTGTGCACATGCCAGGGGTAACAAACAAAGTTTTTTGTTTCTCCTACCTTTTGCAAGCATCCAGCGTAAACAATCAAGCCCTTGGTGTGCAGGTGCTTGGCCAAGGCAAATCCAAACCCTGAGTCACAACCTGTTATAAGTACAGCTCTGCTGCCAATCTGCACAACAAAACAGAACAAAATGCACCGGTGAGTATTTGAAATCGGTGATTCAAAGAGCACAGAACATAACCATGTCCTTGACCAGGAGCAGCCAGGGATGATCTCTACACGTGTTGCCAGCTACTGCCACCAAGTGCCTCCTGAAGGCAAGAAATGAAAGTTTCCTACAGTTCACTCCAGGGAGGCAGCATCACTGTCTTCCCAACAAGGCATGGGCAAGACAGCTTGACTAAAGAAAGTATATGGGTTAATGTTACTCTTATGCTGGGTGTAAAAAGCTAAGCACAATTAAGTGGGTTTAATATTTGTAACTAAAACCAGCTGGTCATCAGACTTTGTTTGGGTTTTGGTCTTTTATTTTTCCAACTTACAATTTAAATAGAAGTATACCTAGCTTCTTCTCCAAACCTCTTCTTCTAACCCAAATGGTAGCAGCAGCTAAATGACATGTTAAAAACCACACGGTGTATCCAGCAGCAACAAGTGCACGTGCTGCTGAGTACTGCTGAAGGTATAACAATAACATGCAGTTCAAACTCATCTAGAACTAGAAACTGGGCTTTCCTCAGCACACACAGGGACTGATCACAGTCACACTGGAAGTCCAGTAGTGATGCAAGGACCATATCCAAATTGCTCTTAGACTCTGTCCCAGGCTTATGAAGCAGACATGCATGCTCTAGCACAGTGCCACAGTAAAGGGAAGAAAGAAAAACATCCCCTTTCCTTTTGCCTGGCACTGTTCCTGATGATCCAGTGCCTGCAAGAGAGGGATGTTAATGAGGAAGGTCACTCTCCAGACCAAGAGGTGAGGACATACTGATTTATTTACCCCTTTTTAAACAATCATACTCCAGAAAGAGTGCTTTATTAAGAACTTGCCATGCAAATTCTATCCACTTGAAGGTGGATAACTTCATCTGCTGAGTAAGTTCTAAAAATAGAAAAACTCCAATAGTCTGATTGCTTATTTCCATCCTTAGCAGCATGCACCATGCTACGTCAATGGAAGCTCTGTGATAGGAAAGAATGTGGACTATGCTGAAAAGGTCCAGCTCCAAGTCTTTCAGGCAAACTGGAAAGGAGAATTTTTAAAACCCCAACTCATCAGAACTAGTTCCCAGAAATCACAATCACACTCACCTGATCAACTTCACTTGCGTAAGAGCGGTTGCCACATGAGGACAAGAGAGGAAAGGAAAACCTCTGTAGAGGTCTGTCAAAAAAAACAACAGATGAGGTATGGAGTATCTTGTCTGTGCCCCCGTGCTGCAGCATACCCACAAAACTGGACTAGATGATCTTTCAAGGTCCTTTCCAATCCCTAATGATTCTATGAACACTGTGTTACCCACACATATAATGAAGACAGTCATTTGAGAAGTCAGAATCCAGTGTCCAGTTCTTCTTAGTCTGAGCCTGTGTGTTTCCTAAAGTGTGAAACATTTGTTTCCCAAAAGACTTTGATGCTATTTCCAGAGGCAGAAGCTGTCTGGATATTACCAAGAATTCTAAAATAGCTCCTGGTCTGGAGACAGAGCTGCTTCCACCAGCACAATGGGCAGTACAGCGTTTTCATTTCCAATATCCACAACGGTCTTACTGTTTGTGTAGGAGTAGTTGTTCATTTGTCTTAGGAAAGTATTCTGCTGTGGCTTTGTCTCTGATATCCAGCCCAAGGTCAAATTTGCTTGAATCCATCTCACTGCTTTTATAGACAGCTCCACCTTCTGTCGCCCTGGATAACAATTCTGCAGTGTTTACCCGTTAGATACTCTCAGATCTTATATTTGGTCTTTAGAACTATTTTAACTGAGACACATTGTGTCTTTGAGCTGTACCTGCCACGCAGCTCTGGAGCTCCTCTTTACAGTATGTCTGACTCCAGGGAAGATAAACAGTGTTCAAAAAGGCAGACCAGAGTGAACGAACAGGCCTTCGAGCAAGTGAGCACCTATTCAGACAAACCGTTATCAGTAGCATCACATGTCAGAACTTGCCATCATCCATCAAAACTAGGCCTACAGAACACACCAGAGTGAGCCTAGCTCCTGTCCTTGTCAGCCCCTCTCTCGACTATTTCAGCTTTTTCATTTTTGCTTTGGGCACTGACATTGCCCTACCAGAGCCTCCTAGCCTTCCCCTAGATTTGCTGTACTTCATCTACTCTCTGGCCCCTCTAACAGCATCTATCCTTCAGCACAGCTTATCTTCCAGGCTGCTGTTCTGTCTTCTAAGTGAATTTGTATCACAATTATCTCCTACTCAGACATCCAAGGTGCTCCAGGGTGACCTATGCTACCCTGAACAGTAACCTGCAGACACTCTGGCCTCTGAGATGTATCTTGGCAAAACAAAGCTAGAAGAAGGGGCTGCTAGAGAAGAAATTTTGAACCAGATGGAGAGAGAGTTAATGTGCAGTCAGGCAACAGTGTCCACACAACAGTCACTACAGTTACTACAACAGTTTAAGCTCTTTCTGTAACTTTGAGTGCTGGAAGCCAAACCAGCTCTTGAAATAACAACAGCAAATTTAACTGCTGCAAAGCTCAGTCCCCAGACAAAGTCTGTGTTAACACCACTGACCTGCAATCCTGCCTTGGAACTTTTATCTCAACAATAAGCTTCCTGATGTCTCTCAAAGTGCTCAGAAATGCTGCTTATATCTCTTTTAGTTTCTCAAACTTGATTTTTATTTATCAGTGTTGTGTCTGGCCCCATTATTTCACTGCAGAACTCTGCTGTTATTCACAGTAACCTGTAAAGAATAACTACTTGACATTCTGCCTACTTTGACCTGAAGGCAAGGGCATAAACTAGATGCTGGCTGTTGACCAGCAAGCATGTCATCAGAGGAAACAGCTCTGCTCTATATGTGGCATTAGCCCCCCAACGGTACACTAATGTACCATGGGCTGTTTCTGTCCTTCCACGATTGAATTCTAGAGACCACACATGACCCTGGAAGTGAACCTGTGCTTGTAATCATGCATCCTCTTTTGTTCAGTTACACCACAAAACGCAGTTCTCATTTTGAGGAGTCGAATACATAAAAGCTGCCCAGTTCACTACAACACTGGTGTGGTGACAACACTGCCTTTCAGATGAACAGCTGGGTTCCCATTTCAAGTTCAGCAGCTTAGGGATGCTTCAAAAAAATGCAACACGTTTTTACCCTGAGTACAAGATGCACAAACCACAAACACACCATAAGCAAAACAAAAGAAAATAATGCTGAAAATTATTTTCTCAAGCTAATAAAGCAGGTTTTTTTTTCCTTTTAAGGACACAGCACATTCCTGTCAGTGCAGATTTAGTGTGTGTGGTGTAAATAGGAGATGAAAGGCCTATATCTGTTTGCATAGAAAATCTCTCACAGCTTAGTTATCTCTGAACTCTTCAGTTCCCTGTTACAGCAGCCATCCTTGACCAATGATAGTGCTGGACAGCACTATCTACAGCAGCAGAACAACACGTGAGGTGGCAAGAATAACACTTTCCTGGCTCAACAGGCCAGGAACCACGTACCGTTAGAGCACACATACCACTGTTTGGGAACCTTGCAATGCCAGTGGAGGCACCCAGCTTGCTCTCAATTTGAACTAAAAGGGTTTCCATTATCTATCAATATAAAACATATTTTTTCAGAGATATGGATTAGAAGAATAAAGTTCTGTTCGTGTTCAGAAAAAAAGCCAGCTTCACCACTCAGCCCACCTCCATTTCTCACTGAAACCCCATCTTGCCTTTCTCATTTCATGTGATTCATTGCCTTTTCAGTAAAGTCACGGAAATATATGACAGCTTCTTGCACTACAGCAAGGCCCACTTGCTGATATTCAAGAATAAATACTTGCTTGATAATGAATTAATGCTTTACTCAACCCACTTTTGACTGCATATGTTTATCAAAGTGTAAAAAAAACATGTTGCCACCTATCTTTGCATAGAGTCCATCTCCTCTGTGCTCAGCTCAGCTCAATGCCTGAGCAGCGGTACAGGTTGTTCAGGCAGGTTGTAGAGTCTCTATCCTTTGAGATACTCAAGTCACCTGGAGAAAGTCCTGAGCAACCAGCTCTAGGTGGCCCTGCTTGAGCAGTGGGGTTGGACCAGATGACCTCTAGAGGTCTCTTCCAACCTCAGTCATCTTGTGATCCTGTTAATAAACTGTCCCATTGAAATCAAATGAGACCTTTCACATGACCTTTACTCAAGATCTCGTTCTTTATTCTTCTTCACCAACTTACCTAAAGCCATTCCCTGGGTCCTTGAAATTGAAGGTTTTCACGGAGAAGTTCAGGAGAGGCCGGGACAGCTTGGTAGCCAACATGCTTTCAATTATCACACTTGACCAATGGCAACGTTCTTCACCCTTAGTGCAGCAATACAAGATAGCACCTCTGTTTTAGTTGCTATATTATTTAGTAAGTTATTGTGACTCCATGAACTTCAACAAGAGCATAAAGTCCAAAGGAATTCATCTTTTCCCCTTGCAGACCCTCACTCTGAGATAAACACCTTTGTCTTCAATCACTTCTACCTTCAACCACCTCAATATGGTTTTAAATATGGAAAAGGATAATTTAGTCCCTGTTTAATGCACCTCTATTTTCTGACACAGCTACAAATTAAGTACTAACATAAGATATATTATTTCAAGTGAGTGATACAAAAATAAATAACTTGGAGTTATGGGTGATTTTATGTTGCATGTTCCTTCCCAAAGCAATCTTTGTGCTTTATAGCTAGTACAGCAATGCAGTTAAAGAAATATTTCATTGTGATTAAGTAGCTGATGGTGCCAGACTTTGCAGAGCTTCACACCATCAACCTCACTCGGGGGTGAAAATAGCTCAAGAACAAAAGTGCAGACCATTAATTGCTATCATATTAACATTGGATAAAACAGACACAGTGCACAAAATCATCTCCCCAGCGTGATGCACAGGCTCCATTATTAGAGCAGCACGGCAGGGTCTAGCTGTCAGGGTCTATTTTTCCCTCCATCGGAGGTTGGGCTGCTGCTGCTGCGGCTGTTCGGGGCCTGCTGGGCCGAATTACCGCCGAGGAACCGCGCTGGGCCCCAAGCGGAGCAGAGCGGAGAGTCCGAGACTGGGGAGGGCCGGCGGCACCGCTGATCCCCAGGAATTTGGGGTCTGATCAGACTCGAGAGCTCGTCTGCAGCCCATGCGATTTTCTGCGGGGGTTTTTGTGGGGAGGGGGCGAGGGGATGGCCCTGCTCGGGCGGGGCCCAGCGCCACGATGGTGCGCGGTTCCCGCCGTCGGGAACAGGCTTCGAGTGGCACCGCGGGCTCGGCGGGGAGCGGAGGGCGACAGGTGATGGCCGCGGAGTGCGGCACTAGATCTGCCCCATCCCCCGCCGCGGTCTGCCCGGTCCGCATCGCCCCTTCCCCATGGGCGGGCAAGGTCATCGGTGGTCTCGCAGCTGCGGCTTCGGAGGGGCCACCACCGTCGCAGCCAACGTCTCCTCCCATCCCGGCTCGCCGTCCCCCTCACACGAAGGCCCTGAGGCGTCCCCGAAGGCTCCTCAGCGTTACCTGGATCCGGCGGGGCTGCAGGCTCTGCGGCCGTTTGAATGGGGCTGGACCGGTGTCCCGGGTGCGGGGCCCGGCGGGGGCGGGCCGGGGGCAGGGCTGGGACGGCAGCGCCGATAGGCTGGGCCGGGACGGGTCGCGATGCTGCTGCTGGCGCTGGGCGCTGCGGTGCTGCTGCTGGCGGGCGGCGGGCGGTGCCTGGGCCGCCTCCGCCTCCTGCTGCCGCGCCGCGCCCTGCCCGTAAGTACCGTGGCTAGGGCCGGGGTCTACGGCCCCTCGTGGGGGTTTCGGTCCCTCCTAGGCGGGAGGCCGGCTGGGACTCCCCCGCAGCACAAAATGGCGCCGCGGCGTCAGGCCCGCCCCCGGCTACACATCTGCCGAACGAGTCGCTGCGGGGGAAGGGAGCGCTAATGTGGGCAGCAGCCGGGGAGTTCCGCGGCACCTCCGGGTGTGCGGGGCTTGTTCAGTGCTATGCGCGGGGAAAGGATCGTATTGGACAAGAAACAGCCCTGCGCATAGCCAGCGTCTTTGACGTGTTTTTAAAAACTAACACAAAATGTCTGGGTGCTCTCACTGGACTGGAGTTAACCTGGCTCTTGCTCACGCCCCAGACAATCTTTCTGCAGGCACCAGGAGGAACATGCAAGAAGTGACCTGCTTTTGCTCCAGGGCCTCTGGGCTGCCATTAGCTCTGCATCCATCTACCCTGCTCCTCTTACACTCCCTATCTCACTGAAAAAATACCTCATTCCTGGGATTGAGAACCTCAACTTCCTGACTCTGGAAAAAAGGAACAAGCAAAACTTAACGTAACTGCTCTCATCTTCAAATGAAAGGGAGGGTGGCAAAAGGGAACAAATGCCACAGTCCTAGAAGACAAAGTCTAGGCAAGCATGGTGGGTTCCCACATTGTCCAGACAGACTAAGGCTAAGGTAGCTTCGTTTTCCTTAGCCTCTTTTGCAATAGGTCTGTATGATTTTGACAATGACCTGCATGTGTAAAATAAATTCTACTGTTGAGCAAAACATTCATAACCCTGTAGGAGAAGCTAGTAAGATGTGTGAACCTGAGCTGGTGGAAACCAGTCTGTCTTGCTGGGGCTGTTTGAACTGTGCAGAAGATGTATGACCATGCTGTGGGTCATATCGTGGGGATTTTATCCCCCTGGCAGGTCTTGGATGCCCTGCCAGCACTGCACAAGAGTCTCCTGTGCAGACAGTTAGTGAGTGAGGCACCTGAAGTTCCTCAAAGCACTGAATAAGGTCACCGTGATGCCTGCTAGAGAGGAGACACTCCTCTGCCTTCCTCAGCACTATGCCAAGCTATAAACTGCAGACTGAAGTTATCAAACTCCAGTAATGAGGCCCATTAGGCCTTATCTTTGGATTTTCAAAAGATAAGGATGATAGGCTTTTTCCATTTGGATGTTTTTTGAGCATAAATCTTTTTGGCTGGGAATGGGGTTATTTCCTTCTCTCAGTCCATGGGAGCTTTTCATTGACCAGCCAAGGCACAAAGACAGAAGCACCTACAAATGTGACATCTAGTCCATCCCTTGGGGTTTGCACACTTTTTAGTGCTCCTAGGGCCTCAGTCTGTTGAGTCACGTTTTTATTACCAGCAATTAAGGCAATAGCAAATAATAAACTAATACTCTTAGAAACCTTCTCACACTGTGCTTCCTCACATTTCTCCCCATTATAGACAGGTTCCTTTCTGTTTCATATTTTGGTGTGTGCTTTGCTTGTTTGTTCATGTGTTTTAACCAGAGAAATCAAAACAACTTCCAAGAGCTAAAACTAGATGTCCAGAGGTACGCACAACCTAACCATTTGATTTTTATCTCATCTCTGTCTTTATCAGAATGGCTAATGAAGAAGCTAATGATTATTGAGGGTCTGGCATCTTCTCTCCCTGTCCTGTGGTTGGAAAGTGATCACAGCTCTTTATTTCTGTGCTGTTCCTGAACTTTTGAGAAATCCTCTGTCCAGAATTCAGAGGAAAAGGGTCTAGGGATATGTGGTAAAGTCAAATCTTTTCTTTTTCATGAGCCAGCTTGCTGAGTTATTGTAGCCGTGGCAAATTCTGTGACCTTCTTCATACTTGGGCCTCACCTCTGTCGGAGTTGTGTCACTGTAAATTAAATTAAGACTGAGCACTGTAGATTCTCACTTTTGTCCTTTAACTGTAGCTACCTTCAAAGCTTTAGTAGAACTCCCTTGTAGCTGGGTGCTCTCTGAGTGTGGGAATCAGTGTTAATGTGGGTGTTTGTATCATAAATGTAGGGTAGACTTTTGATCTCATTTCAGCTGAATATCATGACTCTCCTTTGAAAGCAATAACTTTAGTATGAGTTATGGGACAGGACAGGGCGTAGACTATATGCATATTGCTCGCAGCTTGGGCTTCTCTTGAGTGTGTGCAGTAAAGCTGCGATTGCTATCACCCTGCAATTATTCCTTATTGCACTTCACTACCGTGCATGTCAGCAAAACAAGAAATCAGAGAGCACCAGTGATTGCCCCATTTCTGTATGCAAAAGCAGCTACACAAGCTTGGTGCAATTCATACGTAACTAGCATGAAACACAGATGCCTACATTCCAGCTGTTGTCAATACAGGAACTGGGAATATTAGCTGCAGATATCTCCACAGAATTGGAAGTGACCTCACTTCCTTATTGTATTCTCTATATCTTTATTACTGTATCACATTATTGCCTTATGGATACAGTTTCAGAGCACTGTGCAGTGCTGCAGCTGAGTGCCTGCTAGCTGGAGTAAGTGTTAGGAGTTCACTGCTGCACAGCTGTGATACGGAGACCAAGGAAGAGATAGGTTTCAGGCAAAGAAAGAGGGTGAACAGGCCGTGTTTCACTGCAGGCTCCTCTTCAGGGTTTGGGATTCTGTTTTCAGATCTATCACAAGCCTGTTGTGTCATACCAGATGGATTATAAAATCTTCCCACTCAATTTGTCTGTCAATCAAAAGATCATAATAATGTAGGAGAGAATTGTGGGATTTGAGAAGTTGTTCCTGTTAAGAGAGTGTTTCACAAGGAAACCCTTACCCGTAGTCACATTCCTGCATGTTTAAGTACAGCAAGAAAAGTACTGCATGGGGTGGGAGTGTGTGGGGAACAGACAATGGAGTTGTTCTGCAGTTAAAAGAGAAGCTGCAGAGTTCATGCATGTTGACATACTATCATTAGGATGTTATACACTGCTTTTTCTTACCATGTCTGTAGGCTGGTAAAACATTAGATTCTCTTGACAGGCTTCTCTTCTGTGTTGGCCACTGATACTTAGAATTACTGTTCTACCTTGGTTATCAAGGCAACACAAATTGTTGCAGACCAGCAACTGAATATATTTAGAGTTTCACAGTAGTTGTGAGCTGGTTGGGTTTCTGCACAGGAATCATGTCACCTTGTTAATGCCATTTGAGCCATCAGAAGCTACAGTGATATTGCTGGGTTTAGACTGCTGTCAGGTTAGTGTGCAGGTACGTATATGGCCACTGTGACCTGCAGCTGAAGTTGTACTTCCTGAACACTGGCTGATTCTGGTTGCAGAGCTGTGAGCCTGTGCTGTGTTGCTGGGTGCAGGTGGTGCCTGCAGCATTGCAGTATCTGATGATAGCATGTTATTCTTTTTCCCCAACCAGGCTAAAGGGAAGGCGGTGCTAATAACAGGCTGCGACAAAGGTTTTGGACATGCCTTGGCAAAACAGCTTCATGCAAAGGGGTTTACTGTTTTTGCTGCGTGTTTGCTCATGGTGAGTAATAACATTGATGAAAATTCTTCTCTGATTGGAGAAAAACACTCTCAAGTTCTGAATGCTGTGTCTTCTTCTGCAGCCTCTGCTTACTCTAGTCCAAGGGAAGTGCAGTGGGAAGGGATCATTACATCTTCCATTGCTTCACCTACCTTTACACCTTGTCATTTCTGTAATTCTGAGCTCTTTAGGTCAAGGACTTTAGGTCAACTGTATGTCTGTACAGTTGTTTACACAGCAGGACACTGTTCACTGCTGGAAGCCTCTCAGCAATAACACAACACACGCGATAAATATGATAATCTAAAATTGCTATGGCGTTGTGGCTTTCTGTCCTCCCTGCCATCTCTATTCCTGTCTTTCATTCTGTCACTTTCCATTTGGGACACCCTCCTCACACTCATCTCCAAGCCATCTCTCTTGCCTTTTTCAAGTTCTCTTTCCAAAGTGTTTTTTAACTGTGTTTCTACAGCTTCTGTACAGCTGGACAGCTGAATAAACAAGTAATGGTGCCTTTCTGATACCTGTAGGTCTCACCCTTTATCAAATATGTTTGGCAGATGACATTGCTTGTTGTAACAGATCAGTTTAGGCACACTGAATATTAAAGAGTTGTAGACCCATCATTCTAGTCCTTGCTCTTTCAGGTAACTGTGTCGTATAATCCTCTTTATAAATTGAGCCAGCTCCACTTTCATCTCAGCTGGGTTTTTACCCTTATTGTGCATTTTAGCTGTTTTGATAGTTAAAACTAATGTAATTTCCAGCCTAATTTGTTTAAAAGTTGTTCATACCCACTTGTTTCTCTGCTTGAAGATGGCCGTTTCAGCTCAGCTACTCAGGGAGTTATGACCACAGGCTCTTGACTAGTGTGGAGAGTGAGAACAAACAAAAAAAGGTGACCCTCATTACCCTTGCAATGTCAACTGAGGTTACGTTCTTCTACCACACCAGAAGGGAAAGTTATTATCAGCTGACATGTTATGTAACTTGAGAGCAAAAAAATCCTGTTGGAAAATTGCCATTATTTGCAAGTTTCCATGTGGAGGTTCTATTAATCCTTCAGGAATCGCATCATAATACTGCTTTGAGATGTCTGTCTGATGACAGCAGGTCAGGCACTCACATTGCAGAGCAGGGGGTGCAGGGAACAGAAAGGAAGGGGAGCTAGGGTGGTCCAAGAGGGCTGTTCAGAAGGCAGCATGCTAGTGCAGAGCAGAGAAGACCAGAGTTGACTGAAAGCCACTTAAAGAAACAAAATACTCCAGAAGCAAGCTCTGATTACTTGTTTTATTAATGAGTAAAACCAAACAAACTGCTGTCTGATCACAGGTTATGACTCATCCCAGAATGGTTGGGCAGCTTTCAGCTGACCTGACCTGGCAGCTTCTTACTCAGAGGCAAAATTTTTGTGGTTCTGTACTTACTTTCTGTGTGGAAGTGGGAAAATGCGCCAGCAATGATAGTTGATCTGCAGATAACTTTCAGGAGATTAGCTGAGCAGTTGGCCCTGAAGGAAGAGCGAATGGGAGAATGTGATTTTTCTTGTTACAGAATCACTGAATATATTTGGTTAGAGGAGACCTTTAAGATCGTTAAGTCCAACCTTTGACTCAGTGCTAGGTCACACTTAAACCATGTCCCTCAGCCCTATGTCAGCCTGTTCCAATGTTTGATAACCCTTTTGGTGAAGAAATTCTTCCTTTACCTGGCCTAAACCTCCCTGGTAATGGCCTGTAACCATTTTGTCTGGTTCTACTGCTTGCCACCAGGGAGAAGACATTGTCCCCTTCTTTGCTCCAACCTCCTTTCTGGTAGCTGTAGAGAGCAATAAGGTCTTCCTTCAGTCTCTTTTACTCTAGGGTAACCAAATTCTCTCAGCTGCTCCTCACAGGGCTTGTGCTCCAGACCCTTCACAAGCCTCAGTGCCTTTCTCTAGACACACTCCAGCACTCTATGTACTTCTTGTAGTGAGTGGTCCAGAACTGAACACAATATTCAAAGTAAGTCTCACTAGTGCTGAGCACAGGGAGATGATCACCTCCCTACTCCCACTGGCCACACTATTTCTCATACAAGCCAGGATGCCACTTGGCCACTGGGCACACTGCTGGTTCATATTTAGGCAACTGTCAACCAACATCCCCAGGTCCTTTTCTGGTGCACAGCTTGCCAACCACACATCCCCAAGCCTGTTACCTAACATGCGGTTATTGTGACCCAGGTGCAGGACTCAGCACTTGGCCTTGTTGAACCTCACACAATTTGCCTTGGCCCATCAACCCAGACTATCTAGATCCCTCTGTAGAGCCTCCCTACCCTCCAGCAGATCAACACACCTACCCAGCTTGGTGTCACCTGCGAACTTACTGAGGGTGCACTCAATCCCCTCATCCACATCATTAATAAAGATGTTAAAGAGAGCAGGTCCCAGTACTGAACCCTGGGGAACACCACTTGTGACCAGACACCAGCCAGATCTAACTGCATTCACTACCCTTCTTTGGGCCCAGCCATCCAGTGTTTTTATCCAGTGCAGTGTATGCTATCCAAGCCTCATGCCCTAAGTTTCTGAAGAAGAATGCTGTGGGAAACACTGTCAAGGGTTTGTCTCTGTTAATAAATTTTCAGGAGACCTGAACTCAGAGCTCCAGGATTTTGCCTGTCTGTCACCCACACACCACATTGTTAGTGGTGTCTTTCCTGCTGTTACTGCATGGGAAGGACAGGGTCTGTGAAGAGCACATCTGTCTGGATAACTCTTGTGAAAACGTTACAGCCAAGTATTCCCTAGGATTCTTACGACAGCCAGTATCCTCATGGAGCAGCCTTGTGGTTTAGATCACTGACGGAGATAATAGCCTAGGAATTTAAAATTTGATGATCGAGAACTTTCTAAAAATGGGGTAGTAGAATGCACATGGCATGAAAATGCTTCTAAAGCTAGAGCTGGCTGCTCTGAGAAAAGGAAGCATGTAATGACTACAGACAAGGGTAATGGATCCAGAAGAAGCAAGAAACATCAGTGAAGGCAGGGAGCTGTTAGGTCAGATCACTCGTGAAGAATAAGATAGAAGAATATGAGTGATTATCACTGAGGAGTGAAGAGGTGCACGTGCAGCGTGGCTCAGGAGGCAGCTGCCCTAAAAGAATTGGCAGTGTGCATGTAACTGCCCGTGACAAATGCAAGGAAGTTTACCCTGTCATGAGAGAAGTGTTTATCTGCTGTAGGTTCCCTACAAGTTCAGAGCAGGTATGGGGGCAGTAGTTGTAGAGCCAAGCTGTTAGTTCACACGTACTTACTCTATCATCACTTCCTTGCAAGCTCTTATATGGGGAATTAAAGGATTCCTGATAGACTAACCACCACAGAAAGCTCTTGCATTAAACCCAAGATGGTATAGTGAGGTATGCCAGGTGCTTTTTCATGACCAGACAGTAAAAAATCAAATTACAGGAAAACCAGGAATGCTGCAAGTAACCTAGTAGAATCAAGTGCAAAAGGGATTTCATTTAGCAAGGATAAGTACATAGAGAAAGTTTCTGTTAGTGTGTCAGAAAATCACACTGAAATAATAATTATCCTATTTTCTTTGGTCTTACTGAAAAGAATGATTAAATATTTTCAGGTGCCTATTGCTGTTCATGAGGACTGCAGGCAAGAAAAGGGAAAGAACAAGGAATGTTTACAGAAATGCATGTGTTCCAGTTCTCCCAGCCTGATTAAATGTACTGAAGAGCATTTACCGGATGAGACACTGTGATTTCTGCCCCATGGGTGATATTTTCAGGAGCAACAGAAGGGCAGGGGATTTTCAACGGGCTGAAGTGGGCTGGTAATTGTACTTCCTTTTAGGAAGGAGACAGACTTCTGGAATCACCAAGCAGGCAGCTCACCTTCAGGTATTAGATGAAATTGCAGCACACTGATCTGTCAGTTTTACAAATGTCCAGATCACACAGTCTGTATAAGTTTACTGGGAACAAACTGTACCGTGTCAGTGTAATCACATTCTGGCTAGGCAGCACAGTGATTAAAGAGGAAGGAATAAATGTGTCCTGGAAAATGTTTTGACTCAGCTCTCACAGCAGTCTCATGATCAAACTTACGCTCTCAGCGTGTAACGGCTCTTCAGTCACAGGGAAATTTTCTTGGGATTGTCACCTGAAATAGGGTTAACTTGGAAAGAAATGTGCAGGTGCCAGGTAGGGAGGATTGCAGGCCCTTTGGGGAATAGGGTTCAAAATGATCCTGACAGATTGGACAGTGTCTGAAGTCAATGAGGTAGAATCCAGTAATGACGAGTACAAGGTGTTCTGCCCAGGAAACGCAGGAAGAGAGTGGACAGGATAGGCAGCAGCAGAGAGTGGGGGAACTGGCGCAAACAGAGAGAGCTGGCCGGACCCATGGGTTTTCAGCATTGTATTGGTGGCTTCCTGATTCCCACTGACATCTCTCTGCAGATGCCCAAATTCTTTCCAGGACCCAGCCCTAAATCCCACCAGCTTCCCTTGGAAAAAGCCATGGCTGGGTGCCTTACAGAGAATCACAGAATTACTGAGGCTGGAAAAGACCTCTAAGATCATCCAGCCCAGCCTATGACCTAACATCACCACATTGGCGAGACCATGACACTACTGTGTCACAGCCAGTCTGTCCTTAAACACCTCCAGGGATGTTGACTATCATAGAAAGGTGATCAGACCCTTTCCATGAGGAAGTGCTTCATAATATCGAATGTAAACTTCCCTTGGGGCAGCTTCAGGCTCTGCCTTCTCGTCCTGTCACTAGGTGCCTGGGAGAAAGGCCCAACCCCTGTTACAGGCGGGTTCTCTGCTAACAAGCCCAAATGTGTTCCTCAGTACCAGCTGCACTGGGAATCTTTGAAGTAGAGCAGGGGAGAGGAGCAAGCAAGGGTGGTGGGAGATAGCAGAAAACTGCAGCAAAGCTCATCTGCTGGGTAGTGAAGAGGGCTTCTATGGCTGTTGGGCTCCTGATCCAAAAGGAGAACCTAAGAGGTGGAGGGTGAGCTGCAAGGACTGGATAATGGGGGAAATGAGATAACTGGGAGGAAGAAGCAGAGTCTCACTGAAGGCGTCTCTGGAGAGTACTTGGGCAGTGGGCTGGGCTGAGGCAGGGTGGCTTTCAACTCTGGAACTGGGAAGGGGAAGCTGGGAGAAGACAAAAGTCAGACAGAGTAACAGCAAAGGAAAGGGGAGAGAAGTTTGCAGGAACAGTGGGGCCATTGCTGTCAGAATGCTGCTTGACTCACAAGGCTACATGGCTCCTGCTGATGAGTCCCAGGGCCACAGAGGCCATCCCAGGGAGGACAACCTGTCTGCTCCCATGGGAACCACTCTAGGTGTTTTCCCAGTCAACAAATCTACTATTTAGAAAACAAAGAGAGTACTCATGTGGGTACCTGAACAGAGAAAGTGCTTACAGCCCCCGAAGATCAAAGACCATAAGACAATGTTAACTTCTTTCCATAGAAATATGTGGTTGCTTCATTTTGAAAGAGGTTTCCTGGACATAAGAGTGAAGCAATTTGTTTTCTAGTCAAACAGTGGCTGTTGTGGTGTTTGGAACTATTGAAAAGTGGTTCCAATTGATAACTGCTTGTTGAAGTTAGCCTTCCAAGATCAAGAGGTTTTGTCAACAGTGAATATATTGTAGCTGGGAAGGCAACTTTGCAGACTGAGAAAATTTATTTTAACATGAATAATACCAACCATTTTTACTGGATTTTTAAGTTGCTGGCCTATGACTTGTTTCTCAAAAAACAGTGGACATATTTTTTGCTGAGTTTATAAGGATCATGAATGATTAAAAACATGTAGAGAAAGAGGTTTTCAGTGCTTTGAAATGGCAACTGGTACTTCAGTACACAGATATTTAAGTTTTTGATTCTGTGTAGGTACAGTACAGCTGTCTCTTTATTAGCAGAATTAGCTCTGTTTGTTCACTGTTAAGTAGCTGAAAGTTGCTTTCTATAACTCAGTGAGGTACAAGAACATCTTCCAGAAGTATAGTGAGTCAATACACACCCATCACACATTTCAAAGGGAATATAATATTTTTAAGACTATGCTACTAACTCCTTGAGGACCACTTTCAGAGATTCTTTTCATGGCTAGTTAAGAGGGCTAGAACATATTGCCTTGTTCAAAGACTAGAAAAGCTTCCAGTCTTTATTTGCTGGTTTTGTGATATCTGAAAACAAGTCAAAAGATGCAGCCATGGGGCCAGAAACTCATTCCTACTCCTGTTATAATACTGGTGTAACTATATATTGATTTTTAGAGAGAGCCACCTTGTTTTGCCCAAGGCTGTGATGGTCATTTCAACTCTTTTCCTTCGTTGCATGTTCATTGGACTGTAGGTGGAGGTGAGATGTTTTTTCTGTGTTCATTAAATACCCTGGGACAAGAATAGAAAAACTAAGCAGTTAAACATTTTTCCGTCAGCCTGGCTGCAAAGGCAGCTGAGCAGGTGACTGTGGGAGGGCTGCTTGCCTTGTTTGCTCTTGTGCTGTGGGAGCTGGTATCAAGTGCTAAAGGAAGAGTGGCAGCCAGGCGTGGTGACTCACTAATTCATAACTTCTTCCTCCCTGAGGCAGAGCCAGTGATTCATGGAGAAGTTTGGCAAATTAAATCCTGAGCCTGCTGTGAAGCTGCATGGCTGATCTGGGCTTTTTTTGCCTTTGTTACCTTCCACATGAGCAAGGCTGTAAGTGTTTAGCAGCAATTCTGCCTGAAAGTGACCAGGTAAAAATTGGAATTTTAACTATGCTTATGTTTGACTAAACAAAAAAACCAAAACACAACAGCAACAATCCCTAATGATAGCAGTGAGGAGGGGGGGAAGCAGGAAAGAAAGCAAAAGAACAGAAAGAAAAGCAGAGCGATCATGTTCTTTGTATATATCGGGTGAAAAAACCACTTGCTCCTGCTTCCTCAGCCAGAATCTCATTTCATGCCTCATGGCCGCAATCCTGTCGTTGTGCGGCAGATCTCCACTATGCCTGTTTTCCTTCGCATCCTCTTCTGCTGTCTAGTAAGAGCAAACTGTTACTATGACATGCTTTCAGCTGTAAAATTGCCCTTTGAGTGCTGTTAGACCTACCAGAGGTGTTCCTGCTGCCTTCTTTTCAAAGTGGTCTGATAATACTATTTCATCAGAAGCCAGGCAGTGTCTGGGGGTGCCACAAGCACTTTCTAACTAGCCTTTTGCTTTTGAGCCTAGAACATCTGACTGTTATGTTTGTACAAGAGTTTGCTATGTTATCTGCAGAGCCTGGAGACTGAGGCAGGGGAGAATGACCCACGGTTATCCCAAGCTGGCAGAGTATTTCAGCGCTGTGGATGTGGAACCTTTATGAGAGGAGCTAACAGCAGGGGCTGTGTGTCCCTGCAGATCAGGGGGTCACTGCTGCAGCTGTAGGAGCTGTGCACCAATTTTATACCTCCGTGTGCAACTTCAGTAGCTTCTATTTCTTGTCCATGTAAACATAAGTGTCCCAAGCTGTGTTACTGCTCCTTGTGTGTCTTAGTGGAACATCCTTCTTCTCTGCCAAACAGGATGAGAATGGAGATGGAGCCAGGGAACTGAAGAACATGAAGTCAGATCGCATGAAAGTGCTACAGATGGATGTATGCAGTGATCAGGAGGTGGCTCAGGCTGTGGATTTTGTGAACAAGACTTTGAAGGAGCCAGAGGAAGGTATGTTGGGACCTTTGCATTTCTAGCACAGCCAACTCTTTGCTCACAGAATCCTTCCTACAGAGCAAGCCATGCACTGGCCAGGCCACTGCCTCTTAGCACCCCACAACTAGGGTTAACAAGCCTGGAGGTCTGTGCCAATGTGTGACTAGCAGTCAGGCAGTGCTGTCCTTGGGTCAGTGAGGAGAACTGTCTCACTGTCGATGTGCTGGCCACTTGGAGAGAGACCAAGATTGACTGAAGGATTAGGCTCTGACTCGACAGCTTGTAAAAAATGGTGAGTGGCAGCCCACAAGAGCATTGTCCTGGAGTGTTGGTGATGGGCATAGAATGGCCAGAGCCTGATCCCGTCCTGATGTTTGTGTAGCATCCTGGCTCATACAGAACTTTCCATTGTGACCCTGCTAGTGAAGTGGTGGCAGGCCCTAGCTGCTTACTGCTGTCTTCTCTGCTGTTCTGGTATAGCTTGTTTGTATAACTGAGCACTGAGCTGGACCACAAAACTGACCTACCATCAAACCTAGATTATTCGTCAGCCAAGCTAATCTATGCTTTCAGTTTGTCATGCAACAGAGGTGATACGAGGCAGGATCCAGGGTGGGTTTGGCATAGGTCAACTTAATACACATGCCACCTTAAGCACAAGTCCAACCCATGGGCCTGAAGAGCATGTGAAAGAAGATAGTCTGTTCTGCATTTTCTTTCCTTATTGGAAGTAGTTTAGTAGTGGAACATGAGCCTGTGGTCAGAGCTTGGTGTGACACCATCTAATCTTTTCCCTGAGGTAATGTTTTGAGGCTTCTGGCCCTCTATAGATTTCTTTGCAGCCTCAGGGCAATTAGTGAGCTGGACAGCAACCACAGACCCAGGCTGAAGGTGGGGTGAAGTTCCACATTTGTGGCTCCAGGTCTTATAGCTTGGATGAGACTGCCACAAGCCTGTCTTTGTTCAGAGCAAGTGTAAACCTAGTGAATAATAATAGCTCTAATCCTCATGCAGATGATGTTAGCACACCCTTCCTCCTATAAGACACATATTAAACGTAACTGAGTTACGTACAAGCTTCGATCCCACACATGTTCCCTCTGCATGATTTTTCTTCCTACACAGTCACCCAGCCTGCGTCACACATTTCACAGATTCTCAAGCTTTTCCTGAAGAGTGCAGCAACAGCAGTGGTGGCACTGAGCCACTTCCCACTGAGTGAAGGCTTCTAAGGGAGCAGCTCTGTTGCTTCGGTAAATGCAGCAGTGTTTGCACAACTGTGTGTAGCAGGGACAGAGAAGTCTTGCATCCTTGATCAGCAAGTTGGACCGGTTTCTCCTGCTTTTGAGAGCCTTATCGTGTAGTTGCTTGCTCCAGTACAGAGTGCAAAGAAGCAAAGGCTTCTTTTCAGGTCCATCAGTGCGACTGAGGAGCTAGTGCAGAACAGTTCTTGTACTGTGCATTTGTGCCTCTTCTCATTGCACTGTGTACATAAGGCTGAACTCATTTCGATAGGAGTGCCCCTGTTTGTTTCCAATCTTATGCAGTTCCCACTGTGCTGTTGACACTAAAGAAATAATAGTGATAAGGCTTTGCTCAACAATCACACCGCTGTCCAGCAAACAGCCTTGTGACCAGTGACCTGTCAACATTTTGTTCCATACGTAACATGACTTCATTGGTGGGCACTGAAATTCTGAGAATGAACTAATGTAAATAAAGTTTTCATGAATGTCCTTGAATCTAACCTGCTAACCCGAGAAACAGGAAGTTGTTGTAGAGAAATTTACAATCAGGTGTACTCCACAAAGGTCAGTTTGTGACTGACAGTTTAAATCTTTTGTGGTCTGATAAATTCCTGCCAAATTTGCTCTGCAAAGCTGCTTGTTACTGGTGAAATTAAACCATCAGATGCCCTGTTTCTGTGGCACTTCTGCTAGTGATCTTGATTCACTGAAACTGGCAACTCTGTTAAGTGAAGCAGTGACTAGCAGGAGAGTTGAGTGGAGCAGGAGTAGAACTACCTGACTGAAGCATCTAGAAACTTGAATTAACAAAAGCAGAAGTAAAAATAGGTCAGCAAGGTGTTTTCTTTGCTTTTTGCTGCAGGTCACAACTTAGCTGTTGTCCCAAAGAGCCCCTGGCTGGGGATGGGAGAGGGTTGTTCTGGAGGAGGATGCTGCTGCAGGCAAATGAACTGGAGCAATATTCACCCATCTGTCAGTGCAGGGCTAAAGGAGTGCCGGCATCACCATATGGGAGCTGGGAGACACAGGAATGGTGGAAGCTATAATAGGTAAATCCATCCTGGGACAGACCATGAGAAAATGGTTAAGGCACTGTTAACACTGGACAGGACACAACCTTCTCTGCTCTGTTATACACAGGTGGTCAACAGCCTTCAGGAAAAGTTAACTTAGTTGGGAACAGGTCAGGGTTACTGGGGTTGATGTGAAACTAGAGCCCTAGACTAGCAAAGACATGTTGGTGTTTTTAAATGCAACAAGAGGATAAATTCTGTTGGTATTTATTGGGCAATGGTAGAATTTTGCAGTTTGCTTAGAAGACTCTGATCAGTGCAGTAGGTGGTTACTGTCTGATTTTGAATAAATATAGGCTGGAAGTTATTAAGACTTTTGTCCATCAGGGCAGGGAAGCTGTGGAGCAGAAGCAGGGCAAACAGCCCAAAAGGAGTAGGAGAGAGAACTTGATAAGTTCTATCAACAGGGCAGCATGACGTGGGTGCTTTTGATAGCAATGTTAGAGCTCTCTGGGCATGAAGACTTAGCTCTGTGTTTGTTCTTAGCCCTTCCTAGCCCTGTGTTTGTTCTTGGTCAGGGAGTAGAAAGTGGCCATGACTCCAAATGAGCACTTAAGGAGTGGAAAACTAACCATGGTGTTCCAGATCTTCTGTTTGTTCCTCCTGCAGTTTATGGCTGCATAGTCCTGTGGTTTAACAAATTCATAAAGCATGGACTCAGTACTATAGCATTCAGTTGCCACTGGAACTCCTGCAGTAATCACTTCAAATGGTTAAGTCCTCAGTGACTTGCTAAGTTCTGGACATGTAAAGGGCTCAGTGCAGAAGCTCTTGGTAAGTGCAGTCATTTTAATTTTGTCAGGACTGCATGCACAAAAGATGGTCATTTCAGAAGTCTAGCAGTTTTAAGAGTTGGTTGTAAGTTTGTAATTTTTGGAGGGCAGCCAAAATGAGAGAAATTGGGACTAAGAGAGTAGCTGGTTTAGGCCATGAACTTGCAGCTCAATGCCATGCACTCCCCAAAACAGCCAGGTTTTATTTTTTAAATGAGGGATATTCCATCCCCCTCCTAATGGCAAAATGGCAAAGTCACTGGGTGAAGACAAATCTGGGACTGACAGGAAGCCGGTAGATGGGTCAACCAGATCCAGCTGTACAAAGCTTCAGGACAGCATTTGACTTTAGAGGAGACATCCAGGGAGGTAGTGATTGCTTGACCCCATCAGTCTTCCTGATGTTCCAAACAAGCCACACTAGCTTTGCTTCTGGTATACCACAGGTGTATTTTATGCACTTGCTGGGATTTCCCCTGCAACTTTTTTACAGAAGGAGCTGGTTCTTTGTCACGAGGTTGGGTTACTTTGAATGAGGAAGGCTTCTCTGAGACAATCTTCTTTGTTCCACCTTTTAATCATGTGTTTGTTGGCAGGTCTGTGGGGCCTGGTGAACAATGCTGGTGTTTCAGCCTTCGGAGAGGTGGAATTTGCAAGTCTGGACAGCTACAAGAAGGTAGCAGAGATCAACCTGTGGGGCACCGTGAGGGTGACGAAGGCTTTCCTGCCCCTCATTCGCAGAGCTAAAGGTACATACTGGGCAGTGTGGCAAGACTCAGGGAGAGCTTTTGCAGAACAGCAGAGAAGTAGCTAAAAATCATGACTCAGGCTGTACTTTGAGGAATGCCTGTGCAGTCCAAAGAGGGTGTCTGGCCCATGCAGGCAAACTAGACAGCAGGGTTCAGCACGCTGTGTAAGCATTTGGTAGTACTGGCTACTCTTGGGGCAGCCCTCCAGGTACCTACAGAGCAGATGATATCTTAAACATGCCAGGATATCAGAGACCTTTGTGCAGCACTGGCAGATACAGCACTGGCCTCCAGGCCACCTTTAGAAAAAGTGACTGGAGGCCGAAGAAGATAATCTTGGCCTCCAGAGTCCACCAAGTGCTTAACTTTTGGTAACAGAATCTTATCATTTTATTCAAGTCACACAGGGCTGCAGAGTAGTAGTGGTGGAATAAATGAG
Organism: Rhinopomastus cyanomelas; assembly: GCA_013400115.1. NCBI lineage: Eukaryota > Metazoa > Chordata > Aves > Bucerotiformes > Rhinopomastidae > Rhinopomastus > Rhinopomastus cyanomelas. The sequence continues at coordinate 660,512 of VXBP01006397.1, read as the reverse complement.
AGTCAATAATAGCCATTGTAGATGTCTCGCAAGACAACAGTATTAACAAAAGCCTTTTTTAAAAAAGTAAGAGAAAACACAAGCACGAGCAGAATTCTGAAGGGTTTCTTTAGTTAGCGTGTGTAGACGAATGCTGGCACAGCTGTGTGTTCTGTGACAGCAAAAATGGGTCATATTGAGAAGATTGCTCAGATTCCATTTCCAGAAAACAAGTGCCATCTAAACCTCACTACAAAAGGTCACTTGCCCATCATGTCAGCAGGTGGTTCTCACAGTCCCTCCAAGCTGCTTAGGTTTGGAATGAGAGAGCATAACCACCCATTTATTTCTCAGCTAAAATTTCAAACTGCAGAAATTTTATGTTCCATGGCTGTGAAAATTCTCTGTAAAAACAGCCAGTGAGATTCCAAGGTCTTGTTTGCAAATGCGTCTGAAACCATATTTTGTCACAGGGAAGGGTAACATCTCCCGAGGAGTGACCACTGCTCTCCCGACCCCTAGGCAGTGTGTGATCTAACACAAACTGATAGAGCTGTCAGTCAGGCCAGCGCGGGCTGCTGGTGGGAGTTAGAACAGTTGCTTTTGACTGCTCCACAGACAACAGAACATTGAGTATCTTGTCCGTTCATTCCAGTCATGTAGCACTCTGGGCACTTCTGGGTGGCCAACTGGGTGGAGAGGCTGTGGTGCTCTTGCTGCAGGTTCAGAGAAACTTCCGCTGTTTTTCTGCCATCCAGCTCAGGTCTAGAAGGTTTGTAGCTGTGCTGCAGAGGAGCTGTCATGCTCTCAGGAGGAACCAGAACTTGTGTGGCAGCACGCTGTGTCAGATGCTTTCCAGCTCATAAATGCTGCTGGCTGGGAGGCTGAACACTTTAGCAAGACACAGGACCGAGGCAAATCTATGTGAGAGCATGGAACTTAGAGAGAAATAGCTTTTATGCTTTGCAAATCCTTTTTAATTTAGAGGCAGATGTGCACCATCCATGGAGGAGGTCAGAGCAAGGGTTAGTCTCACTTACGTCAGGAGGGAAAGGCTTCTTGACAGGGGATTCAGATGGCTTTTCAAGATTCAGGTTTTACAAATCAGCGTAGTCCCACAGAACATCATTTTACTGGGATGTTTTGGCTGCTGCTTCTGCAGTCCATCGTCTCTCTCTGCTCTTTTCTCTGTAGGCCGTGTGGTGAACATCACTAGCATGTTGGGACGGATGGCGAGTCCTTCTCGTTCCTGCTACTGCATTTCCAAGTTTGGGGTGGCAGCTTTCTCCGACTGCCTCCGGCAGGAGATGTACCGCTGGGGTGTCAGAGTCATCCTCATTGAGCCCAGTAACTTCGTGGCAGCAACAGGCATCCTGACAGCAGACGGCATCGACAGACAGGCTGAGGCACTGTGGAGTGGAGCTAACGACACTGTGCGGGAGGACTATGGGAGGGAGTACTTCACTCGCCACGTGGCCATGATGAAGTCCTTTGTTAATAGTGGCCTGAAGGACATGTCTCTGGTCTTGAATGACATCACCGATGCACTCACTTCCCCATGTCCAAACAACCGTTATAACCCCATGGAGACCTACTGGTGGCTGAGGCTGCAAGTCATGACTCACCTGCCCACTGCCATTGCCGACTGGTTTTACATCCCCGGAGCTACCCTGTAGCTGCCATCCTTCAGCTGTCCTTCCAGAGCTCGTAGACAGGCCCAGGCCAGAGCTGTCCTGTACCCGCTGCTGGTGCATTGCCCCTGTAGATGCATGTGCTTTAGCTCTGGCTTATAGTTTCATGTCTCTTGTTGTGGGATGCTGAGAACAGCATGGGTTTGGGGTTTTTTACCTTAATTCTAGCTCTTTATGTTTCCTGCTGTCCTTATGAAAGGTGTTCTCCTTCCACTGTGGAGGAGGCAGAGAAAGGTTAACATAATGGGTCAAATATGTGGCTAGTGTAATTAGGTCAGCAGAGTTCCCCCGGTGATAAATTTGGCTCATTAATAGGCTCTTGCTTTTCCCTACAAGGGCAGGCTGCTAACAGCAGAGCAAAGCTGTTGCTATGATATCTTGACGAGAGAAACTAAAATGGGGAACAAAAGCAGAGTTTTCCATTTCACTGAAAATGGGTCAGTCACAGCCTTCTACTGTTTCCATGTTACTGCTAGGATCTGAGTGCTGTTACTGTCTGGTCTTTCCAGGAAAGTAGCTGCGCTGCCTATAAACAGCCTCATTAACTAGCTCCAGGTTGGGAGAAGTCAGATCCCCGCAAAGAAGGGTTCCTCCCAGCACTGTGGCCAGGACGTACCAGAGCCAGCTAGCGCAGGTGGGCTAGGCAGGGAGTGTCCTTTACTGGTGAGTGAGGTTTGAGCCATCCCCCAACCAATCCCTTTGGGGTGCTGGGACTTACAGCCTATCTGCACTCATCGCTCGTGAGCTTTCTGGGCCAGAGTTGAATCTGATGTAGCAAACAAATCTGGCGTCTCTGATTGTTACTTTAGGTATAGGGCCTGAACTACTCACCTGTAGTACACACACTGCCCAGTCGTCCCCTGCTGCATTAATGTCACTGCCCTGTGCTAGGACCCCTCTTGCTGGCGAGGGAACCATTCCTGCCTTCCCCAATCAGTTGTTTGGTTTCATCCTCTCTGCTCTTGAGCAGTGACAGGACACTGTGCAGCAGCCAGCGTGGCCTGACCACGAGCTCTGGAACAGCGCTGTAAGCGACGTGTTTATTTTATTTAACATTGCACAATGAAATTCCATGGCACGCGTGATTGTCTCATCGGATAACCTCCTGATAACTGGTATGAGCTACTTTTGCACAGTACCCCCAGGGTCTCTCCTGTTGGCCATATGCAGGGATTTCAATCTTTTTTCCAAGTGCTGGAGCTGCCTGGCCTCATGTCCATTCCCTCTGTCCCAGTGGTGACCACTAGCAGAGCAGCCAGTGGACTGAAATCCTACCCACTTGCTCTAGGGACCAACTTTCCCTTCCACTGCTAAACTTTGTTCTGATTTTCCTATGTGAGATTAGATGGTTATGAAAACAGTTTATAGTTTTCTCTTTCCTTGTCTATCTGTGCTAGCTATGACTTGGAAACCATGCCATAATTTTTATACACCACTGGCCTTAAAGACTTGGAGTCTACATGCTCTCATGAATGCATGAGGAGGAAAGCAGGCTTCCTTGGAGCTGCTGTGACAGTAGCTTGTCTTACAAATAACAGCTACTGGAAATGCTGCTTGTGCAGTTCTTTTCTATTCTAGATGATCAGCACTTGGAGACTGACTGGATCCAGGACCCAGACTGATCCACCTGAACTGCAGCTTAAGCAGCGTTCTAATCACTTCTGCCCCTTGTACTGTGAAATGTGGGTAATGTTAAGTAGCACTGATTTGCACATAGAGAAAAATAAACTGTGAGATTTGTAAAGCACATGTCTGTGTCTCCAGTGCTCACTTCTACGTTGGTTTTCCTACCCCTTTGAGGTACAGATTTATCTGGGCTCTGGAATTAAGTAGGTGGTAGTGGTTCAGCAGGTAGCGGGACTATGGAGACTCATTGAGAACTGCCTCAAACAGAACAAGCAGCATGGTCCGTTCCATCAGCAGAAGGCAGACAGAAAGATCTTGTTGCCAATACACACCCCCATCAGTCTTTATATGTTCTGTGATTTCACTCAGGTGACAGCACTGAGATAGCCGAGCCATGCAGAATCTCTGCCTCCGCGGGCTGCTTGTAACTAATCCAAATAGTCCAGCTGCCTGGTAACTGGGATTAGCTCTTCTCACAGACAGGACCTGTGAGACAAATCTCTGAGGTCATGCAAGGACCTTGTGGCGCAGTCAAGGTTAGGGTTTCACAGTGTGTGACCCCCAGTTCCTCCCTCTCTCTCAAAGTGTTCAGGTGAGGTGTCAGTGCCTGACCTGATCTCTGCCATGGTGGGGAGCTCTGGATGGATGTCTAGGGGTGCAAAGAGGGGCAAGTGTCAGGTTTCTGTACCATGCAGATGATCATGTGAACTCTGAGCAAAGATGACTAGCGTAGTCTTTCCTGTCTTGAATATCTAGCAGCCATCAGTGCCCAGGAAAAAAGTGGTTCTGAAATCTGTTCCCTGAGGAAGCCAGACCCTTTTTTCACACCACACTGTTTGATTAAAGCAGATATCGAGGGCAGATAATTGTTTTGCTGGTAAGTTGTTGCAGAGGCACCCACAAAACCCAGAGCTGCAGATTTATTCCAACTAAGGTTGCCCATACTCCAACAGACCAAAGTTAATTATGAGTTTGGACGTCGGGCAGGAATAGAATCCTGCACAATGAATTCCTATGCTTTAAGGAATAGTCTTTAAGAAAGATGAACCACAATGTTTGCACACTCGCTCTCACAAGGGAAAACTTCCTGCTCGAGAGTACCCAAAAGCAAGGAGGTGCTTGCCTCAAATGGCAGGGACGATTCACTCAAGGATATTCGGAAAAAATAATTTGCTTACCAAAGAGGAGGTTGCGAGGGCTTATCAAGTCCTGGGAGGTTTCTTTCGATGGCATCCCGATTCAAGAGTTCTCAACTGCACGCTGGCCGCTTTGAGGAGGCCCAACTCAAATTCAGTTATCTGGTAGGTCTCCATTACACTCCAGTGAGTCTGAACTTTGGTCATTCTCATCTACTGGAGACAAACACAGGACAAAGGCAGGCTGAGGACCCAGACTGGGATGTGCCAAGGCATCCAGCTGATCTTCACCCTTGTGTTCAGGCAAGCTCTGCACTTTGTCAGGCCCAGGGGAGAAATCTCAGTTACATCATGTTGCAGTTTGAAAACTACCAAATTTTCAAATGTATAGATTTGTGCTTTCATGAAGAGAAATGTGCATTTTGTTTTAAGAGGATCATTCCACTAACTTGTCCTGGGGGTGGACTAGGTGACATTATAAAAGAGGGCTGACGATCCTGCCCTGTCTCTTTCACTGGGGGCTTTGCCCCAGCACACTAGCACGGAGCTTCAGCTCCACCCTCCCACCCCCTTCCAGGTTTGGCGGGAAGACAGGACAGAGGGGACATGGTGGCTTGTCATGGCACTGCTCTCCCCATTGAAGACAGCGGTGGGTAGGCAGCCTGAGAGAATGGGCCCTGACCTGGCACAGCCCCAGCTCCGACCTGGTCCTGGCCCTGGCTCCAGCCTGACCCAGCCCAGCTCCAAGCTGGCACCGTGGACCGAAGAAGCAAGAACTTAGTACCGATCTACTCCCCTCATGGAGCAACCACTCATCAACCTGTGGTGAGCTGAAGGATTCTGCCCCTTTCCCCTGTACCTGAGGCAGGAGGAGAGGGAGAGAGACAGGAGGGGAATGGAATCCTCTTGGCCGGGTTAGCGGAGTAGGGTAGGCCCCCTGCTGATGCTAGCCACGCAGTTGGTCGTCATCATGTGGCCAGGGCCATGTGGCCAGTCACCACAATCTTTGAGCCACCGATCAGCAGGAAGAGAGACTGCTTGTCATTTCTGCCACTAAGAAAAGCTGGGGATGCTCAAGTATGGGGGAGAGAAGGAGCCTTAGGAGAGGCATCTGAGAACTCCTTTATGCTTAGCTGAACTGTCTGTTCTGAAGGAAGCAGAAGGACTCAAGAATCCTTAGACCTTGGGCAAGGAAGAGAGAGACTGGGTTCTTTTCGAAAGCATGTCTCCTACATCGAGGAATGCATTTCGAGGTGCTGAGGAATCAGGCCTGTCCAATCAGTGTTCTGCTGGAGAAGCTACGCTGAGCAATTGAAGAGTTTGCCAGTTTGGGTGGCCGAGGGTCCAGTGTCTGCAGATGAGAGTGGCAGGAAGTACAGTGGGAGACCATCCAGGGCAGCTCTCCTCTGCCCCAGCTTATGGTCTTACTTCTGCTTCCCTGGTGGTGCTCTCCATGCTCTTAAAGATCTCCACATGGGGACACAGTGCCTTTCAGCTGCTTCCCTTCTCAGCTGCTGTGATTCCTTTTCTTCCTCCAGAAAAAAAAAATCAAAGAAACACATCAGCACTATCAGCTGGGAAAAATAGTGTCATGTCAAACACAGGTTAGGAAGCTACACGGAAGATCTGTACGAGAGCCACAGCAGGTCTAAAAAGCATCTGAGGTGCTGCCTTGCCCGGGGAGATGCAGTGCGTGGGAGCAGGATGCCTTCATAGGCGGCATCTGCTCAAGGGCCCCAGCTCTGCAACACTGCCACCCAGCGCACCCTGACACCACAGTCCTACTCTGCATCTAGAAACTTCAAGATCCAGGAAACCTGGAATGGCTTTATCTTCCTGTCTTAGAGACGCCTGCTTTGCCCTCCCCCGCCAAATGCAATGATGCTTTATAAATAGCAGTGGTACCACCTCTCCTTCTGGATGGGGTTTTGAAACATGAGTTTTCAGCTTCTTGTGCCACCACAATGCTAAGAAGTATCTTAGAAACAAACCAAAACCAACACCGAGCCCTGAGGATTGGAGAGATGCTGTGAATAGCAAGAGAATCTTAAGGAAGCCAGCTCCACCTCCGGGGCTTGGCCTGCAGCCAGGCACAGTTAATTCATTCCCCGCGGAGCCACAGGGCTGCAGGGCAGCTGCTGGTACCATCACATGAGCCTGTCTCTTTGCTCTCCTTGAGGATGGGAGCAGACTTTCGTCTTCCCCTCAAAATGGTGATGTGGAAAGATATTTCTGCCCCAACAGGAGTTTATCAGGATGCACAAAGCAGCCGTGCGTGCAGGTCTCCTCCGGTGGGCAGTGCTGCCTCGTGCAATGTCTAGAGGGTGAAGCAGCCCGTCAAAGCAGCGGGCAGGAGGCAAGAGAGGTGTGCTTTGGCACGTGCTGGCCTGCTCCAAGCACATGTCCTGCTCCCAGCATGCAGAACCCGGTTTAACTGGCGGTATTGGCTTGTCAATGAAGGCAGCTCTGGGCTCAGCACTTGGCTGAGTCCATGTTCAGATGCAGCTATCACAGATGTGGTGCAGCGAACACGCAGTAAATCACTTCCCTTGGGGTGGCTGAATTGGGTTCCCTGAGGGTTCTCGCCCAGGTGGGTCTCTGCCCACCTCCTGGCCTGTGGATGGGCAGTATCAGATTCCTCTGCCCTTAACAGAGAAGCTGTTCATGTTTTGGTCCCATAGGTATGGCCAGGGATGCATTTTTCTGATCTCTTCTGATAAAGCACACAGTTACCATATTCTCTCTAATGAATGAATCCCTGTTGTCACACAGCTTCAAACCTCAAGGAATCAACACGGAGAAAGAATTTGACATTTCATGGCTTTTTTGAGAAGCACTGCTATTTTTAAGAGTGAGGGTTTGTAAAACTCAATGGTACTGCTGTGCCATTGCCAGCTTTGCAGTGTCATAGCCCTTGTGTGATAAAACCAAACCAAATAAAATAGCATGAGTTTTATGAGTTTGCTTTGAAGGCCATGTGGAGACACTTGTTCTGCCTACCAGTTACTTGCTCTTGCCTTCCCATGTGCCTGCCTGTTCCCAGCCAGCCTGGCACAATGTCATCCACTCTCCAAGCACAGCCCCTTGTGTGAAAGCTCTTTCTCATGCAGGACCTGGCAGATGGTGTCAAGAGCAGTGAAATTTCACCATTTTGCCAACATCAGCACAGGGCTAAAAATGTTCAAAAAATAGAAACAGGAAGAATGAAAGAATTTCTGCTTCGGTTGTGGAGACAACGTTTGGTGAATTGAAGTAAAAGCTGTTTTGTTTTGATGGTATGATGGAAATACTTCTGCCTAGGACTGAGATCCAGCACTTCTGGTCCTGGCACTGCCCCTGGCTCGCTAAGCAACAGGAACAAATCGCTCTGCCTACGCCAGACTCCCTTCCAGCCTTCTTTGTCACCACCCTGCCCATGCTGGAAAGCCAAGCAGTGCAGAGCTGCTTGACTCCTTTTGTTAGAACTGGTGCCAGAACAGATGTCACCCCCTTTCCATGGGCTGAAATCCTTCTTGTGGCAGAATAAGTAAATGTAGCATCTCCAGTTTGCTGTGAGAGGCTTATAAAGTCCTCTGAGCTTTTGTAGCTTCAGGGAAGAAGGTGCCAGGGCTGAGGGCAGACATTAACACTATTGTGCTGCTTTTAAATGGGCATCAGGGTTAACCATCACCCCACGGGCACCTGGCCCAGGGACCTTGACCTGCAGCCTGGGGGAAAGCTCTGCATGGTCTTTCACTGTGTAACTTTAGGTTCTCCCTGCCAAAGCAGTCGTATTTGTAGGGTGTGGGCAGGACCAACCACCTTGTGGGGTCAAGTGCTATGAGAGAAGTTATTTTCTTGGTGGACTTTAACCAGGGTTACTATGACAATCACCCAGCAGACTGCCAGCACCTCTTGTCCTTATGTTTCCTTCCTGGTTTCTGCTTGCTCAAGGGTGTTGAAGCATTTGGAGTACAGCAGAGCACCTTCCCTCTCCAGTTCTAATGAGACGTAGCTGCTGCTCCAGGAAGCATGACAAATGGGGAATGCCCCCTGAAAAGGCCTCACACTCCATATGACTGCAGGGAGGGCTGTGGCAGTCCTTGTGTCCCACTGGAGACATCCAGTGGGTGTCTGTAGTATGGCTGTGTGCCTTCTCTTCCTATCCAAAGCAGTGCATGAATGCTCGCACAGGTACCTGTCTTGGAAGCCCTCCAGAGAAGAAGATGTGCTCCAGTACAGCCGAGGTGCACTTTGACAATGGGAACAAGCCTGCAGAGAATCTGCCTGTGGACTTGGGAAAAGCTTGGAGGTGGCAATGGCCATCTTTACAGAAGATTAAATAGTGCGGAGGCTTGGTTCTGTGGCATGAGGTGGCTTAGAGGAAGTGCAGGACAGGGTCATCCAGTGGGTCCAGTGATCTGTCTGTCCCAATGCAGGACTCCAGCACTGAGTACTCTTGAGGTCAGCACTGGTGTGGCGATGGTGCCAGTGCTTTTACTGAGAGGTGCTGCTGCACCTCATCTCTCCTCTTCATCTTCCTTATATACTCTCTGCCCCCACATGAAGCCCCAACTGCATCTCCTCCCTGCACAAACTGTCTTGCCCCACATCTTTACTGACAAGTGACTCCCTAAGTCTCTGTATCCACAAGAGCACATCTGAACTTTATTTTTGTGCCACTGCTGTCGTTCCATCCTGGAGCCACACGTGAGTTGCCTGTTTCCCTAAAGTCCTATTCCACCCTGTAGCACTCCCAGGAGCAGGAGGGTCCCACTCACTGAGGCAGGCAAGGCACCTGGCATCTCTGCTCTGGTGCCTGGCTCAGACAGCTCTCCCTGCCATAGCAACAGGCCTGGAGCTGGTTCCCAGCTCTGTTTGCACATGGGCACTTACATACTAAAAAATCAGTTTCTAGGTGCACCCATTGCTTCCCAATAAAGTTTCTAGACTGGTTTGCATCTGTCCTGGTGTGAAAACCTGTTGTTCTACTCACAGAATCATAGACTGATGGAATGGTTTAGGCTGGAGGTGACCTCAGAGACCATCTAGCTCCAAGCCCCCTGCTCTAGCAGTGGATACCTCTCTAGACCAGGTTGCCCAGAGCCCCATCCAACCTGGCTTTGGATTACCTAGGTAAGTACAATTTTGAAAGGATAATTATGTCTGGGAATGCAAGGAATGACATCCAGTGTCACAGAAATTCAGGCTAATTGTATAACACATCCGTGTTCCACCCCGGGCCTCTTGAGGCTGAAATCTTTGCCTGGCTGACATCCCTGAGGTGCAGCACAGATAAAAGCATGTTTAATTCTGCCTAAACTCATAATTCCAAAAATCTTCTGACTCATTTGAATGGAACTCACTGTGAATGGTACCTCTGTGCTGTAGGTGTTCACTGAATCAAAGTCAGCGCACTGACCATGGAATTGATGTTATTTATTTTCTGTATAATGTAAACTACAGTCAAGCGAACATTTAGACTGTGTCTCAGTGCCAAGGCATGTGGGCTAAGGCTCCGTGGCCTCAGTGCAGCTATTCATGAGCAAAGCCAGACACATATGCCAGTGTCTTTGTGCTCTGCGGGCTGCGTGTAGGGATGCGACGTGCTCTTTCAGAAGGGGGATTCATAAAAATTCTCCTCTGACCTGTAGTGTGAGATTGAGGGGATCAGAGACAGAGGTTGGAAATGCCATGCTGTCTAGTGGAGAAGTTCATCAGTACTGAAGTGTCGCCTTCCTGGTCTCTTCCTTTGAGCTGTAGGAACAGGGATAAGTGAGGGTCTAAGGCGATGCCCAAGCTCTGTGTGTGACTCCTGCGCTTGTGGTGACTGATGAGAGTTGGTGACTTGAAGCCAGATCTGACATGCTGCCATGGCAGGAGAGCCCACATCCATGCTGCTGGGCTCTGTGCTCAGCTGGCAGGACAGCCTGGTCTGCAGGAGATTTCCCCACTGCATTTCTAACGCAATACAGTCTGTTCTCTCTTTCCACAGCAGAGCTGCGGTAACCCATACTTTATAAATCTAAGTCACGAGGAAGATGTAGGTTGTATACAGGTCATGCTAAAATATAATCGTGTAGCTGCATTGATGCATTCTTGAGCCACAGGGCTGAAATATGGTTTAGCTCTGGAAAATAGGGCTGTGGACTTTAAACAGCCTTCCTTGAGAAGCATCAGGACAGAGCCAGTGATACTGTGGGCTTGGAGGACAGAAAGTTCCTTCACAGAAGGTGCTCTCTAAGCATGTTTTTCCCAAAGCATTTAAAACATGTTTCAGTATGCTGGGAGCTGCTTAAGGAGTCCTGAAAAAAGCATCCTGAACCCGTAGGAGAAGATAGAGTCATGGAATGGTTTAGGTTAGAGGGGACCTTAAAGCTCCAACCACTCTGCCATGGGCTGGTAGCCCCATCTGACCTGGCCTAGAACACCTACAGGGAGGCGGGCATCCACAACCTCTCTGGGCTGCCTGTTATCCTGAAGAGCTATCCTCAGAAACACAGGAATCAGCACAAGCCTTGTAATGACTGTCAGGGTACGGATGCACCATGCGAGGGGAGCAGCACCCTGTGCCAGGGCCCCAGAGCATCCAGCCCTTCCCACGGTCACAGCCAGGGCCCAGGATGCTGGGCTCTGCTCCCATCCCCCTGAACACACTGCTCTGCCCTCTCCTGCCATGAGCTTCTCACTCCTCAATGAATTTGACTGAACCTCACATGTGCTGTGATAATCTGGCAGTGAAACCTAGCCACAAGAAATGTTTTTCCTTATTTATCATGTAGGACTGACCCTGCCACAGGGCATTCCTGGAAAATACTGAAAAGCCTGGGGGAAGTGTTTAGCTCTGATTTTTACAGTGAGTGAAAGTTTTTACACTGGCAGAAAGTCAGGTCCAGCTCTGCAGTGTAGCCTTCTGCAAAGATCTGCATCCCATTCCTTTTGTACCTCTTTGTCCCTCTTTTCCTTTGCTTTGATTTGGGGTTTTTTGCTTTCAGAAATGTAGGGATCCCTCTGGCTTCTCTCTCCAGGTGCTTGGATATTGGCAGCACTGCAACAGTGCCAAATGAGTCTTCCTCAGAGTCCAAACTCTATACTGGAGCTGCGAGACAGTGTTTGTACCGATAATAATAATAATAATAGTAATAATAATAATATTTTGTTAGTTTGACAACTTCTTGAATTTCTCCTTTGGCTTCTTGTGTACATAATTCAGTAATTCCCAGGGCGGAGAGCTACTCGCTAATTGCACGTACATGAGTCACAACACCTTTGACGAACTCGCCTTGGACTGAGTTCCCATATCCCAGAGGCCAGTTCACACTTCCAGACTCTGTTAATTCCTTTGGTTCCATAACTGTCATTTGAAATTTTACACCACTTTGCATGAACAGATTTCAAAGCACTTTCTTGCCGCTCCTAGAGACAGAGTAAAATCCCCACCTCCCCACCTGCCTTCCCTTTCTCTGTCTGCTGCAAGTGCACTTTTGTTTCTATAAGCACATGGCAGTTTTCTCGGCCAGCCTAGAGCCTCATTTCCTCTCAAGGAGGGAGAAAAGCAACCAAAATGATCTTGCAGGAGATGGGGAAAGGAGGGAAGACACTTCTGGACAGGTACAGCTGACAGTGCAAACAACGGCAGCTCCAGGCTGGCAATGTCAGGGCTCCCAGCACATGCTCTGTCCCAGGACACTGCAAATCCTGCAGAGAGGCTGCAGCACCAGGACTTTGAAGACAGCAGATCTGAGGACAACATCTCTTCATGCAAAAAGGTGCAAAATAGCCATGACTGTGTTAGCTCCAGAGCACTGAGCGTTTGGGTTGCTCGGACGCCATTTGAAAGAGTAGTCAGACTTCAGAACAGGCTACCCAGGGAGGGGGTTGAGTCACCATCCCTGGACGTGCTTCAAAATCATTTAGGTGTGGTGCTTAGAGATATGGCTCAGTGGCAAACAGGGTTAATGGTTGGACTTGATGATCTTAAAGATCTTTTCCAACCTGAATTTTTCTATGATCAAAGCTTCCTCACGGGGATGGGCACAGTCCTGGGCTACTAACTCCCAAGGCTAGAACTGGTGTTGTTCTGTAAGCAAACGGGATGTCTAGAACTTCTGATCCCTGTGGTGCATCTGCTGGAGGCTCGTCCTGCTGGTAAGAGCTTAGGCCGCTTCTTGGCTCTCCCAAGTGTCAAGGATGTCATCACAGGGTTCAGAAGACAATGTCACTCCAGCTGCTGTGCCATCCCACAACAGGTGGAAAGTTGCTGGTGGCTTCTCTGCAGCTGCTGACGCCTCAGCTGGGAGATACACAATAGGGAAGCCTTTCCCTGGGCAGCCAGTTTTCACTAGGCCTGGCTTGCTAAAACGTAAGTGCCAGGAGCTGGTTCCAGAATGGCCTGGGGTGCAAAGGGACTATCCTACATCTGCAGTAAGCCAGACCAGTTCCAAGTAGAGCTTCATGGATGGTGGGGCACTGCCCTGGCCTAGCCTTCAGCTTGCTTCTCACAACGAGGTTGCCTTTGCTGGCTGCACTCAGTGTTGTTGTCTTCTGTCCTAGGGCCAGCTGAGCCCTTCTCTCTGAAACGGACAGTTGAGTAACTCGAAAAACTCCCAGCTGATGTAGCTCACCCATATGTGCCCCATGCGCAGGGCTTCACCTGCCCTAGGACCTGGTGTGATGTCATGTCACTCCTGCCCAAACCCCCGCAGATGCCTCGCTGGCAGCACTGCCTGGTCCTTCAATCCCACAGCCCTTCCCACTCCATGTGCTGCACACATGCCCCATGCATCTGCCTCACAGCTGCCTCAGCTCCCAGAAACCTAGGGAAGGCTTTGTTCTTTCATGGAGTGTTCAGGGCCNCAGCTCTTCTTCTTCCTAGCCTCTCAACCCTGCTCCAGCTTCCTGCTCTTTGATTTGCCTCCCCTCCCCTGCCTCAGGGTATGAAGTGCTTACCAGGTGGAGATGCCTTTTCCCCACCCCACAATTAGGTGCAATTATAAGGTTGTGCTTTTCCCCAATCCTTGCTTTGCTGTGCATCGAAGGTGTTTGGGGTCACTAGTGCAGTCTTGCTCCACCCTAACAAGAATCAGGACGTGGAGCTTGTTCTATGCAGGTGAGTGGCCAGTGGGTGCTGGAGGTGGGAGGGTCATGAGGAGTGTCTTGGTGGTTCTGGAGATGGTATGGCTGCTGAACATTCTGGTCTAGTGGCTTCAGGCAGGTGCTCGGCTGCTGGAACTGAAGGCTGCTCCATTCCAACACAGGAGCAGCAGCTACCTGGGTGCTTCCCCTTGTGGTCATGCAGAGAGCAGAAATGTGCCCCTGGGGAAGGTGCTGCCAACACTTTAGTAGAGACAGGTCCCAGCAGCTGGCAGTGAGCTTGGCTGTCAGCTCACATCATCTGTGCTCCCAGGCATGCAGTGCCAGAGCATGCCCTTGGCTGAAAGCAGCCAGCAGAGCAGAGGTGCTCCACACACTGTGATTCTGAAGGTGCTGCCTTTGGCTGGAGGTGAGACCCTTGTGTCATCTACAAAGACAGAGGTTTGCTTCCACTGCTGCTGGTGCTAGCTTCAAGGCAGCTGATAGCTATGGCAAAGCCCATCCTATATTTTTGCTGGGGCTCAAGGAGTGTCAGCTCTTGGTGGCTTTTGGCTCCTCATCACCTCCTGGCACAGCTGGGTGATGCTTCATTCCCTACCTCGTTCCCTACCCTACTGTAAGAAAGTGCTCCATGTGCAGATGTGGGTGTGCACACAGACACACCGCCATGTGGCTGTCTTCATCACACAGGGCAAACACTGTGTGATCAAGGCTGTTCAGCAGGGCTTTCTCCTCTGGTTGCTCTGCAGGATGCAGGCAGCCAAGCTTAGGAGAAAAACTGAGCTCGGTGATCTGCTCCGGGGGAATCTCCCCTCCACAGCGCAGCACAGTATGTCAGCACTCATAACACTCTGGTCAGGGTTTCTTCAATTTCTAACCAGTTTGTGTCACAGGAGATGCAGATGAATGTGAGGTCAGGTACCTCTGACTTTAATATGCACAGCCAGGGCAAGCCCATCAGGGGCAAGCACACAAGTAGCTGCCAAACCTCTGAGGGAGCTGAGTGCAGGGAGAGACCCTGCTGCTCCCCTGCCAAGTGCTGCTGGCAGGACCGTGGAGTGGGTGCTCCCCCCAAGCTCTCCACCCTCAGCTGCCACTGATGTTTCTCACTCAGCTGCAATAGCCACCAAGGTCCTAGAAGCATGCTGTCTACGGCCACATTTCAGAGCACACCTTGGAAGCACAGCCCCTGTGAGGGACAGGACTGAGCTGTTTGTCTCTCAGGGCAGCATTTGGGCAGCCGGGGCACAGGAGCCAGGAGCATGTGTGTGCATGTGTGGGTATGGCATGCAGAACAGCGTGTAAAAACACACCTCGGGAGACAGTCTGAGCACAGATCAGATTTAAAAAAAAAATGAGATTAAACACAGAGAGCATCCTGTGTGTTACTCAACTCTCCTTGTGTAACTCTTGGGACCAGCTGCCTTCACAGATGGCTGCTCTGCTGTCAGAGTCATTTGCTGGGCACCTGTTGGAAAAACTGCAAGGTCAGCACAGAACTAACTGCACCAGCATCTTCCCTTGCAGTGTGGTTTACAAGTCTACAAGAAAAAATTCTGAGAGGCCTTGTAGCTCCCCAGATGAATCTGTAATGCCTCCTGCTAATTAATCCTCCCTATGTTAGTGACTCTGATGGAGACAAGGTTGCCACAGTGGCCTGGAGGGTCCCTCAAGTGGCCCCTGGCAAAGTAGGTTCTCACCTGCAAGCAGTGACTGTTGCTTCTAGGCCAGAGGGAGAGGAGCTGCTGCTGTCCCCAGACCCTCTCAAAGGTTGTGACACTTTCCTCTGTTTCCTGCCATCTGCACCGAGGTTTGATGCTCCTGTGAGTGGTGGAACAGCAGGGAGCTCACAGCTTGGAGCAATACCCAGACATGTGGGGTGCCTTTGCCTGCCTGGTGAGCAGCCAAGCTGCAGCCCATCTCCAGCTTCGTACCAGCTGCACATTGGAGGCAGCTGACTGAGCTGCCAAAAAAACACAAGGAGTTGAGGACCAGGGAGGGGCTAGTGCTGGTGCTGAATAATGATGATCCCAGCATGCTTATAAAATGATGAGGTGGAGAGCTCACTCCAGAGCATTCCTTTGTGGCCCTGGTCCTCCACAGAGCACAGCTCCATCTCATCAGCCAAGGTACGTGTCTGGATTAAAAGATTCAAAATGGGAACTGTGTCTGTGTCTGCCAAGGGACCAGGTCCTGAAGCTGGACACAGACTGAGCTTTTCTTTTAAACTTGGGGAAAACACTGCAGCTGTTCCTGCGGAGGAGTTTCTGACAAGGGAAACAGAGCAAGACTGTGCTGTGGGGTCTATAGGTGCCAACCTGCCCCAAGAAGAGCCTGAAGGATGTGGGCAGTATCCTGGCTCCAGGGGCTGCTTGAGTCTGCTTTCTCTGCTCGATGAGGAAAACCTGCCCGTTCCCTCCTCATGGCATGCTTCTGGGGTCAGCTCATTATTTATTTCGTGCTGATTTAAGTCTCAACCAACTTCCTCACCCCGCAGAGCTGTGTCAATCCTGGCACAGGACAATCCCTCCCACCTGAAGGCACTGCTCCTCACACCACCTTGCAGGGCCACATGGGGATGTCCCTCTTGCTATGTAAACACCTCATGCTTCCATGCTCCAGGGCTCTGGCTCAGCCCTGGCTCTGGAGCGTGTTTCTTGTGTTCCAGCATTTTACAGCAGACACCTCTGCATTTCCCCTCACCTCATCTTTGGACAGATGACAATGTTCCTGCATGTCCTTGGGTGTTTATCACCTCTTTATCACCTCTGCATCACGAAGGTGTCAGCTGTGGGTGATGGGCAGAGCTGCTCTCAGCAGGTACTGCCTTGCTTCCTATAGAGCTGCTGGGCACAGCCTGAACATAGGCAGGGCTTGAGGCTGTTTTAGGCTGGAGACTTGGCACAGTGCCTTCGTATTCTTTTCTCTTTGCTGTGCCCCCAAGGGGTCCTGTTTCAGATGTCCTGTCCTTTTTGCCATATTTCACACAAATCTGTGTTCCAGGGAGGCCCTAGCTTGGCTATTTTCCTTCTCAGCAGGTCTGTTTCCCACCTGCATCCTGACACTGCCATGCTGGGCACAGCAGTGTGGCTCTTTGTCCTGCTCAGCCTCCTTGGCTTTGGGAAAGGCCAAATGTTTCACATGGGACCATGTCCGGATCCATCGGTCCAAGAAGACTTCGATATTAACAAGGTCAGAAAAACTTTCTAAAAATCCCATGGTGGGTAGGGAGTTAGGGTTAAGAGGACATGGGATGGATAGCAAACTTCCTGAGTGCATGGTGGGGCTGGGCAGGTCTGATCTCAGTGCCTCCTGAGGAGCTGCCAGCATGCAGCCCTGTTAATCCCCCGTAGCCTTCTACACCATCGAGGTGGAAGCTCGAATGAAGTAAGCAGGTTAAACTGTGCTGGCAAATGGGATGAATTGCTCTGCCTCAGCCCTCACGTGCTAAAAAGCATTTCTCTGGACTTTCTTCTGTTAGTACTTGGGGAAATGGTACGAGATAGAGAAGCTGCCCTCAAGCTTTGAGAAAGGAAGCTGCGTCCAGGCCAATTACTCGCTGAAGGAGAATGGGAAGTTCAAGGTGATCAACAAGGAGATGCTGTAAGTGTCTGTATTCAGCCCATGTCCTCCCTACAGGGGTGGCTGTGCTGTCACCCCTCTTGCACTCCTGCTTCTGGGTCTAGTTTCTGGGAATGCTGTAGCTTGGCTGGGATTGCGTGCTTTGCTGTGGTTACTGCTGAGATGTGGGTGTGTGGTTTCTGTTAGTGTGTCCCTGGAGCTCACCACGTCTCTATCTCATTGTCCAAGGTGACTCCCGTGTGAGTCAGGGTCTCCCCCTCAACTGGTTTTTGATCCCTAGTGATGGCTGAGAAGCCCTAGGTCCTGTCCTGGGTCACAGGGTTGGTTATGAGATGGTAGCCATGAATGCTGTGCCCCGCATTCCTCTGCTCTGGAGGAAAAGGACCTGCTGAAAAGGCTCAGGGAAGGTGAAGCACATTGGTCCTCTTTAGTTAAGCAAATATTTATCAGCCTTTTCCTGGAGCATTTATCTTGCACTGGAAGTAACTGCTGTGTAAGGGACTTGACCATCATTGCCAATCTAAATCAGAAGCAAAGTGAATGCACTGAATATTCCCTTTATTGCTCCTGACACTTTGCAATTACCCTCCTAGCTGTTTACAGGGGCAGATGCAGATACTAATCAGTCTGTTTCCACCACCAGCCCCAGCTGTCATGGGGTACTGCTGCGAGTGGCTGAATGAGTGAGAGGGGGTTAGTGGTGAACGCAGCGCTGTCCCCTGCACTCCCTGGCATGACAGGAGACTTTGTTCTAGCTCACAATAACAATAACACAGCAACACACTCCTTGTGTCCCACAGAGAGTGGCATCTATGCCACTTGCTGATAGCCCAGCACTGTCTCTGCAGCTCCACTGGCAAACAGCTGGCCTTTTATTTGTGCCTGCATCAATCTTCAGATTAATCTGCTCATTGGTGTCACTGCTTTAGCAGCTCAGGATTCTGAAATGTCAGGAATTTTTAGGGTCAGGTATGCACTGTTCATGGCTCCAGCATCAGCTCCTTGACCTCTGCTGCTGGCATCATTAGCTTCTGCTTTCGTGGGTGTTCCCATTTCACAAGGAAGTGTGACACTTTCCTGCCCCAGAGGCAGCGTCCAGGTCTTCAGGCATCCAGTCCTCACTGCAAATGTACGATTATAAGATGGGCAGCTCAAGTCACAGGGCTTGTTGCCAGCAAGGCAGTGCTCTGATCCAGCAGCAAAACAAACCCTGGCTCACCATGCGGGGACAGGTAATTTTTGTGTGGAGGAATGTGCCGTGACCTGGAAGAGATACAGGTGCTTAGACAGACATGAACACATGCCTTCTACAACGAGCAGGAGTTGAGCTGCTGTCACGTCCAAGACTAATGCTGGGATCCTCCTATCCTGTGCAGAGGCATCTTGCTCCTCTTCTCTGTCACTGTCCCCTGGCACCAACATACACTGGGTAGGTAGGGCCACTGGGGAGGTTTAATTTGGGCCAGCAGTTGCCTCACTGTACCTGTCCCAGGACCTGATGTGCTATGGGTGCTGCTGAAATCATCCCCATGAGCAAGCTATCACCCAGGGATGCTGTGGGTAGCTGGTGGTGTTTCAGCCATATCTTGGCAGGTGAATGCATCAGGAGGGATGGTTTTGTGGGAGCAAAAACGAAAAGCTATTTCTTGTCATTTCCTCCTTAGTTCCAATGGCAAAGTCAATGAGATTGAAGGAGAAATCATGCACATGGATGTAAAGGAGCCGGCCAAGCTGGGTGTCCGCTTTAACTGGTGTAAGTATGTGGCTGGGAGATCCTCTAGCCTCACTAGTCTTGGTGGTGCAGGAAATGGGCACTGCTGCCCTGTCTCCAGGTGTGCAAAACTAGCAATGCAAGAGGTGAAGCTGCCCCAGTGATTTCAGTGCAGCATGCCACAGCCAACAGTTAGGACAAGCACAACCAGCAGGCAGTGGTTTGGTGGTATTTATACATTGTTTTCAGCAACAGCCCCACAGTGGAGGAGCACTCTTCACCAACTAATCTCATGGCAAGAATGACCAGCAGCATTACTATCCCTTTAGGTCAGACAGGGAAGGGGATGGATAAGGTATGTGTGCTGCAAGGGCCAGAAGTAAGCTTGTCTCTGGGAATGCAGCAGTACAGCTCTGAGCCCACCCTACCTCTGCTAACAAGCACCTTTTCATAGCAGTTAAAAGTGTGGGTTTGTCTGCTCTTTTTGCCCTTGTCAGTGGCAAGGGGCTGCTAAGGTTCAGTGTGTGTCACTCACACTGCAGAGCTCTTTTCTGTGTCCATCCCCAACACTTGCAAAGGGAGCAGCAGTCTCATCTTGGCTCCCTTTTTACTTCTGCTCTCATCCTTGGCTGTTTTGTAGCTGTCATACAGAGGAGTTGTTTGGAGAAATGGGTGGAGCAGAGGTACTTGGAAAGGGCAATTACTGTTCATGAGATTTAATTATGTGCTGCCAAGGCATCACTCTCAGCCATTTTGCCTGCAGTGTGCAACCCAAATCATCCTCACCAGACGTGAGGTCCCGGCATGCCTGAGTCCATCAGGAATAAATCCCAGGGCATTTTCTTCCGCCTACTGGACCCACCTCTAGTTTCTGCCTGACGGTTTGAAGTTGGAATGGCTGCCCACATCACAGCAGATGCTTTTGGCACAGAAGCCTGATGGAGAACTGAATTTGGCCCATGTAGCTGGTGTTGTTGGGTTGGGCTGAGCCATACCAATTCCCATGGATGAGGCTAGAGCTGGCTGTGTGAGGCAGTGGGTGGTGGGGAGGAAGTTGGTAGTTTGTGCTCCTCAGATCACCCATGTCAGCCCCCAGCCCTTCAATCCACCAGTGAGCACCCTCACATGGGCACAAGCTGGGCTGGCTGTTGGTGGCCTGGTCAAGCTGTTCAGGTGCTTGCAAGACTTACCTCCTGTACCAACCACTCAGGTGCAGCAAAAGTGGGAACAGCATGAGTAGCTGTGGTTCTAGTGCTTGTTATCCATGGTGTTCAATGCCCTTCCTCCTAGTCATGCCTTCTGCCCCTTACTGGGTTGTTTCCACGGACTATGAAAACTACTCACTGGTTTACTCTTGCACCAACATCCTCTGGCTCTTCCACATCGACTACGCTTGGATTTTATCAAGAGCCCCCGAGATGCACCCAGAAACTGTGGAGCAGCTGAAGAGTGTACTCCAGTCCTACAAGATAGACACTGAGAAGATGATGCCCACGGATCAAGCTAACTGCCCTCCTGAGATGTAACACCCACCATGCAGTGACGCAGCACTAGACTAGCGATGAACTTTGTTGCTTTACTATCCATTACCATTTCTCTGTGTAGCAGAGAAATGTAATGATCCTTTTGCTAACGGTAGTTTGCCAGCCCTGAGTTACTCCTGTATGCTGTCTGTATGTGACTCACCTGAAGTGAGGGTGGTACTGCACTCCCAAGAGGTCAGGTCTGACAGTATATGTCAGCAGACAGAAACAGATGGGTCTGTGCCTTTGTCCTCTCCTCCCAAGTCTTTTCCTGAATGCCAAGAGGTGGTAGACTCCGCCTCGCACCCCGCTTATTGCTTTTGTACGTTCTAAGTGCCCATGGGCACTGCATCTGTCCTCACAGGTGTTCACCAAGCACTGTGATGGCTCTGCTTGAATAGCATTGATGCAGCTCATTAAAAATGAAATCAAAGTACCTGCTTTGGGCATCTGTACCTTCCTGCTGTGAGCAGGCTAGGGAGTCCACCACTCCTCTGAGGCCATGGCACTGCAACAGCAGGAATGCACTGCTACAGGAGCAACCATGTATTAAATGAAATGCTATGTTCCAGGAGCCTGGAGGTCTTTCCAGCTCTCTGGGACCAGATGTGTGGTCTTCCCCGGTTGCTGGAGTCATGCAGCAAACCTATGTCCTGACTTTGGCCTGCAGAGACTCCCATCTCTTGCTGCCTTTATTGAAATGAATAACAATGTGGACACAGAATACTCTAAACCATAGAATCACAGAATTGCTCTGGTTGGAAAAAACCTTTAAGATCATTAAGCCCAACCATTAACCCAACTGTCCCAAGCCTACAGCTGAACCCTCTCCCTAAGCTCCAGATCTACATGACTTTGAAACACATTCAGGGATGGCAATTCAATCCCTTCCCTGGGCAGCCTGTTCCAAGGCCTGATGGCCCTTGCAGTTAATAAGTTTTTGCGATGTCCAACCTAACCTTCCCCTGGTGCAACTCAGGCCATTTCCTCTTGTCCTTTTTCTTGTTCCTTGTGAGAAGAGACCAACACCCGCCTGTCTACACCCTCCTTTCAGGTAGTTGTAGACAGCAATAAGGTCTCTCCAGAGCCTCCTTTGGACTAACCAGTCTCAGCTCCCTCAGCTGCTCACAAACCCAAAGGGCTGTTCCACAATCGCCATGGAGGTCCCTGAGCGCTCTGGGGAGCAGCAAAGCACCTCCTGGCCCTGGTAGGGCCACGGGAGCTCTGCCGGGATGGCCAACCCCCGCCGCGTTCAACCGAGATCCCTTAAACTTTCATTGCTCCCACGTGCTCGCGCAAACCTTTGGCAACGCAGTGGGTGCAGCACTCCGTGCGCGCGCCCGAGCGCTTCCGTGCCGCGCCCGCGCCTCATCGCGCCCATCAACCCCGTGTGCACGCACGATCCGCGCGCGCGCCCGTGACTCCGCTCCAAAGCGCCTCCCATGCCCCCAACCTCCGCGCCCGCTCACGGTCGCCTCCTGGCGGGCGAACGCTGCAAGCAGCGACTCGGCGTTCCGCCGGCCGTTAGAGGGAGCGCTGAGGAAAGATGAGGCAGGGGGGCGGGGCGGGCCGGGCCGGGCCGGGCAGGGGGCGGGCGGAGTGGGGCCGGCCCGTCTCTTCCCACACCGGCAGGTCTGACGCACAGGGGAAGGTGGGGTCGGCCGAGGCGGCGGCCGGAAGCGAGTGGGACAGCGGGCGGGAGGAGATGGAGGCAGATTCGGCCCCGACCGTCTCGGCGGCGGGGCGCGGGCCCATTAAGGGCATCCTAAAGAAAGGNTCGGCCCGCGACGAGGACGAGCATGAGCATGGGTGAGGGCATCGGGGTTGGGGAGGAAGCGGTCGCGAGCCCCTGTAGGGCCTGAGGCCTCCCCTTGGGCTCCGCCACTCGCCCGGGAGTTCTGCATTGGGAGGAATGTAGTGGGGGGTCCGCGCTGTCCTGTGGCGGGGGGATGACTGTGCGTGGGTTGGGCGGCGGAACCAGCCCGGAGATGGAGTCATAGGCTCATGGAATGGCTTAGGCTGGAAGGGACTTCAGACACCGTCCAGTTTCAGCCCCCTGCCATGGGCAGGGCCACCTCCCACTAGATGAAGTTACCCAGAGCACCATCCCGCCTGGTCTTGGGCACTTCGAGGGAGGGAGCATCCACAGTCTCCCTGGGCAAACTGCCTAGAATCTGGATCCCACCAGCGCAGGGCTGTGTTAGGAAGGAGAGGGGTTGCTGGCGCTGAGTACCTACTGGAAGGGCTCTTTGACTGACCAAGACCGCAGTTTTAAAATGCTCATTCAGAAAGGCAAGTGGGAAGGTTTTATACTTGCTAGAAGGATGGCTTGTCGTTTTGGAAGTACACTTTGCCATGGAGTGTTTGTTACTTGTCTAAGCCTGTTCTTACTCAAAGGTAACTTTCTTGTCTGTAACCAGAAGCACGTCCCTCTCTTGACGTGAAGCATAAGTAAGACATACTCTAGGTTGCTTGAGATTCATCTGCAAATTCTCTCACACAGAGAATGTGCCCTGAACATGTGATTCATATTTTGAATGGCAAGAAAATCTTGGTTTAATTATAATGTGCTGAGTTACTTCAAATATGCAGAAAGTGGTCTTTAACCAGCCAGCAGCTATCCTTGAAGTTAGCACCCCCAACCTGCTGCCTGACATTGCTCTGACGCCATCATGTTGTTATGAGCAGCGTTTGACATGAATTCTGTGTTTATAAATCACTTTTGATGGTTTTACTGGGAACTCGGTATCGCAAGGTGGGAAATACTGATAAAATAAAACAGGTGTGTATTTTTGTATTACAGCAATATTTCTTACCCCTTTGCCTATTTAAATCATGAGTATAGACTAAAGTTAGAAGAGTAAAAAAATGAAACGTTTTCTATTTGCTGTGTTGCCTGTGTTAGCCACTGCTGCTTTCCAGGGAAAAGCAAGGAGATGAATGTAAATAATAATGCCACACTAAAATGTTGTTATATTCTTCCTGTTCTTTATTTTTCACATATGTAGTGCACAAAGTGGTGAGTGACAGACCAGTTAAGTAAACTAGTTGTTGGTAGCATCTGCTGGTTTTCTGCAGTCTTTTTGTACCACCTTGAAGAAAGATCAGAAATTAGAGTACAAACTGATGAGCTGAGTATGTGTTGTATTGGTTATAGTACACAGTAATTTCTTGCTAAGCAGTTAAGTGGGCAGCAGTCCAGCTTCTGTTTTCTGTTTACCAACATGAGTCAATAAAGTAAATTAGATTAATGCTGAAATAGGCTTGCAAGTAAAGGATATGGGCAAAACCTGGCTGGCTGCATTAGAAGATTTCCTAGAAGGATCAGTGTAGTTATGTGTGCCGGTATTACTTTAGTTTTGATTGGCAGTGCTTCATTAAACCAGTATTATTTCTGACTTAAGCAAAATAATTTAGTACTTAAAATAATGGTAAACATGACAGCTGTGATTTTCTTTGAAGACTAAAAGTTTATAAATTCAAATGTTTTCTTCAGCAGTCTGTCATCTTATTTCTAATATCGAAATTCAGGTTTGACTATTTTTAGAATAGCTGCAGATGAAAGAGATTGAGTCAGCCATCATCTTGTAAAACACCGTGTTCAGTAAAGCTCACATTTATTTCCATCATTATTGACCTTGCACTATTGTTAGTGATGGTAAAATTGCTTGGAAAACTTCCTGTATGAAAATACAATGCAAGAGGAAAGTCTGTGAAATTGATAGAGGAATTGTTCTGCAGAAACTTCTTGTCTGCCAAGCTGTGGTGTCAAAATATGTGATTATGTATATTTGAAGATGTGAGAACATACAAATGAGCACCTCTGAGATTTTTCAAATCTGCTTTTCCTAAGGAAGATTAGATTTTGTGTTTCTGTATCTGAAAAGTTGTCACTTTCCTGTAATGGTCCTAAGCTCTGTCATTACTGTCAGGTTGTTCAGGCATGCATACGCATGCTGCATTGGAGGCAGTGAAGGGAGTAGTGGGGTTTTGGAGCACTCAGTCACTCTGCTATTACGGCCTTTTACATAGAGGGGTAAAATGACATCTTTATTTGCCACTAAAGATATTTTGTTTGCCTAAATAAATTTTGTGTCCTTTGGGAGGTGTTCCACAGCCATGGCTTTTAGTGTTGGGATCCACGTTTCAAGAAATTAATGTGAAAAAACAAAACCACTAAAAGCCAGCTCACTGTGTCTGAGTTACTGACTTGGGTTGAGGCTCTTTAATTTCAGGGCAGCAAAGAGATTCATCAGAGGTTGTCAATATTATTGTTACGTATTGAGTTGTGAGCTCAGGCAATAAACCTTGATGTTACGAGCACAGAGCATGTGATGAGAGTTTTTCCCATGTCAGACTTACACTTCACTGACGCTCTATCTCCTTATAGCAGCTGCTGCCATCATCAACCACTATGGCCTGTAAAAATTCTCCTGTGCTTACTCTGTAACTGTGTGATCATCTTAGGTTAGCCATCGATGAACTTTAAGCCGGTTTGTAGCTGATGTTTCACTGGTGATTTCTGAGCTCCTAAATAGATAGGTTTGAAAAACTGGTGTTCCTAGGCAGGTGCGCTTGTTTTGTCATCGTGAAGCTCATGACTCTCTACCCTGCCAGAGCAGACAATCTGACTCGCGTGTTGTGTGCTTACATTGCAATCCTTGTGTTGCAGTTGGAACACAGTGATTAAATAGATCTGAAGCCTCAAACGTGAGAGTTTGGCATTGGTTACTATATGCAAAGGTGATTAAACTCACTTTTTTTATGTTGCTTCTGCAATAGATTCATCAGCAAACGTAATTTTCTTTTTTATGCCTTTGTTTTCCTCATTATATTATACAGTGCTCTCCATAAATATAACATTAGTTCATGCTTAAAATTTCACTATATTGGTTTGTTTTATAGTGTTCTGCTCAGGAGCCGTCATGTAAGTGAGATTGTTCCAATAACAAATTGGACAAATGTGTTCAGTCTGTGTTTAAATAAAAGCACTTAAGTAAATTTCTTCTAGCCAGCTGCTCCTCCCTTATCCATAAAACAAACCAACCAAAAAAACCCTGGCAGAACCGTGTAACGTTATAATCCTGTTGCTAATTTTTAAAGGAAATAATTAATACATAAAGTAATATGAAGTAGTGAAATTGTTTCAATATTCTGAAGTTAAATTTCTTGGCTTAGTCTAAAGGAAAGACCACCTTGTATAAAGCTTACAGTAATCTTTTCAGGGAGTAAGTGGGACCTGGCAGTTTCTGTTTGATTAAACACTTCTATGTCTCTTTGATCAGTGGAATGGTGAATTTCTCTGGCCACAAAGCAGTTGCTTTCTTTGTGGTTTACGTTTGTCAGTATGGGTAGGCTTTTATTACTGCAAATATACATAAAATGGTACATTCTGTGACTGAGAAAATTCTAAATGATGTAACATTACTGAGACCTGTGTGTGTAAAATGTGCAGTTCCCTCCGTGTAATTACAGCAGTGAATCAGTTCTGTTTTATGATTCCACTAGAGGATGACAGAAGCTTGTTCAGTGCTATTTATTTTACTGCAGGAAGTTATTGGTCAGGTGTTATTGTTTCTGTAACAGTTTCGCTAATAATCGTAGCAGCTCACTGAACAGAGGTGACCTGGAAGTTATTTGGTTTTGTTGAAGTGTTAAGGGTTTTATTAAGAAGAATGATTTTAGAGTAACCTGTACAAGAGCAGACAGCTAATGGGACAGTGATTAAATAAGACTAGCAGTCTCTTGAGAAAATATTTGTATGTATATGAATAAAGATACATTTCTAGATCAATTAGTTTATTTAGCCAAGTTAATTGATAGGGAAATCAAGTGGCACTGATAACTTGTAGTGTCTTAACAGAAGTATGCATAGAACAAGATTTAATAGACATACCTTGAACATGTCTGTGTGTCATAATCATATTTTTGTGCTTAGTGTGTAGTAGAGTTCAAAAGACATTCCTTCTGCGTCTGCTGGAATAAGTGCTTTTAGAATATAGCACAACTTAACTATGTTTTCTTATTTCAGTAAAAAATCCCAAAAGTGGGATGAGATGAACATCATAGCTACATACCACCCACCAGGCAAAGATTATGGCTTGATGAAAATAGATGAGCCAAGTACTCCTTACCACAGGTAGGCTCAATAAGCTACTGTTCTAAATTATGCCAGTTTTTCAAGTATTACAGGAGTCTTTTAATTGAGCGTTTTAAGGTTTTGACTGTTTTATCAAGCAAATTTTACTGAGCAAATTACGGATAAAAGCTACTTTTTGTTTGCCTTCCAAGCATGGTGGGAGATGATGAGGATGCAGTGAGTGATTCAGAATCAAACGAGCCCTTAAAAGCAGATGTGTTGAGTAAAAAGTAAGTATTGTCATAGAAAATATTAAGATAACTAAATATTAAGATAACTTTCCCTTTCATGGAGAAACTTTTCTTATGGGAGGGTTTTACTAATTCCTCTAGAAGTCAAAGTTGCTATTGTGAAATTTAAGTGCTTCTTGGTGTTTGATAGTTCCCCTAGTGGTTCAGACCTCTTGCACGTTGTTAGTCCACGTGAATACGCATAAGTAACAACCAGAGCACTTGTGTGAGTGTGTTTTAATTGGTGCAAAACTTACTATTTCAGCATTTTGTATTGCATGATTTATATAGACTGGCAGCGGCAGCTGAAGGTAAAGGACCCAAATTTATAGCAAGGCAAGAGGAAAGCAGTGAGGAGGAGGATGAGGATGAAGAATTAACACCTGAAGAACGAGGTAGGGATAAGGTGTTTTCTTTCATTTGTTGGAGGGTTTTTTCTACAAGTAGTTTGAGATTTTCGGTAAGAAATATTTGGGAAGAAAAAAATCGATCAGAAAAAATATATGATTTGAAAATGGAGATAAATAGTCTTTGAAGGGTAAGTAAAATATTGAACACTGTTTATTATTGAGTTGAGACTGTTTTGTTTGAGATCTACAAATAAGCAGGAAATTGCTGTTACTGACTGCTTTCTTGACTTAAGAGGAATTTCCACACCATAAACTTTAGGAAAAATTAGTTTCTCAAGTAAGAATCACAGAATTGTTTAGGTTGGAAAAGACCTTTAGGATGGTTGAGCTCAACCATTAACCAGCTGTCCCAAGCCCACTGCTAAACCATGTCCCTAAGCTCCAGATCTACATTACTTTTAAACGCATCCAGGGATAGCAATTCATAGAATCATAGAATCATAACGGATCGGAAGGGGCCTCGAAACATCATCTAGTCCAACCCACCTGCAACAGCAGGATCACCTAAACCAAGTCACACAGGAACATATCCAGTCGGGTCTTGAACATCTCCAGAGAAGGAGACTCCACAACCCCCCTGGGCAGCCTGTTCCAGTGCTCCGTCACCCTCACCGTGAAGAAGTTCCTTCTCGGGTTGATGTGGAACCCTCCCTAGGCAGCCTGTTCCAAGGCCTGATGATCCTTTCCATTTATATATTTTCCTTATGTCTAACCTAAACGTCTGGTAAAACTTGAGGCCATAAGAAGCCCTTCTGGTTTTATGTGATGATGAGAGAGTAGTTCTTAATCTGAGTGTATTTTAACGATTTAGTGAGTATTGTTGTAATTAAGATCCCACTAATTCCTTGCAAACAGATGATAATGTTGTTTTCAAAGCAACTGGCAGATGGATCTAGCAGGAAATCTGCTTTTATTCTGAAGCAAACTGCATCTTCAGTAGAGATGTTTTGTGTAGCTTGGGCTAGAATATTTTGAGAAAACAGTCAAACAATAAAACTCTTAACGTTTCAGGCTGGCATCATGTAGCTGTTGCTTCTCATCTTTCCTAGCTCCAGCTTTGAATGTGTAACCTGACTATTCTAAAGGAAGAAAACCCCAGTGTTTGGGCTGCCAGTAAGCAAAGTTTAAGGTGTTTCTGCTAGATCTGCTAATGTTTAGTATATGGAGCAGAGTTATGCTTCAGACCTTGGGGGAAGTGGGAAGTATTTTCTTCTACATGTGGTAACTCATAACTGGTCTTTGGTAGGTAGCCAGGAGGCAGGTTGGACATCTGCAAAAGTTTGTTATTCCACCAGTACTTCTTAATTTGTCCTTAAGTGTACTTAGAAACAAGACTTCTCCAACTTCAGAATTTCATATGCTGTTACTAGTTGCTTCTCTTGGTTCAGGCTTGCTTTTACTTTGCATTCATTTGTCCACAGAGAAGAAGAAACAGTTTGAAATGAAGAGAAAAATGCACTACAATGAAGGTCGAAACATCAAATTGGCAAGACAGCTCATTGCAAAAGAGCTACATGGTGAAGAAGAGGATGATGATGAGGATGAAGAGATGCATGATGCTGCAGAGGTAGAAACAATGAGTACAGAAGCTACTGAACATGGTGAGATACTGCGTGCTGAAGTACTGACAATCCTTTCAGCTCAAGTATGAGAATGTCTAGAAAGGGTATATTGTGTATGTCACACTCAGTGTGCAATGCTGTCTCAATAGGTAGATATGGTACCAGAGCCATCAGCATTGCTAAAATCATGGGCTTTTGTTTGTTGTGACACAACAGAAAAGCAAACATCTCTGCTCTCTGCTATTTTTACAGGGTGTCATTTTTGGTATTGAAGTTGCCAGCATCCTTGGTAAAGGAAGAGTTGTCCTGTTCAGAACACTTAAAGCTATGGCCACATGGCAGAGCCTGGTCTTATGCTGCAATTCTGTTCCCATTCCCAAACCACCCTACAGCCAGTAATGAATGCTTTCTCCTTATTGAGAGGAGTGTCTCTAACTTCCTAAGTATAAACTTCTGCCTGTCTTACTGTAATGTAACACTTCTGGTAGGACTTAAGTATGCACTTGCCCTAATGTTCATTTCTATAGCTTGGGATAAGACCCTCAGCTTTGCTTTTAGTGCAGCTGCTGGAGCAAAGTATGGGACTTTTGTCTGGGAGCTGTTTGTGGAACTTGCTTCAGGGCTATCTTTTGATAAGTAACTCAAAACCATAGAGGCTGACACCTTCCCTTCCATCTTTAAGCTTATCTCTGGGTTAAAAAGGTAGACTGTTTAATAAGTGTATTTCATTTTTGTGGTGGCCTACTGGTGCCTAATTACAGCTGTGTACACCTCTGTAAGTAAAACACACTGAAGAAGCTTTTGATATTAAAGAAACAGACATCTGTTGCTCATGAGACTCTAGTGGCAATGAAGTCTGTAAGCCTCGTTCATCTGTTGCTTGGCAAAGCTATGAGACATTAGCACAGTCTGCAGACTTGGCAAGATGCTGCATGGGTTTAACTTGGTTCACATTTGTGAAAACAAAACACAGCCATGTGAACTAGGAACTCTTCTGAAATTTGTTTAAATTCCACACAATGATTTGCCAAGTTATGTGTTTTTAATTTCTGTGAATTGCACGTTGTAGTCCCATTATTTATTACAGGAGGACTAACACCTTTGTAATTTCTGTGAAAGGGTGCTTGGTACATGTCTGACACCCATTAATGGGTTGACTTCATCCAGTAACTTAACATAAGCCTTACAATGGCTGTTTGCTGGAACTTCACTCTCCAGGGGAAAGGAGGGCTCCCTTATGACCTTTCTCCATGGCAGGAAGCTGTCATCTCTCTCTGCACTCTGATGTAAAACAGAGGCAACTCCGCTCCCCAGCTGCATTCACCAGTGGAAGGAAGGCACACCTTTGCAGCATTTTTCCATCTCTATTGTTGAAGTCCATTCCAGCTTGCCTCATAACAAGCTTCAGAGCCACAACTGGTAATTATCAATTTTAGACTGCTCATGGCCAATAGATTTTATAAATATAACTTTGCCAGCTCATCAGCCTGTTAACTAACTGGTTTGCCTCCACACATACAGAAGTACTTTCCATTAACTTGCTGTAGTTCTCAATTCTTCATTTCTCTTGTGTCATACTGCTTACCAAGCCTTGATGTTTCATTTCTCCTTATCGACTACTGTAACTTTTTGTCTCTGTACTTGATCAGATCTTCTGAAGTCCTGGTCTCATTGCTATAGCAGGTGATTAATTGAATGCCCTTGGGTTGATCATATGCAATTCTTTGTGGCAGGGTTGGTCAAAGGATGATGGAATATGGACAAAACTGTCAATAAAGCTTTCTGTCCTTTGAAGGTCATTGCCCACATTTTAAGAAGCTCTTATGTTGAGGTTGCAGCTGTTCAGCAGCATAGCTTCTGGGTTCTGTTTAGATTGTACCTACTATAATAGAGACCAGCTACGAAGAATATTTGTAGTAGCTGTGTTAAAGTAGTGACAAAGGTTTGCTAAAATAACTTTTTTGAGGTAACATATCACTCTCTCATCTGTATTCTGAATGCACAGAAGAATCTCCTTATTCATAAATGTTAATTGAACAGCTGTTAGGGCTACAGAATATTTCTCAAATAGTTGGTTTTGGTTTTAAAACTCTGCTTTGGTTTTTTGCTTTTGGTCATGATGTACTTTTGGTCATATTAAGCAACTGAGTATTTAAAACAGTATTTCAGTTTAGTTGTTTCCTTCATGGAAATGGACCAAAATGCTATTAATATTATTGTTCTTGAGATTCCCCTATTAGGACAGATAAGCTGTATCTGGATAACTTTAAAAGGTCTCTTTGGCTTGAAATTGTTGTATTTTAAAGTTCTTTCTTACAGAGCAGAAAAGGAGGGTTTTCTTGGTGTATTGAGTGATGCAGGAGCTGATTTTTTTTTTGTAATGGTTTATTTTGGCTACGCTGTTAAACTAACAGCTTCCTGCAGAAGAAACATATGCCTTTCCCTGCATGTGTATTGTAGTTACATTTTGATAATTTTTCCATTTGACTTAAGTTCTTAAGCTGCAAAGATCATCTGGTGATGTGACTAACGTGCACCTATTATGTCTGAGGCTGTCTATGTAAGTGAGAGCTGGCATTCAGTGTCTTTTTATTCCAGTGGAATAATGTGACTTCTATAGCACTGATGATTGTTCTGGGTAAAGATGTGACATAAGAAAAATTTCTTAGTGGCCTGTTGTGACTCTGGAGCTCCACTGCCTCCTGGGTTTGAGACCTCCTCACTTGGAATTTTTTTTTTGTCCATAAAGATTCCTTAAAGATTCTGTGCTTTTCTTATCTGATACCCTTTTCTACCCTCTAATCCTGTATCTCTTGTAATTGAATAAAGCTAACAGTACTCTTTTAACCTCTATTGTCCACTTTTGAAGAAGTGGCTAAAGATGTAGGGCAATTTTTTTTTTTTAAGATGGCTTCTGTCAGATTCTACCAGATCTCCTAATATGAGTTGTGCTTCTTGGTTACAGACTGAGGTTTCTTGCTGATTGAAATGAAGATGGCCAGTCCAGTCAGTAATGGTGAGAACTGTTTGTATATTTTTGCCCACATCTTCTATGTGGACGGGTCATTCCTTTATCACCTCAGCTAGCTTATGCCATGCCTATGGATTCTAGCAACCAGGGTTCTTGGTACAAAAGAAAGTTGAAGTTGTAGTAGACTGCACTAGGATTGCTTGATTCAACATTTCAACCTGTCTGAAATTTTGCTGGCTATTCCATATTTATGACTCCGTGAATGACGGAATTTGCCAGGAAAATAATGATGTTTTGTTTCTCTCCACAAACTTTTCCTCTAAAACTTCTCTTTGAAATTACTAGAGGAGAAAGATTCCTGATGTAGGTAGGCTTAAGCATGATGATTTAATCTAGTCATTGATGACTTGGATGAGGGATTAGGGTGCACTGTCAGCAAGTTTGCTGATAACACAAAGCTGGGTGGTGTCGCCAACACCCCCGCAGACTCTGCTGCCATTCAGGAAGACCTGGACAGGCTGGAGAGCTGGGCAGATTGAAATTTGATGAAGTATAACAAGGGTAAGCGTAGAGTCTTGGATCTGGGCAATAACAGCCTCAGGTACCAGTATAGGTTGGGGACTGACCTGTTGGAGAGCAGTATAGGAGAAAGGGACCTGGGGGTCTAGCGGACAGCAGGATGACTGTGAGCCAGCAGTGTGCTCTTGTGACCAAGAGGGCCAACAGCATGCTGGGGTGGATCAGAATGGGTGTGGATAGCAGATCAAGAGAGGTTCTTCTCCCCCTCTACTCTGCCCTGGTGAGACCACATCTGGCATACTGTGTCCAGTTCTGGGCCCCTCAGTTGAAGAGGGATGTGGAGCTGCTGGAGGAAATCCAGCGTAGAGCAACGAGGCTGATGGAGCACCTCCCTTATGAGGAGAGGCTGAGGGAGCTGGGCCTCTTTAGCTTGGAGAAGAGAAGACTAAGGGGTGACCTCATTAATGTATATAGATTATACATTAATCTATATACATTATAGATGTATATAGAAGGGTGGGTATCAGGAGGATGGAGCCAGGCTCTTTTTAATGTCATCTGGTTATAGGATGAGGAGCAGTGGGTGTAAGCTGGATCATATCAGGTTCCACATAAATGTGAGAACAGTTGTGGAGTCTCCTTCACTGGAGATGTTTAAGACCCGCCTGGATGTGTTCCTATGTGACTTGGTGTAGATGATCCTGCTGTGGCGGGGGGATTGGACTTGATGATCTTTTGAGGTCCCTTCCAATCCCTAATGATTCTATTATTCCAATGTAGACTTGTCTTTACTTCTGCTACTCAAAAGTATCCCATACAAGGGTGTCATCTATAGTAGTTCAATTGACAAGCAGTAAAACTGTTGTTCTCTCTTTATTTATTTAGCATTCATTGCTATGATAACTGCTCAGATACTGCTGATCAGCTGAACTGTCAGATGACTGGGTGTGCTTTTCTGGCCTTTGGTTAGGTACAGAATCTGTTGTATTAACCACAGAGACCTAATCACCCTAAAGATGAGTGAAGTGAGAAGGCTGGGAGCATACATGAGTCAGTTCTGCCTGTTAGACTGCACTTGTTACTATGTTAAAAACTTGTGCCTTTTAAAAAAGACTGTTATCATCTGGATGTGGTTTTCCTTAATCTTTGCTTTATGCCACTGAATTTTCAGGTGCATTGTATATCTGTATAGTGGGCTTCTTCATATGGAAAGCACTAATTGGGAGGAACGTTCTCTGATTTGTTGCTGTTTGAACCATAAGTTTAGTGACTGCCTGGAAACTGCAACAGGCTGTGCTCCTTCATTTTTAAGTTTGTTTCATATAGTGTCTCATTTGAAAATGGAATTTAACCAAAAAAGTACTGTACTTGCTGTCATATGGGACTTCTGCAGTTTGATCTCTAACCCCTGGGTTAAATCCTCCCAGTTGCAGGGGTGGTGGACTTTCAGTGCCTGGTATTCTGGACAGTGACATTAGCTATTTCTTCAGAACACAAGGGTGAAATTACTGTTTTGGAAGTTTCTGCTCTGCAGACTAAGAGCTTGTGCTTGCTAAGGTGGGTTGGCAAACATTACCTTTGGAGAAGCAAAGATGATTTCAGGAGGGGTTTTGTGTGTGTTTTGAAAATATTTAATGAGTGTGAACAAATACCTACTTTTTGTTATCTTTCTTATACAGCACATGCTTCTCGTGACCAGCTGGAAAGTAGAGCACACAGCATAGAAGAAATCTGTCCAGAACTGTAACTGCTTGTCAAAGACACAAATATAAACATCGCTTCATGATTTTTTGCAATTAAGGCTATTAAATATTGATAAGCATATCAGTTACAATGTTGTATTGCCAAGAATGTTAATTTTAGACTTGTCTGTTAGGCAGAAAAAACCTGTCTAATTGATTTATTCTTGTGCCTAGTATTTCTTGGAGAATACTGCTTCATAATCTCTTCAACCAGAATGGCATTCCCTGTGTGTATAACGCTGATTATCTTGCATAATGCTTCAGAACACAGAGTATCTTTTGGTTTTTTGCTATTTATTTGACAGTGTTCTAGGTGTGGTATCTCTTACAGACAGGTTTGGGATTCAAGAACCAAACGGTACAGCATATATCAGACTGACATGCGAGCTATTTATCAGATGTGTTAAGCAAATTAAAAAGGGATTATTTAAGTCTTACAACTTTTTTGTAAAGCTTTGACCTGTTATGTAGATTTCAGTGTGTTATTACCTATACTTTCACCGTCTTTAGAAAAAGAGTTGTATTATTTTCCAGGAGTTGGTGTTTGGGATCAGGTGTAAGCTTCTGACTAAGTCAGCACTGGGGTCTGGTGGAGGGAATGTTTTTACACTGGAAATGTTCTAACTTGAATTTTGCATTTAACTGTCACTATCTCTTCTGTGGGGACTGTCGTTGGCTTATCATGAAGACATGGAAGTTCCCTCCAACTTTTCTCTTAAAACCACACGTGCAGTCACTCTTTTGACCCTTGTTTCAAACTTCTGGTCCCTTTTTGGTTGCATGAAGAGTGCTCACGCCACTAGCACAGACCTGAGGAAAAACACCCAACCATGAGCAAATCCACATTAGGACTGAAGATGAGCGGAGATTAGGCTCTGCTGTTCTTTATATAAAGGTTACTGCTGATGATCTGCTAATTTGGGGTTGTCAACCTGCATACTGAAAACAGCTGGTCTACGTCTCCCTGTATCCATAGCAACGTAGAGCAGCTGCTTTTATAAAAATGAAGGCTGTTTGGAAGAATAGAAGGGAAACTGCCTAATTCAAATACCTGTTTACAGTGTGGTGATATAAGCCCTTATAAAAGGGGATTTTTGAGCCTCCAAATTGCTGTAAACAGCTTCCCATTTGGTGGAATGTGACTGGTGAATGTTCCAGTATTCAGAATAGTTCCTGGCTTTTCTTACACATATGAAGTATACAACTAAGCTTTGGTTTGGTTATGGAATACAGTGTTTATCAATTTTTACCTGAATTTCATATGTTGCAAATATCCATATGAATCTATTTTTAAATGTCTTTTTGTCTACTGTACATGTGAAGTTTGAATAAAGGAATGAAAGTTATTTTACAGTTACGTGCATTCTCAAGTGTGAGCTTTCGTGAAATCCCAGAGAGACTTAAGCATGAATAAATCAATAGGATGCCATTCTTTGACAGAGTTACAGAGGAATAATTAGTTGGAATGGATCCCTTGCCCAAGATATCTAGGAGTTGTGCTAACTGGGTGATATGGTGTGTTTTTCCCAGCTATCTCCTCTCCTCAGTAGGTAACAGGGTTGTGAGATATTTAGTCTTCTAAGGACCTGAATGAGGATTAATAGCATCTTTTAACAAGGAAGTGTTGATTAAGTGCGTTGTGGTGATGCAGATTTTTCCATATGGATAATGCTCTTCTCCCATGTAATAAATTAGAAGATAAGAGGGAGTGGGCTCGAGCTGTGCTGGGGAAATTTAGATTGGCCATTAGGAAAAATTTCTTCAGCAAGAGAGTTGTCAGCATTGGAACAGGCTGCCCAGGGAAGCAGTGTCACCATTCCTGGAAATATTTAAAAGATTTGTATGAGTAGTGCTTCGGTACTTGGCTTAGCAGTGGACTTGATGATGTTAAAGGTCTCTTCCCATCTAGACAATTCTGTAGTTTATTTGTTCTTGTATCACCATGCTCACTTCCACAGAATGAACAGGAGGAAAGATTAAGAGCATTTAAATACTCCTGAGGTCACTTACTATACCTTTTGAAAGTACTCCCAGGGATAAGTTTTCAAAACTTAGTTTTCACCCAGGTCAGACAGTGGGAATGTCTGCCTTGAGCTGTATGGGAGACTGGCCAGATGATGGCCTGGCATGCCTAACCCAGGCAGTAAGTAGCAGCTCTCAGCAAAGCACAAGTGGGTCAAGCTTTGACATATGGAAATGGCTAATGCAGATGTCTTCTGCAAAGTTGTAAAATGGATTACTTGTACTTTGTTGTAAATACAAGTGGGTACTTTGTACCTGCAGTTATGGCTGAATCCATCAGAAGCAGCTGTTAAACAAGCTAATTTCTTGCCCTCCTCAGTGTGCTGTGTCCAAGACCTCGTTTTCCTTTTGGTGCCCAGCAATGCTGTTTTGTTTGTTAAATAAAATGCTTTGCAGGCCCTGTAGAGTACAAAGAAGAAAAACGTTGCTAACTGCCAGTAAAGATCTTTTTGTGTAATGGCTTCCAGACTGCTAGAGGAAGTGGATGTGTAGCTTTGACAGAGGTAGAGCATACATAAACCCAAGATGATTTTAAAAGAGCCTCAGAACATATAGTAGGTCTGAGCTGTCTCTGGGTGATCCTGTTTCTACTGTCACCCAGCCCCCAGGTTTTAGCTAGATGCTGTTTTGTACTGGTTTTAGTTACGGGTTTTATTAAAGGCTTTGTTCTCTGTTCAGTGCTAGCAAAAATTCTGTTTGTGCTTCATGTTGCTCACCTGGAGCACAGGCCAACATAGCCACACTGCTTTTAACCAAAAGGCTGGATTACTTGATTTTATCAACGCTTACATCTTTATGCATTTTGAAAGCTAAAATAGGCAAGTTTACGTTGTAGGAACTACAGATACTCTATGTAGTTATTTTATACAAGAGATATCTGACTTTTATTCTAGAAATAGCAGCTATAGTTCCCTGCTAAATGGGGACAAGAGAGGAAATGCCTTTTCTCCTTTTACATGTGATAGGCACTTAGCTGGCATCCACATTTTAATCTTGGGGTGCATATTGTAAAGAGTGGTGTAAAGAAACACAAGACATGGCCCTTACTGCTGTGGCCATTGAACTCCACAGCATCATAATTGTGAAGCTTCTTGCACAAGTTTGTCCTCACACTGCATCCTGTTTAAATAGTTTCACTATGTGTCCAGTATGAAGACCACTTACAAATAAGAGCCTTAACTCCATATTTAAAGGGTTATTTCTGTCCTTAACACTGAATTGTACACAGTTATGGAACCTGCAGTCTTTTTTCCGCAGCTTGCTCTTGTGTTCAACTTGTATATCTTACAAGAACTCTTTGTTTCTGTAACATGCTTTTTGTGGTGTTTATCATGATACCACCTCACAAATGTAATTTACTCTGTTCGGAACCCAGTGTTAAGTGTCACAATGAAAATAAAACAAATGTTTTCATTACTGCCTTATGGCACTAATACTAGATGTATTGGTTTGACTTCTTGGAGCTAGCTTTTTAGAAGAAACTGGCAGAAGCTATCAGTTTGCAGGTGCATTTGTAGATAAACACTTAAAAGGGCAGTTTCATCATCACAGTAAACAAGGAAACACGCTTCAGTGTGACTTTGATATACTCAGATTTTGTGGGTGCTTGGCTACCTAGACATGAGGATAGGTCCAGGAACCCAAAAGCATTACTTTAAAGCGGCAGCACCACAGGAAAGGTTGCTATTTTCAGGGTGATTTTCTTTGCTGCTTGTAGGACTAAGGCAGGTCTGGTCTGTCTCTTCAACCAGTAACACTGAGTAATGGATGATGACTAATACCAACTATGCCTTAAGATATACAGCTGCATTCTAAAAATGAGAGCTGGACTCTCTCTTCAGTTTAAAAGTGGATTTCACAGCACAAACGCAGCTGATAGAATTTCTAACTTGCTTTTTTGTATGGGTGTGAGGATACACTTGACTTCCAAATCAAGTTAGCCCCAGGTTGATTAGGTTGGAAGAGGGACAACTCAAAACCATACAGAAATATTGCATCTATCTAACTTCTGGTTTGGATCTGACATTTCACCACCCTTGAAAAAGAAAAAAATAATCCCTACGCCACAAGTGACCACACCAAACAGCTTCCCTTTGCTACTGTGAAAGGGCACCTTAACCAAGGAGAGTCAGTAAGGGCACAGCAGGTATTCAATGACTTCAAAGTGAAGTCATAAGTTCCCAACCAACCTTCCATGGTGCTTCTCTTTTTGAAACCAGGTCGGGAGAGAGAGAAGGGGCAGGAGAAGGGAAAATGATACAAAAATAGAGGTGAAGCTTGGTGGAGGTTATGGGTGATGGTAGGTGTGCAGAGTGAGGGGGGAACGAGAGGAGTCTCTTCGAGAAACCGAGCGTTTCCCCGTCACCTCAGTCTGGAGCCTGTGCCTCGGTGTGACAGTGCTTCATCTGTGCCTGGTTTAACCTGCAGAGTGACGTGCACTGCTGTCACTGCCTTTTAGGACAGGGCGGGCGGCTGATGCTCCTCTGTCATGTTTACATCTGGGAACGCTGAGCAGGTCCGGGCGCGTTAGAGCTCCTGTTTTCTCTGAAGGCACTGGACAGCTGCAGTATTCTGCCGTCCCTCCTTGCGACGTGAGAGAGGTCGGACACGGTCCTTTCTGCTCTAGGGCACGGCCCGAA
This sequence comes from Rhinopomastus cyanomelas, assembly GCA_013400115.1. NCBI lineage: Eukaryota > Metazoa > Chordata > Aves > Bucerotiformes > Rhinopomastidae > Rhinopomastus > Rhinopomastus cyanomelas. The sequence goes on along the minus strand of VXBP01006397.1, from coordinate 621,958 downwards.
GAGCCTTCCGGAGTTCTCGGGCCATATGAAACCCGACTGCCCAGCGTCTGCGCAGGAACAGCGGCCGCTCGGAATCCTCCCGAGAACCGATAGCTACTGCCGAGGGCTGCCACCGGAACGCGATGGAGAGCAGCTAGGGTAGAACTTCCCGATGACGGCTCACAAGCACCGGCTGCCCTGGTCAGACAACCCGGCCCCGCACGGGCCGGGCTCCCGCGGGGCCGCTCCTCACAGCCACGACGAACTACAGCGACCCCACAGCGTTATCGCCGCGAGCGACGGGCCGACCAGCCTATCGCAGGCGCTGGAGCGGCACCGGCTGCACTTGCGAGTGCTGGGATTTGCCTTCCGGGCAGCCGTTGGCAGTGGAGCTCGCCGATTGGTAGAGACCAAATACTGTTTCCCGTTGGCTCAGTGGACTGTCACTCTTCAGAACGCCCAATGAGAAAGCAGTCCCTGGGACACACGGTGGTTGGCTGCCGCCTGTCACGATGGGTTGTGGGAGGCGGGCCGAGGGGGCTGCCCGTAGTGGAGCTCCCCCAGGCCCCGCCCGTCTATGGTCTCCGGCCCCGCCTGTGGCCGGCCCCCGGCCTCGGCTCGCCCTGCGCTCCTCCAGCCGCCACCAACAAGCCCCGTAGGCAGCGGCGCGGGAGGATGAAGGTGATGGTGGACTTCGACGAGTGTCTGAAGGATTCGCCGCGCTTCAGGTGCCGCTGGGGAGAGGCCATGTGGGGAGGAACAGGCCGCGGCGGGGCCGGTTGTCCGCGGGTGGACCGGGCGGCTGTGCGGAGCGGTCAGGGGCCGGCAGTGAGGAAGGGGCTGCTCTGAAGGACGAGCGGCCTGCGCAGCTGCGGAGAGGGACGTGAGGAGGAGAGGAGGAAGGCGAAGAGGGGTTTAGCGTGTGCGGGATGTGGGACAGTGAGAGGCAGTGCGGGCTCTGGGGCTCCCGCCTGCGAGCAGGGGCGGGTGAGGGGGGCAGTGGGTGATGCATGAGGTCTCAGCAGCCGAGGCCAGGCCTGCTCAGCGCCCGGTGTGCATCTCCGCCTCTCCAAAGCCGCTGTAACGCGGCACCTCCGGCGCCTGTAACTAGTGTCTCGGATTTGTGTCCTCACTGCCCGCTCAGTGACCAGCGCGGGGAGCCCGGGCCGATCGGGCTCGGTACAGTCTTTGGGCACCCCAAGACACGGACTCTGGTTTTTCCCCACCCCAATGACCACTTGTCTGTTGTTGGTGAAGGCTGACTTATGCTTACGTTTGTCCTTCCCCGTGCTTTTACTCTGTGTGTACGTGTGCGTAAACACACGTTTTGCCCCCTTATATCTATGCAGTGTAAGTGACTCTGTGTTGGATGTATGGCTGGTTTGTACATAGAGATCCGCTTTCAGTGCCTGCTATTGCCCTGGTAGCTGATGGAGAAGCAAACAGCTCTGCGAGTTGATGTGTCACTGTGGTGCCCCTCCTGCCCCGTGCTTAGCCCATGTTTGGAGCGCCTGTGGCTCTGTGGTTGGCACAGGCTGAGTGAGCTCTGCTGTTGAGGGAAATAACCCTGCTCTTCCTCTGGTTATGTGTTCATGCCTCCCCTTTGCGTCAGCTGTAGCAATCCTGTGGTTCTGGGATGTGGAGGAAGTTGGAGAAGAAGGTTTGAATGGCAGAAGGTGGAGTTCCTATTCTTTCCTCTGCTCCTGTCTCTGCTTCCAGTCGGTCCCTGGCTGCTTCTGCCACGTTTTTTTTTTTTCTGGTGACCGTGACTTGTTGGATCCTTTAGTAAGCTAGCTATACTGGCAGAAGATACTGAATAGTTTTCTGCCGGCATAGTGACTTCAGCAAAGCTTATGGGGAGGAGAAAGAGGAAATTTCACTGCCACAGTCGAGGCTAGAGAATGGCATTGGGGAGCAAGACCTCCTTTGAAGCAGTATTGACTTAGCTGTTCCACAAAACTGTGTCCTGAGTTGCTTGCCTATATAGGTACTTCCTGACACAACTATGTTTAATGTGTGTAGAACATCATTACAACACCCTAGTGGTTTTGCAGGGAGTAGTGGGGACATACAGCACCTTCTTGTGCTGGCTTCCTTATCTTACAACAAAGCAGAGCTGCAGCTTTCTCCTGACCTTGCTGAGCAGGTGGGTGTAGTCTCCATCCTTCCCATCAGTATACCTGTTGGAGCAATTAAATAAACCTGTTGGGAGGCATCTAATGTATAGAAATGTCATAGTTTACTCTGTTAGTTGTGGAGAGAACTGGGAGGATGTGAGTGAATCAGAGTTCCTGAGTCACCAAATCCCTGTTTTCACAGGGAACTGTTTAGATTTTCATAAACCTGCTACTACACACAGCTCCAGACACATGGCTTTTGGGTTATGTATCTCATTAGGTTCATGTTGATCTCTTTCGGCTTTGAGATACAATTTGGTATATCACAGTTACCTGAATCCAATAAATAAAGGTTTGTTTGCTTGCTTGCTTAAAGTGCATGCAAAGGGAGCATGGGTTGTCACTGTTATGGCACTGACACGTGATTAGATAATATAATTGCTATAAAGATTCACGTCACAGGTACAGTGGGTTATTTAACAGTAACCCTTGCTGCTTTTTTTCCCAGTAGATAAAGAAGTCATGGAATTATAAAACCTGAGGCAATGATGGCCTATTGCATAAATAGTTTTAAACTTAAGATGTACCAGATTTGTTTGGGAAACCTGAGGTTTAGTAATTGATTTTGAAAGGGTAATGGAAGAAGCTGTGAACTTAGGCACAGTTTTGCAAACTGACAATCGTGAGTTTTTTTTAAACCTACTTTCATAGAATCATCAGGGTTTGGAAGGGACCTCGACAGACCATCTAGTCCAATCCCCCTGCCACAGCAGTCTCACCTCACTGAAGAAGCCATGGAATCAGAATCACTCAGGGTTGGAAGGAACCATCATCCAGTTCCAACCCCCCCAGCACAGGCAGGGACACCCCACCCTAGTCCAGGCTGGCCAGAGCCCCATCCAGCCTGGCCTTAAACACCTCCAGGGATGGGGCCCCAACCACGTCCCTGGGCAACCCATTCCAGGCTCTCACCATAGAATCATAGAATCACTATGGATTGGAAGGGACCTCGAAAGATCTAGTCCAATCCGTCCGCAACAGCAGGATCACCTAAACCAAGTCACACAGGAACTCATCCAGGCGGGTTTTGAGTATCTCTAGTGAAGGAGACTCCACAACCACCCTGGGCAGCCTGTTCCAGTGCTCCGTCACCCTCACAGTGAAGAACTTCCTCCTCACATCCACTCTAAATCTACCTATCTCCAGCTTTGCTCCATTCCCCCTAGTCCTGTCACTACATGCCATCCTAAACAGTCCCTCCTCAGCTCTTTTGTAGGCCCCCTTCAGATACTGAAAGGCCACAATAAGGTTTGAAAATAATCTCACTGATATCACATGCGTTTCCTTCACAACACCCTCTGTTAAAGTAGGGACAGACTAGAGATCTAGCAAGGAAATGCGTTTGCAGTTCTCTTGCAGTGTGTCTGACTTCCCATTAAAAGAAGAAGTTGCTTGGGGAGGGGCCTCTGAGCAGTCCTTGAGTAGTAAGAACTGAGCTGTGCTGGCAAGTCCTGTGTATATAATCAGGAATTCCTGGAGTGTTTTTTTGATATGCAAATAGTATTGTGAAATAATACATTCTCCTGACCTCAAAACAATGAGTGTTTCAGAGTTTAATGGAACAAGCTTTTACGTTCATGTTTCATTTTCTTTCTTTTCTTGTAAGTAAAGAACACTTTCTCTTAATAAGTGAGGTGGCACTGTAGCAGCCATGTGAGTCACTCCAAAACTAAATTGGTTAGAAAGAAGCAAGTTTAAGTGATGTGGAAATGCATTGGCTAACAGTCTTGATAAACAGAAAAAAAATAAAGCAGAATTATGTTTGTCATGTGTGCCACTGTAAGAACTCTCCAGAAAAGCCATCGGTCTGTTCCAGTCTTTAAAAACGTGTCAGTAAAACGCTGCCTGGTTTGGAGATAATTTCTTTGTCATGATCTGTTGTTGTTGCAGAAGTTTAAAATTTTTTTCTGTATAAATTTTGTCTTCCTCTTCCTGGGACACCAGCTGGTTAACAAATGATAAACAGGGAGATGAAAAAATATAAATGAAACTGTAACCCATTGACATTCTTAAATAAAAGTATCTCATGGGTACTTTCTGGGTTATAGTATATTCTTTTCAAAGGGACTTGTCTGAGGAGTCTTTTGTTAAGGTTGCACCCAAGCACACTTAGGCAGCCAGCAGTGCAAGGCTGGCTTTTCACTGATGTTTCCTGCTCTGTCTGTTTGGTTTCTACTTTTGTGATTTGGATTCTGGTCTGTCTAAATGGGGCCAGCTGGAATGCACCTTATGCTCCTATAGAGGACACAGACTGATAACCCTTCATGACTTTGTGGTTTTCTGATTTTTTTTTTTTCCTTTCATTCTTTAGTACTGGATAACCAAAGTTTAGTCACTAAGCATCTGTTTCCCAGGTAACAGGAAGTGTTTCAGCACTTTAAAATATGCGTAGTACAAGAAAATTCCTTATTTAACCTATTTGTTGAATGGCCACTGGTCTCCTGGTGTGCATCTAGAAGAGTATGGCCAGTAGGTCCAGGGAGGTTCTTCTCACCCTCTACATTGCCCTGGTAAAGCTGCATCTGGAATACTGTGTCCAGTTCCGGGCTCCCCAGAAACTACTGGAGAGAGTCCAAAGGTTTGCTGACAACACAAAGCTGGGAGGTCTGTCTCCCAGTTGGCTCAGTTGGTAGAGCATGGGGCTCTGAATTCCTGGGGTCATGGGTTCAAGCCCCATGTAGGACATCTTGAGACATTACTGGAGGCTTACCCTGCTCCAGCAGGATGGGGGTTGGACTTAGATGATCTTTTGAGGTCCCTTCCAACCTGTAACATTCTGTGACTGTGCTGCTAGTCAATGGGACCTGGACAGGCTTGAGAGCTGGGCAGGGAGAAATTTAATAAACTATAACAAGCGTAATTGTAGAGGCTTGCATATGAGCAAGAACAACCCCAGGTACCAGTATAAGCTGGGGACTGACCTGTTGGAGAGTAGTGAAGGAGAGAGGGATCTGAGGGTCCTGGTGGACAGCAGGATGACTATGAGCCAGCNCCCCAGCAGACTGTGCTGTCATTCAGCGAGAGCTGGGCAGAGAAAAATTAATGAGGTTTGACAAGGGTAAGTGTAGAGTCTTGCATCTGGGCAAGAACAACCCCAGGTACCAGTATAAGCTGGGGACTGACCTGTTGGAGAGTAGTGAAGGAGAGAGGGATCTGAGGGTCCTGGTGGACAGCAGGATGACTATGAGCCAGCAATGTGCTCTTGTGGCCAAGAGGGCCAACAGCATCCTGGTGTGGATCAGAAGTGGGGTGGTTAGCAGATCAAGAGAGGTTCTCCTTCCCCTCTACTCTGCCCTGGTGAGACCAGGGCAGAATATTGTATCCAGTTCTGGACCCCTCAGTTCAAGAAGGACACAGAACTGCTGGAGAGAGTCCGGCGTAGGGCAACGAGGATGATAAAGGAAGAGGAACACCTTTATGAGGAGAGGCTGAGAGAGCTGGGTCTTTGTAGCTTGGTGAAAAGGAAACTGAGGAGTGACCTCATTAATGTTTATAAATGTATGAAAGGTGGGTGTCAGGAGGATGGAGCCAGGCTCTTCTCAGTGTCATTTAATTATAGGACACGAGGCACATATACCTTAGGAAAATAATTGACCTAAAGAAAACAGAGCATATTGGAAGAAGATAGGACCCAATGTTAGACCATTTTCTTCTAGGGTAATCTGCGGTAATCTAGAGCAAAGTGGTTTCATTGGAGATCCTTCTCAAATGCAATTCATTAAAATCTCTCTCAGTGAAAGCTTCTAAAGCATTTTCATATTTAATAGTAACTCATTACTTTTCTCTAATTACTTTTAGGAAGAGTTTGTTTCTGAAATCAGTTTGTCTCGTTTTGGTTAGCGCACCTAAATTGTCTTAATTTTAAAAAAAAAACTTTCCTGTGATAATTGAGTTACACAGGTGGAGTATTTTAATGATGATTCTCAATGTGACTGAAAAAAGTCTTTATTATCTCAAATTGCTAATTGGAATTTAAAGTGTCTATTTCCTTGTTTTGGTTTTTTTTTCCTAAGTTTTTATCTGGTAATGTTTAAAAAACCTCCCATACTGAGAAGGGACTTGTAGTGGAAGTGGTAACAAAGTCTGCTGGGCATCATAATGCTGCTGTAGCACAGCAGCAGGTTCATCTGCTGACAAGCTGATATTAATTAAACCTGTGCAACTGATCTTTAATGAGTACTTGCAGAATTAGAAGGACAGCGTATTTGTGTTCACACACACATAATGTAACTGTAATTATACAAGCCCTTACAGTCATTCCAGTTTTAAATATAGATGTGAAGAGGTTTGGTTCATTAGCCTGGAGTGTCTCATTTATGTTGGCTAAGCACATCTTATGTAATTATATTAGAAACTACAGTTATGGAGATAATGGTTTTATATTTTGGGAGAGGGGAGGAATATCAGTGTTAAAATCTCTGGAAACCAGGGCTAGTAAATGGAATATTCATTAGGAAGGTGGCCACTATAAAATAGAAATCTCCGTCTCAGACTAGCTGAGCTTTAGGTAGCTGTGGTTTTTTCCTGTATGCATCTCTGAAATCATTTGGCACCATAAAGCCACTGTGCTGACTTGTCTGTCTTAGCAGTGCCCTCTGATCTTTTTCAGGCCTAGTTTCTTGACACCCATGTGCTCAGAACTGTATTTAGTCAGCATTCTTCTAAGTGCAGTGAACAATGACTTAAACTTAAGTTATTGGTAAATTTTTACTGTAGTAAATAATTTTACAAGTCCCCAGGGTAAACTCCATCCTGATAACCTGCTTTGAGAGAAGCAGGAAAGGGAAATATCTAATTTTCATAGACTACAGCAGCTTTCCTACTGAAACTATGGCTTACAGAGACAATAATCCTTTTTCTGGGTCTCAGTGCAGGCCCTTCTGGTTTAATATCACAGGAGATCAAGAAGAGTCACAAGGGAGTGCGAAAAAACACCTTACAAAAAATCCCCATGTAGTTATTAATGGTAGATTTTATTGCACCTTACATGTATGTTGACAGGAAATAGAAAAATCAGTTCTGACTAGTTTAGTGACTTCCTTCCCCCTGCCTTATTTGTACATATATACATATATATATTTGTACTTATATACAAGGTAACAGTGTAAACACAGTTGTTATCTTAGGCAGGTCCTGTTTAGGTGATGGTTTAGGCGGGTTCCTTTTTTTTTTTTTGGTGCAAATTTGTAGCAAAAACAAAGGCTAAGTAGCTGTAATGGAAAGACCATTATGAGGAAANGATGTGGAAGACTAATGAATTATTTTGCAGTTACTGTGTGACTATTAAAAGTAGCCAGGCTCAGATCCATGGAGAAATCTGTTTTATTTTGATGCACTGAAAATAACCTAGGGCTGCACAGAGGAGAAATCTAATTTATGGGATGCTGTAGATGTTTCCAAACTGACAAGACACAAGGACAGACTAAAAAGAGTTTCTTCCAAATACTCCTTTCCAGTTTTTTGTGAATGACAGGTTTTGAGCCGAGAAAATGCCTGTCAGATTGTTGCCTAACTAACTTATGTGACATGAATATTTCTGTAAATGAGGATTTCTATTAGATATTCTAAGTTTTCTATTTGAAATTCATGCGGGTGTGATGGTCTTGAATAATTTTTAGAGTTCATGTGTCAGTAGCAATGGGGATTTAAATAGTTTTGCATTAGATGTGGTCTGACAGCAGTCAGTTGCATATGCCCAAGCTACCTTTCTGTTGATGATTTTGTGTACGCCTTCAGTAACAGTGGTTGAAGGGAGACCTCCAATTTTGTATGAATAAACATAAAGCAGAGCTAGTGATCAATTTACATGGTGTGATTTTGAAATTTCTAAATTTCCAAAGTGTGGTTTTGTGTTTTCTGCTGGGTATAATACAAAGAGAAATTGGAGAAGCTGTATGTAGTGAGATGGATTCCATCTGACAAAATTGAAAAAAAACATACTCTGTGCAAGGGAAGTCCAGATTTCCCTCTTTCTAGGTTCCAGATGTGAATTTCAGTAAGAACACATGGGTAACACACACATGCAATGCTTCTGTGCATTTAAAATATCCTAGTTTTCACATATTATGGATCTTTAAAAATCATGTATGACTTTTGTAATGCTGTAGGTATGTAGCTGACTTTTGTGTACTGATGTTTAGAATGATACCTTGTGGATTGAAATTTGAATTCACTCCTTTGGCACAAATGTTGTTGTATTTAGAGTCTGATTTCTGGCTGTGAGCATTATCCCTTCTGCCTGATGAAACAGAGGTGGGGAGTTGGAGCTGGGGAGGTAAGGGTTGATTTTTCTGCTCCAGGGTCTCTACCCAAAGAGGCACTGAGCCCCTTCTGTTTCTGTCCCCTTGCTCGCTGTCACAGCCATCCGACCTGGGTTCAGGGAATTCCTCAACTGCCTGGTACAGTGGTGGTGGCTAGTGTGAGTTGGCGTTGGAAGATCCATCTAGTGTTCTGTTGCCTTCTCAGGCTCTCCCGAATTCCCTTGCTACCATGGCATTGATGGAATTGACTGCTGCTTATTGTCAAGATAGAAAGGTGCAGCTTGTGTGAGGGGGCTTCTGCTTGTTTGGAGTACTTGGTAAAAGTAGACAAACTCTGTCTGCATTTGATCGGGTTCTTCTGGTGGACTTTGATGTAAAGAACACTGATGGTACTAAAATATCATTGGTTTCATGTACTTGCTGTTGCTAATATACTTTAGGTCTCAGAACTAACTTGACTAAGAGCTGTGTGGGTGAAGAAGAAAAAATAATGTAGGTGGAACAGTGCTGAGCATTGGGATCTTAACTGGGTCTAGCAAAAGACATTAAAGGACTTGCTGCTCAACTGGAAATGTAGGTTATGTCTTGCCTTTCCTAAACCTGTAGCTTTCATGCTTGGAGTTCCTGTCTGTACAAAGAGTTCGGCAACTAACAAAATAGGCCCCACCTTTCTTAACTTCCTCAAACAGGAAGAGTTTGTCTCATCTACGGTGTAGCCATTTCTCCTCTTAAGGCAGGGCTTAGGCTTATGCTTCTTCAAATCCTACTGAAGATTAACACTTGTATCACAAGTGCCTCTTGAATTGTTTAAGCCATATGTGCCATGATAAATTGAACTGCACCCTGGCAGTGTTTCTGCTCCATTTCCAAAGGTGATTGCAATGACTAACTCAAGTATCTGTGTGTAGATGTCAGCGTTGATTAGATAAGACACTAAGACAATAGAGCAAATGTATTGGCTTTACTAGTCAGGACTGTTATTGAGGATACAAACTGTTTGAGGAGACTGAGGCTACAACCTCTGACTGAATTTGTGAGTTGTTAAACTGGACTCTGTTCAAAAAGTATTTGCTCATGTGCACAGTCTCTGTGGGATTCTTCTTCAGAAGAATTTCCAGTTAATGGAGAATTATTTTTAAAAGTACTTGTTTAACTTTCTGGAGTGCTTTCTTCTATCAGTGCCTGATTTTTGGATAATGCATTTGCCTGTTTTTCTTACTTGGTTTATCACAAAATGAATGATGAAAAATGACAAGATGGAGTCCAATATCCTTACAATGTAGTGGATATTTTACAGTATCCTTATTGCAAGATGTTTTTCAAAGTATTTGCAGTTGCTTTGAGATGAAAAACCTTTGTTATGCAATTAATAAATGGTCTGTAGTCTTCTGTTTGGTTGAGAAATAGCTTAACTGCAAGATGAATGAAAGCTCAGCATCTTTTAAACTTTCTGATGACTAAAAGTAGGGCACCAAAAGATACTAAACGTATCTAAGGAATATTTAAACTTTTTCCAGGGCTGTGTGTGTACCATGTTAATTTTGTAGTTTTTATTAGATTACTACAAATGCCTTTTTTATGTATCACCTATGAAGAGTAAAGGAGACTTGCTTTTCCAACTGTGGAAACAGTATATTTGAGGAAAACACCATACACTGTATTTCAGTCCTCTATTACTACTGCTTTTGAACTCTATCTTGAGATTGAATTAATTTGGCTTCAGAGCAAAGGCTGTATCTTTGCAATATGACCAAACAATAAAACAGCTAACATGTAAACTATACATGGTAACTGAGTTCTGCAACACGGAAAGTTCTCGTTATAAAGCATTTTCTGTCTTCTGGTGGACACAGCAGTACTTTGCTAACTCTAGTAGATGTAAGGACTAAGGAAATTCCAAAAAGGCAAAATATTGCATTACTTTTTGAAATCAAAGCAGGCCAAAGACTTGATTATGTAACTGTGAAGAATACTCTTGATTAATTGTGGAGTACTCTGATCTCAAATTGCTTTTAGCTTCCACGAGATTTTCTGTATGAGTGGTTAAGTCTTGCTGTATCAATTCTGAATGTGCTGATACTGAGACTCCTGTATTGGAATCATTTGCTCTTTCTGTTCATCAGGCACTGCTACCCTGTCTTTCATACTTGCTACAGGGGATATCTTTCTAAACTGGGAGTTAATTTCTCAGTTCTTCCTCAGATTCTTATTACGTAGAGCCTGTAAAAGGAGAAGTTATCATGACTTCTTAACACTTGATTACGAACTACACATCTTGAGGCTAATAGTCAGGTTGTGTCATGTTTAGATGGAGGGATGTTGTCCTATATTGTGTCCTTTGCAGCTGGTTGGTTGCTACATGGTTATGGTTATGGTTACACTTCCTGACCTTACTAGCATTTGAGTTTTCATATGTTGAAATTCTTAATTCCTTCTAGTGCTTCTGTGTTCAAGCTCTTCTGTAGTTGCTGAGATTGAAAAGATTAAAGCATCCCTGTGGTGCTTCCAAGTTTTCAACAGCAAGAAGGTTCTGCCCAACATCATCAGTTTCCTGAGCTTGTTTCTGCTGCCCTTTTTTAGTTGCAACATCTTTATACTATGGTCCTACTCCCTTACCTGATAGTAAGGCCTCCTAAAAAGCTTTTGATTCGTTCTTGAGGTGTTGGAATTACTTGTCAAAGTCGTGCAGGACAGGTATTGTGATGGCATTGTTACCTGAGTTTACCTTTAGCAGTGTAATCAGCTTCTTGTCTGTGAAGCCTTCCTCGTCACCATTGTGTCCCAATCTTGTTAAGAGCTATCCCATAATGAACAAAACATCTAATCTGAAAGATGAAGAAATCCTTATCTTTGTGGGAGAAGAGGGTTGCTAATTTTCCTACTGCGGTTACTAGCTATCAAGCTGTCTTGGGGTACATAGAGTTGTGCCTATGACTTTTCCCTTCCCTTTTTAGACTTAGGGGAAAGTAATAGGCACAACTCAAGGGAAAAGAACATTGCTGGTGTTTTACTTATTTACATATTTATGGCAATTTACTGCAAAAAGAGTCAAAGCTTGAGAATTTAGGGCCAGTGGGTAGCACAGATGTCCGTACAGCGTGTGTATGATACATTAAATGCTGCTGCAATTGTAGTGGAAATCAGTTTGAGTGGAATAGAACTCGTTCCTTTTTGAAGATCAATTTATTGATAATGTTCATTATCTCAAACCGTGTGTCGTCTTGCAGTAGAGACCCAATCAAGTGAAGGATGCATCTCAAAGTTCTGGTTTTTTGTTATATCAAAGACCATATAAACCATATTACAAGACTTTATAGGTAAAGATGACCCTAAAAATGTTGCATACAAACAGACCTGATTTAATGATTAAGTAACTTCAGCAAATATCCTAGTTTGATTTCTTTTGAATATCAAAGAAGAGGTCTGACTTGGGAAGAATAGAAGAATGGCTTTTCCAAAATTGAGAACTTGATTCTTGTTTCTTTGGGGGAATTTGGAAAGTGACTAGTGCTTGCTGTGCATTTGAGAAAACCCGACATATTGCTCAATATGATAATGGTCAGGAAATGAATTTCCATATTTCTGTGCACCAAACTAATAGAACATGTTTAGGATTTTGGTATAGGGTTACATTTCTGATTCAGAGTCTTGCTGTTCATTTTGTGAGGCTTTTCAGGCTATTGATAAAATGCTTTGTGGCAATGACTGAAGAATTCATAATGTAAGGGGTCCTAGCATGACTGAGGAAGTTTATCTCAGAATGTCAGGGAGGAATCGTCATCTGTTCTTCAGCATGGAGGGGCTCTGTGCCAGCAGGGAAAAAATCTTTGGTGCCAAACCAGGACTTCAATGGGCTCTGTGACAAACTGCAACAGCGTTCTTTCTTTAGACCATATTAATGGTTATGACACATCTCAGAAGTTATAAAACTCTTCTTGTATGTATCTGTGCTGTTATCCAAGGTTATTAGGCCTTATTGTTCAGTGTATGACTTCTCTGTCCTCAGTGTGTCATGTTTCTATTTTAATCTGTGGTTGTGATGCTGTTACGCATGTATCAAATGCATTCCATGTTAGCGTGTTGAGTAAGATGCCCGCAGATCCTTTTGGTATCGAACTGTAGGTGAGGGAGATAAAATTAATAGACTTTTACATGCATGTGATGGCACCTGGGGACGCAGAGACAACGTGCAGCTTACCTCTTACAATGTCTGTATTTGGCTCAGTTTTAACATGAGAGTTAAAATGATAAATTGCTTTTGCTTCAGCCAGTTGGGAACCAGCTTTATCCAGCTTTGGCTCTTTCAGTTCATGGGTGGTACTTTGTAATTGTTCTTCAGTTTAAAATGAAATGCAATTGAAGATGACAAAGGGAAGGTAATCCCAGAACCATTTGCTTGTGGGTTCATGCTTAATTTCTGTGTCTCTCTGAGGCCGCATTGCTCTACACGGGCAGTGGTGCGAGGTAATGCTTCTTTAGTTACTCTTCTGACATAGAGCCAGACTCATGAAGTTAAACTGCAGTAAATGAAAGAAAACAGGATTGTGTACTCAAATAGTTGCATTTAGCTGTTGATAATTTGTGGATAATCTTGCATGTCACCTTCATACTATTGAACTGTTAGTGGATGTTGAAAGGATGTGTCCTCTGTAGTGAAGTCAAAATTGTGCGTTAAGAGGCTCTTCTATGTAGAATGTGCAAGTAGGGGAGCTGTGTCTTTCAAGATTTGAAGACAGGACTTTAGCAGTTCTATGTGTACCAAAACATGAATGAGTTCAGAAGTCCTGGTCTCGACAGCAATTGATTTTTGTTTTTGTACCTGAATATACTTCCAGAAAAATGGGAACAAGAAGCGAATCTAAGATTTTGGCTTTAAACTACTCTCAATTACAATGTAAAAAACCACCACCCAAACTGTGGGGAAAACCTTATTAGTTGTTTATTTTTTTGAGCATTTTTTTAATAGTGAGTCATAATAATTGTTAATTATGCATGCATCATTGTCTTACCAAATTCATTATTAGTCAGCAACTAATTTAGATTCCAGCTTTCTCACTTTCAGGAGTGCAGTCTAAAAATGTGAGCCAGGGGAAGACAAATGGGAGAAAGATTAAAGGCAGGATGTGGCTTTGATGGCAGTTAGATACCATTTGGTGAACAAGTGACTGTAAAAGCATTGGTCATTGCCACCTTTTACACCACAAGAGTGAACGGACCAAGCATACACTTGTCTCCAGCCACAGTTTGGTGTTATGGTCAGCGGTGTGTAGTGGCTTAGTCCAGACAAACTTACTTCCTTAGCACGTGTCTGCAGCTTGTGGCATAAACGCAAACTAATCCTCTTTCTACAGGAAAGTTAGTTGTCTTCTCTCTTTTTGGGTCAAGGGATTCTTGGAATTCCATAGTACCTTAACGAGGAGGAAAGCCCTTCACTGGTCACTGAAGGAGTGTGCTGTGGTGGACACCAGAGCATTCAGCTTCAGTTTCAGTTTGTTTTATGCCGGGCTAAGTAACTGCAGATATTACCCTCATTCAGAAGGGCTGCCAAGTCAGGTCTTGAGTTTTCTGTGTTTGTCTCACAGAATCACAGAATGTTACAGGTTGGAAGGGACCTCGAAAGATCCTCTGAGTCCAACACCCTTGCTGGAGCAGGGTAAGCCTACGGTACTGTCTCAAGATATGCTGTCCTACATGGGACTCAAACCCATGACCCCAGAAATTCAAAATCCCATGCTCTGCCAGCTGAGCCAACCAGGTCTCCTGTGTACCTTCTGTGTTGCAGCTGTGGCTGTGCAGGAAGCTGGGTCTGGTAAACTGAACTGAATTTTGGGAGTGCGGGTCGAGAGCAGGGGGGCTACAGCAGAGGAGAGAAATGCATTCCTGAGAGTCCTTGTTACAGAGCAGTTGGGAGACTGCTCACTTCTAAAAGCTGTCCTCCACCCCTCAGCAGCTGTTCTGGTTTTGTGCCCTGCCATGCGATGTTTGAACATCTCAGGAAGCCACAGGTGTTTGTCTTCTATTCGTATCCCGAGGCAGATTTGATCATTATTCCTAATGCCAGAGCCTTCTGGCTAAGATTACCCTGAAGAAAGCTTTGCTCCCAGCTCCTGTCTCACTAAGGACAATGTTTTTGGTACATGTCAGATCTGGCACTCAGTCCCCAGCTGTTCTGTGACCATTTCCTGTGTTTATAGCTGGGGATTGGGTTTTGGCTGCAGACATGAGATTTGCTTGGAATTATGACATTTTTCTGTGAATTTTTAGCAATTCCTGACACAGATGTTTTAGAGACTGAAGAAATGTACCTTTGTGTTCTGTGGCTTCAAGAAGCAATAAGTTAAAAAAACAAGGATAACATTAACGCAGCACAGGTCAGATCAGTTTCTTTAAATGTGTTTCCTACCCTACAGTGAAAACAATTTTTTGCTAATAACACTAATTAATGCGTTAATAACTATGTGTCTGCATTCTGGATAGTCTGAGGGAATCCTCTCTGTTGTTCTTATCCTTGTAATGCAGTGATAGTCTAATACGGTGAATATATTAACATGAGAATAACTTTATATTAGTTTTCACATGGTGGGAACTATGGAAGTAGTCAGGTCTATGCATAGAAACATGTGTGACTTGACCTAGGTGATCCTCCTGTTGCCCCGGGGATTTGACTAGATGACCTTTGACAGTCACTTCCAATCCCTAATGTTCTGTGGTTCTGTGAGATGAAACAAAGTTTGGCTGGAATCTGAGATTGAATCAGAGAATTATTTTTATCAGCCTAACAGCTATTTGACACGTATACAACTGTGAGCCCCAGATGTGACGTCCCTCCATCATCATGCAGTAGAAAATAGCTCAGGGAACCAGCTTGGTGCTTTATGGGTCTGTGGTCATTCAAAAATGATGTGCCATGAATCAGGTAGTGTGGAGGCTGTATGTCTCCCTCCTCCTGTGATAGCTTTTTCTTTGTTTTTTACTTCTTTTTTTCCCTTTACTTGCACCTCATCTCTTCAGTCTTTTTGATATTTTGCTGCTATTTCCCCTCTTCCGGTTGCGCTTATTCTGTCTTAAATTTTCCCCTTTTAATTAAGCAGATATGCCTTTATCTCTTTTCATCTTGAATCTTAGACTTTTTAGATAATTAAATGCTGTGGGGTTAGAACTCTTTGCTAGTTTAAGACATTAAAAAAATCTTATCAGGTCTTGCTGCATTTCTGTAAACAAGCTACTTTATTGTGCTTTTATGTCAGTGCCAAAGAAACAAATAAAAATTGGTTGCACTGTGATTATAAACAAACAAATACAAAATTGCCATCTAAATATTGGATACATTTCCTTCCTTCTTTGTTTTTGTAGTGCATTCTGAAACAAGATTTAACTGCAGAGACTTAGATCACAATTGTTTATGGAAGAAAATAAAATAAATGTGAAATTGATGTTGCCTAAAATCCTTCCTGGTCAAAAGCTAGAGAAGGGGCAAAAGCCAAAATGTAACTGTGCAGGAATGTGCTTGGATATGAAACCTCGGATATAGCTGTGGGAATGCCCTGAGATACAAACCCCCTAATGTGACTGTGTTAGTGAAATGTGCAAAAAGCTGGGAATGTCGTGCTCAGTGTTTGAGAACTGGAGGCAACTGGCAGTGTTTTTGAGAGCTGTTATTGTAAAAACTGCTTTTCCTGACTTTGGGGGCTGGTCCAGTCTTTTATTACTTTTTTTGTTCTTGGCTTGAACTTATGTGAACTAGAACAGAATTAGCAAAATACAGTAAAGCAGTGGTTCTGTGTCCCGTCTCCTTGGTGGTAAAGATGGCTTAAGAAATTCTTACTCTAAATTGTACTTCCCTGCCTGTCTCACTTGTTCCAGGAAGAGTTTTTTGTATGAGTAAGACATATCTGATCCAATTTTCCCAAAAGCATTACAGAAAACTTCCCATTACTTTTGTTTCCAAGGCTGACTACTGTTGGTGGACAGCATGTGCTGGAATGAGTGAAAGAATGAGGTGCTCTGTGATGAGAGCAAGGATGTTTATTGCCAAAACTAAGTACATTCAAGCCTGGGGTTTTTTCAGGTAGTAATAAGCAAGGGAGAAGGTGTCAAAAGAAACATCTGCTCTCAGGCATAAACAAGTGATGCTTTAGAAATGCTTCATGAAGCAAGTTTTACTAGCAGGTAAGATTTGAGTGGTCTGAGAGTGGCAACCACTCTAAACTACAGGCAGAGGCTACAACCAAGTGAGCCATTTGAACTTACTGCGAAGTCAGATGGCTCATGGCCAATGCTGTATTTTTCATAATCTTGTTGCAAGGTCATTCATTAAATAGTTGTAGATTTACAGGTTTGAGCCAGGAGAGTCACAAAAAACAGTTAATCAATTTCACTCAGACTTTTTATTCCGTTGTTACTAGCTTCAAACAGAGACTGACATCTATTCAGGAACACAGGAAAACTACTTCAGTGTGGTAAACATTAGGACTAATAAAACTTGATCTCAGATCTTTATTACTGTGCTGTGTAATTTGTCAGTGATGTAGTTTTTATTAAAGTTGTTTTTTTAAATCTGCAATTCTTGTGTTCTCTAAAACCTATGCTGGTCTATAGTTGACATGTAAGTGAATGTGCGATGGCAATAAATGTGTTAAATTAATGTGTCCCTGCCCCTTCTTCCCAGTCCCAGAGGTTTTTTGTACAAAGTTTTAAAGGAAATTATTTTTTAACCATGCAGGGCAGCTTTAGAAGAAGTAGAAGGAGATGTGACAGAACTGGAAGTGAAACTTGACAAGGTAAGTTTTTTAATTCGGTAAATCTGTTCTGAAAAGCATTAGAAGGCGTGTTTAGGTTTTGTTTTAAAGTTCACAGCTGGGAAGTAGAATGGCCGACCAAGGTTGTTCTGCTCTTGCAAAGGGAACAGATCTGGCTTGAGGGCAGAGCTGAGCCTCAGGGACCTGAGCATACAACAGCAACAGCCAGTGGGAACTGGGTTGTCCCCCAGCTGAAGCTTTGCCTTGTGCAACACCCTGCGGACTCCATGGCCCCTCACACTCATGTGACTCAGCCCCACAGTGGGAGCTGCATGCAAACGAAGGCAGCTTTCTTGTGAGTTAAAAGTCAGGGGTTGGCTCGCCCTGCACTAAGAGATTGTTTTATGACAACTGCATACTCTAAGGACATCTGGACATCTGGACAGTACAAGAGTACTTTGTTTTAGACATTTGAAGTCAGTGCACTTTGTTTGCAGCTCAGGCACAGCAGGATAGCTAGAGAGATCCTTCACCTTTTTCTGGAGGGCTTAACTATCATAAATCCATCCTGTGTTTTGCAATGCATTGTGCAGCTTTATAAAAAAGTACTTGTGGCATCTTTTCAGTGCATTACAATCCATTTGTTGGTTTTCAAGCTAGTAGTATTTGAAGGCTTTTGTTCTTTCATTGTTAGTATTTTCTGGATGTTTTTTTCTGCATCTGTTGAAGGTTTCCTTCCCTTAGCATTTTAGAAGTTCAAAATTATTTTTTTACTTTGTTTTAATGTGGTTGGCAGATGTCATTTGTTCACCTCCTTTATCTACATGTTGAATACGAATTTTTGTTCCTGGAGCTGCAAATTGGCTGCTGGACTCTGTCTAGCTTTTGTAGCTAATGAAGTGACCATTTGGCCTGGTTGATCCAGAATGGCTGCCAGTCTGTTTACTTTCTTCTCTGTTTGGTTGATACCTAATTTTGATTTGGTGTGAATTTAGGTGAAACTGGAATCATAGAATCATTAGGGATTGGAAGTGACCTTGAAAGATCATCTAGTCCAATTCCCCTGACACAGCAGGATCACCTAGATCAAAACACATAGGAACACATCCAGGCAGGTCTTAAACATCTCCAGTGAAGGAGACTCCACAACTCCCCTGGGCAGCCTCTTCCAGCGCTCTGTCACCCTCATTGTGAAGAAGTTCCTTCTCATATTTATGTGGAACCTCCTATGTTGCAGCTTACAACCATTGCCCCTCATCGTATCACTAGATGACATTGAGAAGAGCCTGGTTCCATCCTGCTGACAACCACTCTTCAAATATTTATAGATGTTAATGAGGTCACCCCTACATCTCCTCCAAGCTAAAGAGACCCAGCTCCCTCAGCCTCTCTTCGTAAGGGAGGTGTTCCACTTCCTTCATCATCCTCGTTGCCCTATGCTGGACTCCCTCCAGCAGCTCCATGTCCCTCTTGAACTGAAGAGCCCAGAGGACACAATACTCCAAATGTGATCTCACCAGTTCAGAGTAGAGGGGAAGAAGAACCTCTCTTGATTTGCTAACCACCCTGCTTCTGATCCACCTCAGGATGCCTTTGGCCCTCTTGGCCACAAGAGCATACTGCTGGCTCATGGTCATCCTGCTGTCCACCAGAATCCACAGGTCTCTTTCTCCTATACTGCTCTCCAACAGGTCAGTCCTGAACCTAATACTGTTACCTGGGGTTGTTCTTGTCCAGATGCAAGACTCTACACTTACCCTTGTTATACTTCATTAAATTTCTCTCTGCCCAGCTCTCCAGCCTGTCCAGGTCTTGCTGAATAACAGCACAGTCTGCGAGGGTGTTGGCGACACCACCCAGCTTTGTGTCATCAGCAGACTTGCTGACAGTGCACCCTAATCCCTTATCCAAGTCATTAATGAATAGATTGAATAGTACTGGTCCCAGAACCGACCCTTGGAGGACTCAGCTAGGTACAGGCCTCCAGCTAGAGTCTGTCCCATTGACCGCTACTCTCTGGCTTCTGTCCTGCAGCCAGTTCATTATCCACCTCGCTACCCAATCATCCAGTTCACCCTGCCACAGCTTGGCTGTGAGGTTGCTATGTGAGACTGTGTCAAATGCCTTACTCAAGTCAAGACAGACAACATCCACCACTCTGCCATCATCTGTTCTAACATGCAGGTCTTCCAGCTCCTTTCCTTGACTTCTTTTCTGTTGGAATGCTCTTTCCTTGTGTTCAAGAAAGTAGTCTTTGAATGTTAACCAGCTATCTTGGGGCCCTTTACGTGCCAGTACTCTGTCCCGTGGGATTTCTGTAGCAATGGCTTGAAAAGGCCAAAGTTGGCCTTCCTGAAGTCCAGGGTTGTAATTCTGCTAGGTATTCTGTTCCTACGACACGAGACCCTGAACTCCACCATCTCATGGTTATTGCACCCAAGGCTGCCCTCAACATTCACTCCTTCAACCAGACCTGCCTTGTTGGTGAGTAGAAGAACCAGCAGTGCTCCTCTCCTAGTGGGCTCCTGCACTATTTGCATGAGGAAATTGTCACCAATGCACTGGAGGAACCTCCTGGACTCTGGCTGGCTGGCTGAGTAGGTCTTCCAGCAAATATCATATAAATAAAATCCCCCATGAGAACCATGAAGCCATGTAGCTGTTTAAATTATCTGAAAAATCTGTCTTGGAATTGTGTGTTTTCCATTAGTCTTACAAGGGTAACTTCTGGGGAAAGGTTTCAGTTCTTAAAGGAATTATTTGGGGCCTTGCTCTCAGCATGTTGTAGGGCAGTGCAAAATACACTATTTGGTAATTGTATTACTCTTCACCCTAAGACAGTATCCTAGTACTTAAAAACACAAACTGATTTGTTCCCCTGACAGGAAAGCAAGTGCACAAAGTAAGTGTTTAAGTAGTCTAATTAAGGGTGTGAGGTGTAAGTGATCCTACTATAACACTTCAGTTGAATGTTAGCCTGCTCCTGTGAGCTGGAGCAACTATGGCCTGAGGGTAATGAGTTCTCTAGACTGGTTGGTAACTTCTGCTCCATTATTCCTTCTAGACTTATTTTCATTGTCCCACAGTTGTGACTTTGTGCTGTATTATCTGTCTGGATTTTTTTTTTTCCCCTGTGCAAGAAAGGATGCTGAATTTAGAATTGTGAACCATACGGAGAAGTGGAGGAAAAAAGGATCGTGTTGGTAGTGATTTTTGTCCGTTGTTCAAGCAGTTTGGCTGTTCATTAGAATGTGGGAGCAGATGCTTGGATTTCTTCTTCTAAGAGGATCTGACTGAATAAAGAGGGCAGAAAGGTTACTTGGGTGGTTTCCTTACTTGAGCATAGGATCAAATAATTCTGTTGTTCCTAATGTAAGTTTATCTAACATCCTTGAAAAATCTTTGAGACAAAATTTCAATCTCATTTTATTCTCAGTTTTGTTTAGGGTGCAGCGAGTCAGTCTTTTTTTATTGGACTGAATTAAGGTCTGTGTGTGTAATGTTTATACAGTAGTGTGAAAGAAAATGAAACACACTGTTATTTTTATTTCACTTTGGTTATTTTTTCCTCTGTTTAGCTGGTGAAACTTTGTATTGCAATGATCGATACTGGGAAAGCATTCTGTACAGCCAACAAGCAATTCATGAATGGAATTCGAGACCTTGCACAATATTCCTGTAAAGATACATTGGTTGAGGTAAGTTCTTTAAGAAGTGAAAATGGAAGAAGAAAAGCATAACTTAAAAAGCATAAAGTACAACTGGCAAGATAAATAGTTCAAGTTTACTCTATTACTTGTCTTTTTTGCTTTTTTTAATTTGAAATGTCTTAAAAGTTAGCTCTTTTGACTGTGGTAGAATGCAAGTGTTTGTTCTGTTCAGGTTCAGCTTTAATGTGCAATGGCAAGGGTTTCCCAAATTCCAGAAATTCTATATTAGGTTAAGAATAGTCATTTTAGAAGGTGTGGAGGAAGTCAGGTTGAATCTGTGAATGACTGCCCTGTTTACTTGCTCAATTAAGGAATTGTAGTCATGTGATCAAAAGAGCCAGTTCACAGCTAAGTTCCCTTAGCTGTTCTCTTGGCTCCTGGAACTGGTACTCTCTGCTGCATAGAAATGGAAATACTTAAATGTAGACATTCTACTTTAAGACTCGTGAAGGGTCAGAATCATAGAATCATTAGGGATTGGAAGGGACCTCGAAAGGTCATCTAGTCCATTCCCTCTGCCACAGCAAGATCACCTAGACAAAGTTGCACAGTAGCATATCCAGGCAGGTCTTAAACATCTCCAGTGAAGGAGGCTGCACAACCTCCCTGGGCAGCCTGTTCCAGCGCTCTGTCACCCTCATTGTGAAGAAGTTCCTTCTCATATTTATATGGAACCTTCTATGTTGCAGCTTGCACACATTGCCCCTCATCCTATCACTGGATGATACTGAGAAGAGCCTGGTTCCATCCTCCTGACACCCACCCTTCAAATATTTATAGACATTAATGAGCTCACCCCTCAGTTTCCTCTTCTTCAAGCACGAGTCCTATGAAGAGAAGCTGAGGAAACTGGGGCTGTTTAGCCTAGAGAAAAGGAGAGACTGAGGAGAGATTGTATTGCTCTCTACAACTACCTTAAAGGAGATTGGAGCAAGGAGAAGGGACAGTTTTCTCCCAGGTGGCAAGCAACAGGACTAGAGGAAGTGGCTGCAAGTTGCACCAGCAGAGGTTTAGGTGAATGTTAAGAAGAATTTCTTTACTCAGAAGATTATCAGACGGGCTGCCTAGTACTGGAGTTACCATCCCTGGAGATATTTAAAAATGTGTGGACCTAGTAGAATCATAGAATCACTACGGATTGGAAGGGATCTCGAAAGATCATCTAGTCCAATCCCCCTGACACAGCAGATCACCTAAACCAAGTCACACAGGAACTTATCCAGTTGGGTCTTGAATATCTCCAGTGAGGGAGACTCCACAACCCCCTGGGCAGCCTGTTCCAGTGCTCCGTCACCCTCACCGTGAAGAAGTTCCTTCTCAGGTTGATGTGGAACCTCCTATCTTCCAGCTTACAACCATTGCCCCTTGTCCTATCACTACATGACACCGAGAACAGCCCAGCGCCATCCTCCTGACACCCACCCGTCAAATATTTCTAGACATTAATGAGGTCACCCCTCAGTCTCCTCTTCTCCAAGCTAAAGAGACTCAACTCCCTCAGCTTCTCCTCGTAAGGGAGGTGCTCCACCTCCTTTATCATCTTCGTTGCCCTATGCTGAGCTCTCTCCAGCAGCTCTGCATCCCTCTTAAACTGAGGAGCCCAGAACTGGACACAATACTCCAGGTGTGGTCTCACCAGTACTTAGAGATACGTTTTAGTGATGACCTTGCAATGCCGGGTCAGAAGTTGGATTTCATGTTCTAACAGGTGTCTTCCAACCAGAGATTCCATGAGGGTGTATCCACAAGTAGATTTCTTTTTAGGTTAATTTGAAATACCTGATATTTCTTGTCTATGATACTTCAGAATGATATATGATTGTGTAATAAGCAGGTATAATTGTGGGCAGATTTCTCAGCTGTATTCAATGTGTTTTGTGTTATAGAATATATATTGCATGTATGCATCTTCTTCACGTGTCAGTTGAAATAGATAATGCCCTTGAACTTTTGTGTAGTCTGTGTGCAACCAAAACTACCGTTGTCTGATTATTTGCTAGAAATGTAGTGTGATTGCAAAGCTAGTAAAACTTACGTTCTTTCATTACAACTAGGCTTTTGTTACGCTTGATGTGTAAGCATTTACCTAATTTTTCTAGGGATCATACTTTACTAGTTGTATTTGAGACACTGATTCTGTAAGATTAATGTTCTTAAACAGATTGATGTGAGGCAGCAGTTCTTCTAGTAAATGCCTGCTAACTGATGACTGCAGGCTAACCAGGTTTTTGGAGTTACAGTATTGCACATCAATAAATACTGAATAATGTAATATTAAATATTGCATATTAATTATGTGAACTTGTTTAAAGAATTTAATTTTATGTCTTCCTGCTTTGCCTCAGTTTGGTCCTTTTGTATATAGGCAGGTAGCAGTAACTCTTGTTTAATAATTTGCTTATCAAGTATCATCACCTCCTTGTACTCCTAGCATAATGGTTTTAGTTTAATAATCATGCTGAGTTAAATTAATTCCAAGTTCTTTACTAAAATGCTGTAAACCTCTGAAACACTGCTTTCATGCTGTGTAGTTGGTAGAGCTTAACTTAAACCAATCTTTGTTCTTTTCAGACCAGCCTGACAAAGTTTTCTGACACCTTACAGGAAATGATCAATTATCATAATGTGAGTATCTGTAGCTGCCACATGACACTAACAGTAACCTCCAGTTACATTTTGTTTTTATTCTTGACAACATTTGCAGAGTCATGGGTTAAGTAGCATTAACTGCCTCTCTTTTTATACTTGTAAATGTTATTTATATTTTGTTATGTATGTATAAACATTCTCTCTTCTGTAGTGCTTTATTTTGCTTTATTCTTTTGTTTGCAATGTGTAAGCTTCACTAAAATCCAGTGCAGAAATTCACAATAAATATTTGATTGCTTAATCTTTTGTAATCAAAATTGTGAGCAGCAGTGATAAAACTACAAGCATATTTCTGTGCTGGACTGAAAGACTGATTAACTTTCTCCATAATGAAGGATGAAAATAAATCGGAGGTGTATTTTTTTAAATACTTTTGTTTTAGAAGAATCACAGAATGGGGGTTGGAAGGGACCTGTGGAGATTATCTACTTCAAGCCCTACTCTGGAGCAGGATCCTGTAGACCATATCACAGAGGAGCATGTCTAAGTGGATTTTGAATGTCTCCAGAGCAGGAGACTCCACAACCAATGTGGGCAGCCTGTTCCAGGGCTCAGTTACACTCAGAGTGAAAAAAAAAATTCCTTATGTTCAGGCAGAACCTCCTAAGTCTGACAGATATAAATTAGTATAAGGAAAAAGGAAAATGCTGGAATTTAAGACTAGAAGTTATTTTTAGCATGTCAGGTGTAATCTCAGAAATCTCAGTCTTGCTTGAATTGATTTTCCACCCCCCCGCCACCAGCCCATCCTCTGACTTGTATCCTGAAAGCCAAAACAATGTGGTAACCCTTCTGGTTTTTTCCTACAGTCTCCTACTGCTTTTCTTTAACTTTTCAATAAAATGCTGGAAAGTATTTGGAGATACTTTGGAAAGTGCAGAAAATGCACAAGTCACTTCAACTTTAACTCCTGGTGGTATTAAAAGAAAAGTAATGAGATACAGAAAATGCAGTACAAACAGCTTCAGCTAAAATTATGTTTAATCAACTAAGTTTCCTAAAACTGTTGTCTTAGGCTTTTTTTGCAAATGCATTAAGGGAAGCAAGGGAATTGGGTTAATACTGTTTAGTTTCCTTATTGTTGGGTGTAAATATCTCCACCTAATATAATGCAAGCTTGAAAGAGTGGAGGGAAGTGATCATGGTTTGTATTTGGTTGAGAGAAGCTAGTGCAAAGGTTCACAGCAGCAGTGGTGGGAGAAAGCGTTACTTTGATGTTAATGATTTTTACAGCTGAGATTGAGCAGGTTTGGCTGTCTTTGTGTTACACTCTTCATACTTATTTCTGCTGCTAGTCTTTTCACCATGTCTTTGCCATACATTATGTTCTTTTTGGCACATGTGACTCAGGTCCTATGTTCTTACTGCTGGTGGTCTTCTATAGGATTGTGGCTTGTAATGCTTTGGTAAAATCTGGCACAGCAGACTTTAGGGCAGTCTGAAAGCAGAAAGCAAAGAACAAGCTGTAGTAACGGAAGAAGTCTTTGCAAGTCTAAGTAGGATCACTCTAGGTTCTGCTGTACTTTTTTTTCCCCCCTCAGCTTTCTTTTTGTGCTCAAGCATAGCGAGTAGAATACTATACTTACCAAAAAGAGCAGACATAAGAATTGAGGTACACTATAGTGTTCTGATGTGGAGTTTTGCCAGGCATGATGCAGTCTTACTTTGTTCTTTGTGAATCTGCTTCATTCAGCAGGACTTACTAGCTCAGCCCTGTTGTTGACTGAATTGGTAGGAGAGCCATTGCAAGTGAGAAAAAACTAGAAGAAGAGAAGAGGCAGACATTACCCAGAGAAGGAGTGGGAGATGGTCTCACTGAGATCTGGATGTACAAGTAAAGCTGGGAACCAGACAAATGTGACATCTTCACTGATTCAGCAATGGGGGAGTAGCTTTGACAGATGATGAAAAATAGCAGCTTTCTCAGACCTGGTTTTAGTGTATGTGAAAAGTAATGTGTTGGCAAGGCTGTAAATCTAGTTAGATCATGCTCTGGGCACCTTTTTCCATTATTTTAGGCAAAAATGTGTGTGTGTTCTGCCTAGCACTTTTTGCCTCTTGATTGCTGTAAGCAATATTGCAAGACTTGTGTTTCTGGGAGTCCACTAATCAGTTCCCATCTGGTTCTGCTCTTTCTATATTGATCTTGTTTGCTGCACTCCTCAGGCTCTGGCAAGCTTAAATGTCAGCAGTGGGAGGAGTCCTAGCATGACTTCAAGCTTGTCTAGAAATTCTTTATTCTAGTCGTCTGTATTCCCAAAGTAGGAATACAAACATGATCCTTCATGTGTTACTACTAAATATAAGACAGTTCAGGTTTGAAGGAGCCTCGGGATATGTCTGGTTCAACTGCCAGCCTAAATCAGGTCAGCTCAGAGGCTGGACTACATTGCTTAGGATTTTATCCTGTTTAGTCTTGAAAACCTCCAAAAATTGCGACTGAATAGAGATTGTAGTACCAGTGTTAATGGGTGACAGACTCAGTCGTGTTTTCTTTCATTCTGTGCTTTTAGAATAGAGAAACAAGCTGTTAAGGATTTTGCTGTCAGTACTTGGCATCGTATGGCTTTTCATTCCCATGTTTTGTGAACAGGGAAAATAGTCTGGGTATGCTCAAAGAAAACACTGTTTGGCCTGAAACGTGGAATTCTTGACTTGCTTTTTCAATAAAACTATTTAACATTTAAATATCTTTACCTTTTGGAAGAAATTCTCTGCAGTTGGATCAACTACTACTTCCTTCTATTCTTTCACATTTTTCTTTGTACTTACAACTTGTATGCTTCTCTAATGCAGAAGGGGTGGTGTAGAGGGAGGTAGAAATGAAAGCATCTGTGGTCTGCACAATGATGAGTGGCTAAAGGATTTGTCACGGACCTGTTCCATATTGTCTTAAAACACAGAAGACAGATGTAAAACTGAAGGAATGTGTTTTCATTGCTAGTTAGAATTTCTGGAGTCATAAGAGAAAATAGAAGTTGTCATTCAGGTATGCTTTGGCCTTGGAATTTTAATGCGTCTCTCAAGCTTTACCACTGAAATGATTATATTACATTATATTCTGCCTCCACCGCTCCAAATGGTAAGAAATGTGAGTAGCCTGACTTAGTCCACTTAGGCTTAGAAAAAGCAGCAGATATCTTCTTAAGAGTTCAACAGTTGGTGTTCTTTACAAACATGTTGTGTGAAGGCATTAGTACTGATTACTCATGTGCTTTACACTGATACTATTCATTTCAGTCTGTGGTGTTTTGCTCAAATTTAAGAGCATTTTCTTTCTATGGTTTCATTTTAGTTGCTTAAATTACAGAGATTTAGAAGAATCAACCAAGTTGTTACTTAATTCAAAGCTGTTTCTTCAAGGGTGTTTATACACTAATATTCCTGAATGTGTAGTAATCACAATAAACACTTCTGTTAAAGGGTACATTGTTACATTGTGCCAGGGTAAGAAAATACGATGCCAGGAGCCTTTTTGTTAATAATCACAGGCGTTAAGAAACAACTAGCATTCGTGTTGCTTTATATTACTCCTTATTTGGTTTTTATTAGTTTCAAAACTAATTTGAAGTATTTTATATTTTCATCTTAGAGAAGCATTGGTTTAATAATAATTCTAATCAAATTCTGCATGTGTATTTCTAAAATTAGGTTGTGAATATCTCTGTGTTACTGACCTGCACATAATGCTTTTTTTTCAGATTTTGTTTGACCAAACCCAAAGATCAATTAAAGCACAGCTTCAGACTTTTGTTAAAGAGTAAGTTAATTTGCATTTGTAATGGGAAAAGTAAAATACAATTTAAAAACATCTCATTTGAGTAGGTGGTTTAAACATCTTCCCTGAAAATTTGTAGCCATAAACCGAGGTGTGCACTGTAAAGCTTGTGAAAGAAATCGCTCCAAATCAGTGAGACCTTACCTCCGGCTGCAGAAATGATGAAATAGTGTGAATGATCTTAATTGCATGCTGTCATTGAGCTTAGGGGGAAGAGTGCTTACCAAAGCTTTTCATAGAATCACAGAATCTGTTTTCCCCAGAAAGTATGAGATGCATTTATTTAAATTTCAATTTTGTCATTTCCTCAGGAGAGGAGACGGAGACACTATCACACATTGTCTAATTTTCTTTCAGTCCAAGCATTTGGTGAAGTATATGAAAACAAAGAAGCAGTAACAGCCATGATCATGGTCTGACTAGTGGATCTTTAAATACTACTTTCATGTTTTGCAATTCATTGTCCATCCTTCCTTTTTCTTTAGAGATATTAGGAAATTTAAAGATGCAAAGAAACATTTTGAAAAAGTTTGTGAAGAAAAAGAGAATGCTCTAGTCAAAAATGCCCAAGTTCAAAGAAATAAGCAACATGAAGTAGAAGAAGCAAAACATGTTTTGTTTGCAACACGAAAATGTTTTCGACACGTAGGTCTGGACTATGTTCTTCAGGTAAGTGCAGCAATAAAAGCTATTTTTCAAAACCATCTGTTACAAATAGAGATCTCTCCTTCGGAAGCTATTGCAGACTTCTCAGAGCTTCAGTGAAAAAGTCTGCAAGTACTTTCTAATGAAATCTGAGCAAAATTAATTTCTTTATTAGCTAGTTTTTATTGCGTAATGCTTTGGTGATCGGTATTGCTGCTGTAATGACACAGTGTGAAATTTCCAACTGAACATTAATTTTGAAAAAATTGTATTTACCTGATACTGGCCTACGTGTATGTAGTTGGCTGTGCTGTAGTTCCATATAGATTTGAAGTAAAAACTGAAGTACCTGAATGCTTTTCAGTGTGGAGTGTTGAGAGGTTTTCTTTGTCCTACTGCTTTGAATTCTGATAAATAAGAATAATTTTTCTGTTAATGTTTAAAATTAGTCTACTAAATAGTTACCAGAATGACAGCAAAACAGGATTATTGCAATTTGGATGGCATGAGAGGTTGGCGACTCCTTAACAGATCTGAGGTTCTATTATGACCACACATCGAACAACTTTGAAATTATGGTGTTTCATATCAGATGGTATCATCTTGATTTGCAACAGTCCAGTCACTAGGTTTATTTAACTATTCATTACATTACATATGTTACCTGTGAAGTGAAATCAACCTGATCAGCCCTGACTTGCACAGTTACGCTGGTTAATGGTGAACGCTGAATTCCTGTCTTTGAGAACACTAAGGACAGCATTGATTTTGATGTTTAAAAAGTCATGTGAATCCTTTACCACTTGATTATTTGTGTTAACATCATATAGTAGCTGGGGGAGAATCTGGCACCCATTACTGGAGGCCAGATCCTTGTGTGTGCACTGAGCTGCAGATCATGTGCCTGCTGGAATCTACATGTTCCAAGTGTGAGCAGTTCCTGTGATAAAGATACATTTAAAGTAATAGAGAAGAGTTTCAGCATCTCTTAGTTAATGTAGGCAAAAATGGATTCAGCTTTAGGATTTCTTTCTACTTCAGTGACTCTTCTGGAAAAGTGGCTATGGTCTCTTTTTAGCTATATGGAATTTGAACTGTAGTTCAAAACCACTTCAATTGTTTTTTGACTTGCAAGTTCAGGGTTTCTTCTGTACAAGCAAGTCTTAATTATTTTTACTGCAGAACGTTTTCCAAAATACTGACTGTAAGTAGAATGCAATCTGGTTTTGATTATAGTTTCAGCAAGTTTATTTCTTTTGCTGGAATTTTAAACTGACATAAGTTTAAATTGCAGGATCATGCATGTTACTGCTAAACAGGCCCTTTAAAGTAGAATCTGTAGTTCTGGCTGATAACTTGAAGGATTAGGGGGCAGAGAGGACAGAGGAACTAGGAAAATGTGAAAAATAAGATACTTTTTATATATACTGTGAATTTCCTGAAGTTCTAGGGCAATACCACTGGTTAGTGACTTCAATTAGTTTAAAAGTGCAAGTTTATAAGAAAAGTTACAAGATCTTGCTTGTTTCGGAGGCTGAACCTATATCCTAGTTTTGAGACAACTTAGACAATGTCAGCCCAAGGAAAAAGATAAACTTGCCTCCATTCCTTCCTCTTTGGCAGGAGGCATCAGTGCTACTCAGTGCAGTTTCTTTAAGAAGTTGGTGGGCTGGGTTAGCTCATACTGTCAGAAAAAGTGTTTGAAACATGTTGAATTCAGTCTCTTGAAAATGGCCACTAATTTTCCTTCCTTGAAATGTGTATTATATTACTTCTAGCTAGCAGATTGATATGTCTCGTTTTGCCTTCTAATGTAAGAAAATTCTGATTATCACTCTGAGTTCTAGTTTTGCAAGCTTTCTCATTCCATCATTTTAATATAATGACAAAACTAGCATCTGATATCTTTGAAAAGTGCTTTGTGAAGTCTCTTTTAAGCTTCAATATGATTATTTGAAGTAATTTTACAAATGTGGAGAAAATGTGCAGTAGCATAATTTAAGTTATTTGTTTTTTCTTTTTTCTAGATCAATGTTCTTCAGTCTAAAAGGAGAGCAGAAATATTAAAATCGGTAAGATATACTTTGTTTTCTGTACAGAAAAGATTTAAATACGTGTGGAATAAAAAATGTGACTGCTAAGCTGTTATTAAAAACTTTAGTCCTTTTACCCAGCAAAATATTATCAGTTCATTCGGCACTTCTGAAAGTGAGTTTGGGCTTTTCTGTAAGTAGGCATAGATGTTTAACTGGTTTTGGTAATCTGTTTGGTTTAGATTTCAACTAAGGCTTTCACTATTGTGGTCTCTTTGTTGTGTGTTTCATGGTCAAAATGAAAAAGCTGTGAATAATTCTTCTGGTTAGGTCTGCTGTATTAATTCATAAGCAGTCAGTACTTATGATCTATTCAGAGATGGATAAAGCTATTTCTACCAAAATAGTGGGGTTTATCTAATATCTAAATAGCACATCAAAAAATAGCAAATATACAGTAGTGTGGCCTCTGCAAAGTTAATACACAGCTGTGTCTACATGCTAGTTTTCTTCTGATTGTTTTCCCTTTTGTGCTGTAAAATTATCTGCATCTGAGGTAGAGACTGACAAATTAAATGATGCTTTTCTTTCAGAGGTCTAAAGTAGCACTATAATTTCTTTGATTCCTTTAAATAGGAAAAACTTTTCTTGGATTACAGCTTTATGGAGACTTTCCATTCTGCTCTGCATCTTCCCAACTTGTTTTCTTTTTTAAGACTGGGCAGTCTTCTCAGCTATTTTTGTAAAGGCTATAGTTTTGGTTCATTAGTAAATATATAGCCACCTCTTCAATTCACATGTCCTAGTTAAACAGGAAATAACAGCAGTTTCAGGTGACATGAATTAGAAGCAATTTTCTGCCCTTAAGCAGATTTGTTTTGTTAATCCTATTAACTGATTTCAGAGATTTTTCTTGGTTCTTTGCTGCCTTTATCCTGTGTGTTTACATGCAACATTGTAAACCCTGAGACACTGATGTAAAATTACCAGGACACAAGGAAGCAAAAATTAACCCTGGAATTATGTTCTAAGATTGTTCATAGAAAGTAGTAAAGTCATATGTGATATCTAATAAATATTAATACTCTTTAAAACGACATCTTTTGTCTTCCAGATGTTATCGTTTATGTATGCCCATCTGGCTTTTTTCCATCAAGGCTATGATCTTTTTAGTGAACTTGAGCCCTACATGAAAGATCTTGGTGCACAGGTAACAAGTTACTTAACATATTAACAACTTTGCTGGAGCTCAATACGTGTGTATCAGGTACTTCATAGGTTTGCTCAACAAGGGAACTGTAGTGCAATAAAGCCAAAGCATAAAAAAAAACCCCACGAGGAGGTTTGACTGGAAATAGCTAGAAACTGAAAGTTGTTGATTTACTACAATTAATATTGCTGTTAGGATTACATATTTAAACATGGCCATGTAGGGCCATTTGAGGAAATCTGGTATTCAGGACACTGGATTATTTGGTTTGAAAAATTTTTGTATATGACCCACATTATCTGGATGATAAAAATGAGGTTTGGTTTTTTCTTCTACTTGTAAACATTGTTTTCTGTATATGTTATGAAGTGTGCCAAAACAAACTGATGCTAGCAACTTAGAGGATGAACCAGAAGTCTGATTTTTTGTAAGTACTGCAAAACTGAGTTCATACACTGAGTCTTTGCTCAGCTTTCTTGTTTAAGGCCACAGAATTGATACTTTTGGATTGTCAGAGAAAACTAACTCATGAAAAAGTTAGATGGATCACAGCCAGCTTGCACACAGGAGACACTGAAAGTGGTTCTGCAAAATAGATTAAGAACATGGAATATTCAAATTAAGCTCTGTGCTGCAAGAAGGCTCAGCTGTGTCTTGTTTCCATTACAAGGTGAATAGGCCTCCATATACTCGTACACTACTTTTTTCCTCTATCTGAGGGCTTGCAACAACTACACTGATTCAGAACTGCGTTTTGCCACTTTACAACCTTAAGCACAAAGCCACGCCAAATTCTAAGTGTCTTTTCAGATAGAAAAGCAGATAAATGACAGCAAACATTTTTTGCATTCATCTCAAGCAGACGTGTCACTGAACGTCCAAGAAATGACATTGTTATTTCTGCTACAGTGCTGTGGTCATTTGTGCTCATCAATCTGTTTCTGTGTCTGTGCAGTGAAGCAGATGAGGAACTGTAAAAAATAACTCCAGCAATCAAATGTCTAAACAGTTTTCTGCTAGACTAGAGTAGTCTGTTTGCTGTGGGACTAAATTACTTGTACAAACACACATCAGGGAGGTGTGTGCTTCTGTGTGTGCAAGTGTGCGGCAAGCGATGGCACTGAGAAGGTAGACGAACTGCTCATCCTGGCCCTTCTGTCAAGGAGGGAAGTGACTGTACAGTGACATCATGTTTGGTATAAGTGTTTTATTGTTTCAGACCTTTCATTTTTGATTGTAATTGTTGAACTTTAGTGTTTGGATAGTGTTGAAGGTGTGTCCTGTGCCTCTTCAGAAGAAGAGACAAACTATGGATTAGTGTACACACAGTTTGCACAGTTTATTTGGGTTGGAAGGAGCCTTTAAAGACCATTGGGTCCAACCGTCCTGCTCAAGCAGGATACAAGTTACTGAAAAGCATAACTGCCTAAAAGCCTAAATCAAGCTACACAAAAATGCATCAAGATGGCTCTTAAACATTTACAGAGAAGTGGACTCCACAACTTCCATGGGCAACCCATTCCAATATTTAATAACCCTACAGTAAAGAAGTTTTTCCTCAAATTGAGGTGAAACTTACTGTGTTCAAACTGTCATCCATTACCCTTTCTGTCTGATGCAACTGAAAAGAGAGTATTCCTTTTTTCTTGGCACCCAGCCTTCATGAATTTATAGACAGTGATTAAATCCCCTCTTGTCCAAATCTTCTTAGTTTGGACAAGAAGTCAAAACTAAGATGTCCAAACTTACTCAATCTCTCTTCGTAAGGCAGTTGTTCCAGACCCCCAGTCTACCTCGTAGCTTTGTATTGAATCTCTCAATTAATTCTCTATCCCTCTTGAACACGGGAGGGAGACCAGAATTGGACACAGTATTCCAGGTAGAGCCTCACTAAAGCAGAATAAAAAGGCAGGCTAACTTCCCTTGATCTGCTAGACACACTCCTCTTGATCCATCGCAACATCCTTATTGGCCTTCTTGACCATAAGGGCACATGCTGATGCACTTTTAGTTTGTTATCCACAAAGACTCGAAGATCCCTCTCCCCAGGAGTGCTCTCTAGCTGGTCGCTACTCAACCTGTATCAATGCCTCCCATTATTCCTTCCCAAGTGAAGCACTCCACATTTGTATTTGTTAAAATTCATTAAATTCCTCTCAGCCTAACTCTCCGGTCTGTCCAAATCTTCTTGAGTAGTTGGAGGGCCACTAGACGAATCTGCCAGTCCACCCAGTTTGGTATCATCAGCAAACTTGCCGACTAGACACTTCATTCCACTGTCAATATCGTTAATGAAGATATGGAACAGCACTGGACCCAGGACTGATCCCTGAGGGAGACCACTACTTTACAAGTCTCCAGCTAGACGCTGCACCATTAGTCATCACTCTCTGAGCTCCATTGTATAGCCAATTCTTAATCCAATTTACAACCTGTTCATTGATTCCTAAGCCTATTTACAAGGATGTTATGGAGGACTATACCAAAATCTTCCTAAGATCAAGGTAGACCGTGTCAACTGGTCTTCCATCATCTACCCATTTATTTACATCATCATAGAATCATTAGGGATTGGAAGGGACCTTAAAAGATTATGTAGCCAGTCCCCCGACACAGCAGGATCACCTAGACTAAGCCACACAGGAACACCTCCAGACAGGCCTTAAAGGTCTCCAGTGAAGGAGACTCCACAACCACCCTGGGCAGCCTGTTCCAGTGCTATATCACCAAGTTCTTTGTCAGACTGATGTGGAACCTCCTGTGTTTCAGCTTACACGCATTGCACCTCGTCCTATCACTAGATGATATTGAGAACAGCCCAGCTCCATCCTGCTGACACCTGCCCTTCACATGTTTATAGACATTAACAAGGTCACCCCTAAGTCTCCTCCAAGCTAAAGAGACCCAGCTCCTTCAGCCTCTCCTCA
>VXBP01006397.1:534163-587369 GCA_013400115.1 Rhinopomastus cyanomelas | reverse complement strand
TAGCAAAGATGATGGAGAGTGGCTTAGCAATGATTTCTGCTGTCTCCCTTAGTGCACACGGGTGCATCCCCTCTGGGCCCATGGATTTGTGTACATCCAGTTTGATCAACTTATCCCTAACCCAGTCCTCATCAACCAAGGCAGGCTCCTCTCTTGCCTCAGCTTCCTCTGGAGCCTCAGCAGTCTGGGCTTGATATCAAGACAGCCCCCAGAAGTATAGACAGAGGCAAAGAAGGTCTTCAGTATCTCTGCTTTCTCAGAATCTTCTGTCTCCAGGGCACCCACCTCATTCAGCAGGGGGCTTACATTGCCTCTAGTTTTAGTTTTACCTGCAGTGTATTTGAAGAAGCCCTTTTTGTTGCCCTTGACCTCTCTTGCAAGGTTTAATTCCAAGGAGGCCTTGACTTCTCTGGTTGCATTCCTACATTCTCTCACCAGGCTATTACATTATTAATCTTAAGGCTATTAAATTAGTCAAACGTGATTTCCCCTTTGTAAATCCATGCTGATTACTGCTGTATCCTTTATATCCTTAGAGATGACCTCTAGAATGAGCTACTCCATCACTTTTCCAGGGATGGAGGTGAGACTGACTGGTCTGTTGTTCAGATCTTTCTTTTTACAGTTTTTGAAGACTGGAGTAACATGAGCTTTCCTCCAGTCCTCAGGTACCTCTCCTGTTGACAACAACATAAGCCAGTTCTCTCAAAGAAGCATCACAATGGTCTAATTGGTAGTGGTTTATGCTACCAGCTTGACTTTAATGCTTCAATTTCATTGAAATTATTTCAGCAAAGAGCACAAGGTTATTCATGAATGGCTCATCATCCTTTTTCCTTGATGTGGTAAGGAGCATTGTGTAGCATTAATTTTAGTGCTGGTATCATAGCAACTAAAGGAGTTAAATTTAGAAAATCTGAACCCGAGAATGTTTAAAAGATATTGCAGTTGGAGCAAAGATAGTCTGAAGACCCTAAAGTTGTACAACTTGCTAAATTATTCTTTTGTGGCAGATGTTGGCATTTAAGTAATGGATATTTTTCATGACGGAAGCAGGCTTGAAATGAGCTTATGAACACTGCACAGGTAATGGATCTGCAGTTTGTATCGGCTCCAGTTTTTGCCTTTAATGGGTCAGAGAAGAGGTATGTTGTCGCATAGAAAACCAGGCATTTGCTAGATATTTCTGAAAATACTGTCAGGCTTTTTCTGTTGGTAACTGAGTATTTCCAGGTAAATTTGGTGTATAATGTTTCAGACTTTGATCTTTGCTAAGACTTCATCTTAACTACAATGTTTAACAGTGCTCAAAATGTTAAAATTTATCCTAAATAGTATAGGTATAGTTTTTAATTATTTTGGTTTGCATTTTCATAATTTGTTTACATGGTGAAATAGGATTGAGCAGTTTTGCTTTTCGATATTTTAGGCCACAGTAGATTTACTTGTGAACCAGATCACTGTAGGGGAATCTTTAATTGTACATAAGTGTATTATAAGCTTTTGCATGGAAACGGTGGTGTTTGGAAGAAAATGTGGTATTAGTTTGAAAATTCAGGTAGGTTTTTGTTTTATTGAGATGACTAAAAATGAACATTTTAGTCTGACTTAATTTTCTACCAAATGCCACTTATAGCACTGTGTGTTTATAAAAATACATTCACCAGTAAATGCAGTATTTGGAAAAACCTGATTTTTGAAGTCTGCCCAGTAGTGGTGTTACGACTGTGATTTTGCTAGTTTGTTGTTTGGCCACAGCTCTTGATAGGTGTATGGTGTTGATCTTTAAGGCAGCTGATGTATCGCTCACCTGAGCGGAAAAAAAAAAATTCCAGTCTGAACTTGGAAACTGGAATGATGCAGCATTGTCTTGGTAGTGAAAAAAGGAATTAATGATGTGAGCTGCCATTAAGAACCTTGATTTGGCAGTTATGCCATAGTAAATGTATTCTCAGACACTTCTCTTCAAGATAGATTTGAGATAATTTGCCTAATCCGACATGGCTACTTTGTTTCATCTAGCAAGGTAGAAGGAAGAATCTTTAGGTGCCATGTACAGATTGTGGTCTGAGGTTTTGGCAAGAAACTGGATTCCTCTGTAGTCTTGCACAGTTCTTGGATTAGTTCTCAACTTTATTACAAAATTTCCCAGAATTCTTGATGCAGAACAGTTTTTGAGTACAATGGCAGCCCGTTCTCTGTTGTAGAGATTCTCCTATCATTTCTAAGTTGCACAGCTACTGAGATGTGGTGTCTGGACACTGACTCTCTAACATGGTTGTGTTGACAAATAGCTGTAAGATACGAAAGTCCATTTCCAGCCATTTGAAAGTGGCAGAGCAGCCAGCGAGAGAAGAGTTAAGAGAGTATGGAACTGCATCCAGGCGTGACCCTTTTTCCTCTCATTTATATCGAGCAAGGGAAATACAATGCTGGGGAAAATGAGCAGAGTTGGCAGGGGTTCTCAGTTGTGGTTGTGAGAGTGGGTGGAGGCGACCCTATTCATGTGTGAATTAGAGATTCTGTTGGTTGTACTGTGTCCTCTGCCATGTGATTGACTGCAGCTGGAAAACTGGTGTTGCACACTGTTCCTAGCCTTGTTTTAGGCCTGAAGCAGAGTGAAGTCTGTTCCACAGATACAGAGCTGTTGGCTGTGCTGTTGTGTACAGTATTGCATCTGCATCATTATTCAGTAAGAGGCTGTGACTGGGGTTAATGGCAGTTTTGTATGACAGGCTGGATACAAGAGCAGTTCATCAGATATCAGAGCTTGTCACTTAAGCACCAAGCTAACTGGTCTTTCAGGCAGCATCTGCTCCTCTACATGACTGTATTTCTTATTTAAGCATCAAAGTCAGCAGAAGCAAATAAAACAACAAAACATCACCACAATAATAATAAGCCACCACAAAAACTTACCCTTAAAGAATATCTAAAATTTCCTGTCTTCTGATTTTTAAAAATAAGACTATATGGTAGTGCTATAGGTACTTTTGCAGCAATTTTTTTGGTAATGTCTATTATTGCAGGCTTTGTATGGATGCTAACTTAAATCCTCTCTGCTGAGACAGTCTCTCTTTGCAAAATCATATAGTTATTTCTGAACTTTGAATGGTTCTGCCTGTGATTTTCAGGAGTCTAACTCGGATACTGCTGGTGACCTGATCAAAATTATCAATACAAAAACCTGGCTGAGGCAGTGTCCCCTGCTTTGTGGAGGGGTGAAAAAAAAAAAACCCACTAGCATTCACTCCTCCTAGTTTCTGCTGCTAATGCCAGTGCTACTGCATAGGCCAGTGAGGCAGCAGGAGCAGCTGAAGCATGAGTCATTCTCATCAGAGACTGAGCACCAATGCGGTAGAGTCGCATATGCCTGGCACCATGCTGTTCTTTGAAACACTTCTTTTAAGGATCACAAGAAATGTACATCTTTCATAGAGGTTAATTCAGGATGATAGTGCAGTGCTGTAAATCAGGCTTCTGTAGTTGTTCAAGGTAAACACTTTCTGACTTGATAAGTAATTTTACTGTGCAAATAAAACAGAAATCATGCAGTGTCTAGGCATAATGTGTTCTTGTTTTTTGTCAGTGTTATGAAACCTACCGAGCCAAATTCCTCTTGATACCTAAAGATCCAATTTTCTGTTTCTCTTTACAGCTGGATCAGTTGGCTGTAGATGCTGCAAAGGAGAAGAGAGAGATGGAGCAAAAGCACTCCACTATTCAACAAAAGGTACTTGAGAGAATGTAAAAAGCAGACTGCACACACTTTTGTTGTATCTCTAGCATCTCTTCCCTAGCAGTACATCTCTGCATCAGAACTGTGTCTTTAGTGCAGATAAATAGATTTACACTTACATTAAGTGTAGGGTTGGATTGCAGATAGTAACTTTGAAATACAAAAGATTTTAGTGTTTATTTTTGAATAGAAATAGAACAGCAGAATTTATTTGAATGCTGAGACTCTAACGTATCTTTAGAACTCTTGCAAAGTCACTCTAAATTCAATGTAGTTGTAAAAGTCATTGTCTTTTTCTCCTGTGTCTGTGGAAGAGGTTAATATGCTGCGCAGTCCTACAGTCATAAGTATCACTTTCTGGACAGTGACAAATAGGATTGCAGCACTCTGAGGTAGCATGCAGCTGCTACTGCATGTGAAGAGCAAACGTAACCTTTTGTAAAGGCGTTGTAATGTGTGGTGTTCCACTGAACACAAATATGAAAGTGATAACATTAAATTGCCACTTGGGGGAAGATTTGTGTGTGCAGTAATTCTTACTTTTGCTTGTTGAGAAAAATGTAGGTAATTGATGTTGTGGGGGGAAATTAGTTCTGTTGTTTGGATGTTTCAGAAGCTCTAGATCAGTATTGGTTTTGCAGGTATAATGATAGAAGTTAAAAATATTTCCACTGAACTCTCCGGTAGTGAGCTAATACTGCAGGTACTTTTGAAAGGGATTAGATACCAGTTTAAAGGTAATGCTACGCTTCTTACTCTCATTCAAATACATTCATACTGTATTTATTCAGGTGGCATAAATTTTAAAAAAGCATAATGTAAATGAGATCTGATAAATAAATTCAGGAATGAGAAGATTCTAAGATGATAATTTAGGTAGCTTTAGTAGGAATGCTAGCAGTACTAGTGGGGAAAAGTAATGCTTTTGTCACTTCATCCCATCATTCCTGCTGGAGCTGGGAAGTAGTAGGATTGCAGTAAATGACACTGAGCAAACACGGTGGTGAGTTTTAGGGCAGTGCTGATGTGCTGCATTTGGAAGCAGACAGGAGAGAACTACAGGCAAAGAAGGGGAAGCAAGAGGGGAAATGGGCAAGAGATGGAACTTAAAACTTCAACTCCAGTGTTGAATCTTATTGTGTTTGGGCTCAGTAGGCCTTGTTTTAGGAGTGGGCAGTAATTGAGATGTTTAGAGAACAGTGATGCTTGGTGAAAGATGTAAGTTGTGGGGCTATTGTCTTTTAGCTGGCCATAGAAATAACAACTTATTACAATGAATTATGCTCATTGCTGTTGCCAGAGATACTTACAGTATTTTTTTCTCCAAATGCTGCCTAAGGCTTCTTTACAGGTAAAATTTCTAATAATACCAATAGTTATTGAACATTTTAAGCTTTACGAAACTTGATAACTATGTGATATTAAATATTCTTGGTGTGTAGTGCAAACAGCAATCATCATGAGGTTATTTATATATTGTTTGTTATTTTAATTGAATGACAATTTTATGCTGTCTCTAAAATATAGGCTAGTCAGTCAGATTGTATTGAACACTGTCCTCTTAAATTCTGTGTTTCAAGTTGTGTATGTTGTGTTTCCTGTAATTGATGTAATTAAGTAATTGATGCATTTTTATGATGATAGTACTCAGAGTAATGCAGGAAGCTTTGGAGGGCACACTTTATTGGAGATTCCTCTTACAGACTGTCAAATCCCTCATTTTCTCGTTACACAAATAATGTTGTCTGTCTGTTTTTTGCCTCCTCCTATTTGCTTTTCCGAACCTTTCCATCAAGTTTTTGTTTCCAGCTTATGAGGTTTTCAGAATCTTGAACTGTCTTAGATCTTCGATCTTTTTCTTTATAGCACTCTGTCATGCTGACCTGATCAGGATGGGAACCTTGTTCTTTGTCATGGCTTGTTGTGTTACTTTCCACTGGGTTGCCTCATATGTTCCCAAACATTCCAGTGCCAAATCTTAGCATGTTTTTTATTACTACAGAAACTTCTACTTCTTGTGTTCAATATTCAGAGGTTTTTTAATTAATTTAGTATAGTGAGGTTTTAAACTAATGCTTCAGAATGATGCCTGTTCTTCATTGGGTGGATAAGGAACAGTTCCTTTTCGGAAATGTCTAGGTAAGTGCACTTGTGCACACACCTACCCAATCACTACTAGTGCTTGCTTATATGTGCATATGCATGCAAAATAATTGCACTTACTTAATAACTTACCTCACTTTACTTTATAATCACCATCCTATTTAATTAGACTGTTTGAGAGGCTAAGGCAAAAGTCATGGAAGGGCTCGGTCAGCACTGTAGTTTGATTTCTGTTGTAAGAGAACATATGTCTGATTTTCCTGTTTGTTTAAATTTCTGTTTTATTTCCTAAGCAAGTAGGAAGGAAACTTTTTTAGTATAAGAAATGTTTTCTATATTAATCTGGAGCAGCACATACTGTGAATTAATCTAGAAATGTCATGCTCATTCTGGGGACTTCATGCAATTCTTTTTTTGTGTAGGGGAAGAATGATATCAAGAGAGTGATGTCATAGGATCACAGAATTGTCGAGGCTGGAAAAGACTTTTAAGATCATCAAGTCCAGCTCATGACCTAACATCACTACAGTCAGCTAGACCATGGCACTAAGTGTCACGTGCAGTCTTGTCTTAAATACCTCCTGGGATGGTGATGCACCACTGCCCTGGACAGTCCATTCCAGGGTTTGATCACGCTTTCGTGAGGAAGTGCTTCCTAATATCCAACCTAATCATCCCCTGGTGCAACTTCTGGCCATGCCCTCTCCTGTCACTAGTTGCCTGGGAGAAGAGCCCAACCTCCACCTAACTACAACCTCCCTTCAGGTAGTTGTAGAGTCAGTGTCACTTAAGACTTGGAACTCTTGTTTTCTGAGCAGTTTGAAGCCCATTGCTATAGTAACATGTTGAATTACAAAATAATTAAATTAGTTAGATCTGTAAACAGCATTATTACTTTTTGGATTTGTGATGGAGCTAATTTTGTTCTAAAATAATGGGGGGAAAGTTTACATTAAACTGAAAATAATTTTTCTTGTGTTCAAATCCATTTTTGATTTAAACAAATTACATCTACAGAAGTGCTCAGGAAACAGCTGCAGTGAGAATGATTTGAAAATTTTTAACATCTTGAGTAAACAAGGTGTTAAGAAACTAGATGTTACCACAGTCATAAAGCAGGCAAAAAACAAAGCTGCTGTGGAGAAAGTAATGCACACTAATTGTTGTCTCAAAAAACAAAGACTTGCCGGTATTCCAAGTGAGCAGTATGCTCAGTGACTATCCTGCCTTCTTGCAGATTGACTTGGCCTGTAAACCTTGTTGCTTGGTGTCTCTGTTGTTGTTTTAAGCCTTGTCTCAAGGGACTTTCAACTTAAGCATAACACACATCTCTTGCCAGGAGGAAGGAGATGGAAACAACTTTATAAACTGGGGAGCTGTGCAATAATCCTCTGTTTAGTGTATGCTGGAGTAACTTTCTAGATGAGTGTTTTCTGTGAATACTTTCCTGTTTAGTGCCTTTTAATTTTTTTTTTAAACTTTGCTTTTCTGAAGAAAAAAATATTGAAAGCATATTCAATGTTTAAAATGCTGACATTCACTCTCCCGAAAATCTACTGGTACAGTGGCTGGGAACGGCTTTTATGATCTGCTGTCTTACCAATCTGAGTTAAAAACTCTGCTGATAGAAAGTAGGGGGGGTTTGTGTTTTGGTAACAAGAACATTATATGTGGAGAAAGAGAAAACATGCAAATTTGGAAATTAATCCAGTCTGATAAAGTTGGTGAGTCTGCATGAAAATAATTTACAGAAACACTGTCCAGAATAGTAAGCATTCTGTGACCCACCAGATCAGTATTAATTGTGTAAATGAAAGTGGTTTTTCCTTTGCCAGCTGGTTTGCTATCCCTTATGGATGCTTAAAGAAAAAACGTAGATGTGAAAGCTGTGCCTGTCATGGATATAATCTGATTCTACATGTTTCTCCTGCACTAGCTGTCCAACCTTGAAAAAAGAGTGTGAGAACAGAAGCCACTGATGTTCCTTCCTTCAAATCTGAATGCAATGTCTGTTACAACCCTTCAGTGTAACGATCATGATGTTAACTTATTTTCTTAGTTCTGGTTAGATGAAAAGCTCTTCAGTCCTAATTAATTCCTACTCAGTAAAGAAATTAAGTTAAAATTCAGTCTTTATCAGCTGCCCATTAAGGGCATTTCATTAAAGAATACAAATTCTGAATCACATAAATTGACTGGATTTGCTAACATGTGATTCTTTTCATGCAGGCCACTGGAAAGATGTGTATGTACTTCTCTCTACCCCCTGATTATTTTTTGTGATTCATGAAACCTTTTCCATGCATCGAGATAAAAATAAAATCTAATGTGACTGCTTTTCTCCTGATTTATCACTAAAAAAAAAGCAGATAGTGTAAGATCAGACATAGCTTATCTACTTCCTTTTCCTGCTTTTATTTTTTTAATTAAAATTAAGGTGTGGGAGGATTGTCTGTTAATCTTTTTCTTGACAACTTTACTGATAAAGTTCATATATTTTACAGTTAAATATATGTTGAAGCTTTATTCCCCCTTTCTGCTAGTCTGCTGTGTGTGGTTAAGGAAATATTAGACATTTGTCTGTGTACACTTGAGTCTTTACCTGCTCTAGGTGGAAGCTATAAAATTTAGCACAAAGTGCACTTAGGACGGCTCAGTATTTTGGACAATCAGGACTGTAGCATGATAAATGATCTAAGGAGCTTTCCTGTCATGCTTCTGTGTGTCTTCAAAGAGTAAATCTAGATTTGTTGGAAAAGACAGTTACATTTTCTGCAGCAGTTCTCCAGACTG
Organism: Rhinopomastus cyanomelas; assembly: GCA_013400115.1. Lineage (NCBI taxonomy): Eukaryota > Metazoa > Chordata > Aves > Bucerotiformes > Rhinopomastidae > Rhinopomastus > Rhinopomastus cyanomelas. The sequence goes on along the minus strand of VXBP01006397.1, from coordinate 578,734 downwards.
GAGGAAAATGTGATTCCTTAGTAGTTTGGACAGAAAAGACTGAGGGGAAGTGTGTGTCTTTCACTAGTCAAGACGTTTCAGGCATCACTGCGACAGGAAAATGCAGATCTTTAGCAGGTTTCATTATGTTTGGGAGGTGGTAAGTTATTTATCTTTTTTTTTCTTAGGAGGGAGTGAAGGAATATGACATCAGCATGTCTGAGTCTGTGCTTACACAGGTTTTCTCTTTTTTGAGAGACAGGATAAGAAAAAAAGCATAAAGGACTTTTAACACTTGTGAAGTATGTGTGTGTGTGTGTGTGTCCTAAGTTTTGAAAATCTAAGTTAGAATTGTACTGTGGTATTTGGATGTTTGTGCTTATATAAAGTCCTTAGTGCTTAGCATGTTCTGATCTAGGGAACAGGCAGAAGATAAAAATTATTGAATGCTGAATAATAAATGCACTCATTTTATTTTTTTAGAAGCTTTTATTTGCAACCAATGTGTTTATTCACATTAGTATGTGGTAGTGACGTGCTAGTTCCATTTTCTTTTGGAATTCTTGCTTTTGCACTGATCTTCTGCCAGTGAATTAGTAGAAATCTGGATTTAATGTTTCCAATGTAGCTAATCTCTGGAGATTGGTAATAGCAGAAACACTTTGAGTAATTTTATGGAATGCATTGCTGTGCTTGCCTGGGAGTGCAACCGGCCTATTTGATACTTGTAACCACTTCACTCTCTTGTTTACTTAACTTTGGTTTGGACCAAACCATCTGCATCTGTAAGAGTAAACATCACATGTAGTAGCAGAAAATTTGTGCACAGCCTGGACAGTTATGTAGAGCTAATGTTACTGTTCTTGAAGCTGCCCTTTCCCTCCCGGTTTTCTTTTTGCTGGAGCCTCTTTCCCCCCCTGTACAGACAAATTCCTACGTATGAAACAGGTTTGCATTCATACTTCTCACACAAAGCCAGTATTTGCCATTTACTGAAAGTACCTACCAGTCAAGCACCATCACTTACAGGAGGTGATCTTATGAAAGTCCTGCATCTTCAATACTTTATGTGGGTTTTTTTGTTTGGAAACTTATTTTCCAGTGATGTCTCTTCTGCCCTAGGCATGGGTAAGAAGCATTATGTTGCTAGCCATCTTTAAGGATATATTTTCCTAACAGTGAAGTTAAATAATAGCATTTATATTCTTTTACTCTGTGTACATAGCTTCTGATAAATTATGTCACTCCACAGGTCCTTAATCATGCAGTCTTGATATCTGTTAGCCTCCCATGTGCTGAATATGGGAGCATCATAACCCTTGGGAAGAGTCCCTGCTTTTTCAGATGAACTATGAAAGATTTGCTTTCATTGGATCATTTAGATCCACACCTGTATTGCTACTTAGTCTACCTTTGCCAGATATTTGAAGCAGTTAACCTTTCTAAAATTTGTAAAGCTGTTATTAGCTGTTGTTATTTGTTTTATTGTTTATGTATATATATGCTCTTTCATCCTAGCTACATATTCTTGTCAAAGTTCATAAAAAAATTACTGCTAACTTTTTACCATCATTGCCAGCACTCTGACAGCTTTAATTCAGAGATAAATGAAGACTAGTTACTTGTCTCTTCTAATGCCCAGTTCAGCTTTACTTGTCAAGAACTGAAGACAATGCTAAAGCACAACAGGGTCTATAGAGTTGTCGGCAACAGGCTGCGATTGCTTTTTACATTTGATTCCTAACTTCATTGCCCTTTTTCCTCTGTCATACTCTCCTTTTTCTTTGGAATATGTATGAGAACTTTTGAACAGACAGTCAAAGCAGCCGATGTTCAGTCAGCAATGTTTGCCCTTTTCTTGGCTGTAGATAGCAGCAGTACTCCAGAAAAAAATTCTCCTTTCGTGCAGGTAAAGTAAAAATCACAGAATCACAAAATGTTAGGGATTGGAAGGAACCTTGAAAGATCATCTAGCCCAGTCCTCCCACCAGAGCAGGATCACCTAGATCAAGTCGCACAGGAACATGTCCAGGCAGGTTTTAAACGTCTCCAGAGAAGGAGACCTCCTAAAAATGCTTTATGAAAAAAAATAGACTTGTCAGGGAATGTCGTTGCAAGAAAAACATTACTCCTAAACATTGCCTCATTTAGACATATTTAATAGTATCTTTATTTGAAGTTTCATTTCAAACTGCAGTGTCTCTTTCTTTCTTGTTCCTTTATGCTAGGATTACTCCAGTGATGACATTAACCTAGAATACAATGTAGATGCAGCCAATGGCATTGTTATGGAAGGTTATCTGTTTAAGCGAGCCAGCAATGCCTTCAAGACTTGGAACAGGTAATTATCCAGAATCTCTATTTACTGTTTGATTAAGATACTGCTTGTTAAGCTAAATTCTGCTCTGACTTACAGCTTATGCAATTTACTGATTCCACAGTTTTAACAGAGCACTTGGATGACTGTTTATTAAGAAATGACATTTCTGAGCTATTCTTCCTTAATTTTATGTCTTAATCATTTGTAAGCCTTTTTCGTAGATTGTGTCTTAGTCTGGAGAAGTCCTGTGTATGGAAAGTTTGTTTTGTTGTGCACAGTCTGGCGCTCTGTTTGCATTTTTTCCTTGCTTAAGGTTGAAAAAGAGCAGCCCTGATTTTATACCGTAAGTTACGTGAATGCATGTGACATCAGAAGTAGGGAAACACAACGAAGGACTCGAGTTATCTTTGCTGAAAGACAAACATGTAGTTGTTATCCTTTGCAATTCTTGCCATGTGCAGTGAGTTCCGCATAGTAATTTTGATGGTGATTTTGGGAATTCAAAACATGCTGCTAGCCATGTCTGTTTAGCAGTGTGCGCATTACTCCTGTTTAACTATTTTTCTCACTGAACAGGATTTTTCATGTATTTTCAAAGGCGTATGCATCTTTCAAGCAAATACTGTATATGGAGCATTTACTGAGTATTTGGACACAGTTCTTGAATTTTAAAGCTGACATGTGATACAGAGCTCTTTTTACTACCTTATGTTCTACAATTTTTGCAGCAGTTATTTGTTAAACTGTTGCTGTGTTTTGAAGATCAGAATGTGCATTTGGTCCCTTCCAACCTTAATTACTGTATAACTCCTTGAGCATCTTGAGACATCACAAGCTTATAACAAATTGGGATTGCTTCATTTAAATCTGTAGAATAATGCAAGATCCAACGGAGTTAATAAGCCCGAATTTGTATTAGCAAGTCCTGTGCAAGCAGCATAAGGGATTTTGCTTTAGTCTGGTCCTATGGTCTGATTGTCTGGCTGGAATTGTAGTGTAACTTTTGAGCTGGTTTCATCCAAGCAGAATTCATAATTGTTAAACAAATCTTGAGGCATCAGAGGACAACAAAGGGGGAAAACAAGGAGAGATGCTTCAAAAGCACATTCTTGCTCTGAAGAAAAATATTAGTGTAAACTCAATGAGGAAAATCTGCAGTAACACAGGGCAGGAGATTCTTTTATTGGATTCTCAGCAGGCTAAAAGGATCCCTTTTGCAAGGTATTTTGCAGGATTGGCTGCAGCCTCTTAATGAGTGACTACAGACAGAACTGACTTGTTGTCTGGGTTCTTTTGATTAACATAAAGGCCTTGCTCTGTAGGGAGGTAGCTGAGAAATAATCTTCTTCCACATGGCTTCGATGGGTTCGTACACAGTAATACTGTACATGTGTCTGACCATAACGTGTTAGGGAGTAGGGTTCATCTAAAACTAACTTCTGTATGTTGGAAATTTAAATGAACATAAAGTTATGGGCAAATCATAATTAAATTAGGATACACAATGACATTCTTTCAGGCTAATATACAGGTTTAAATGTTTAATAAAAACATATCCAAACAATAAATTATTTCTGAGAGCCAAGGTAAACAGTTCAGCAATTAGTCAGAGCTACCTGCTCTGATTATATAATCCTATGGTTGCTTTTTTCTCCTGTCTGTCACAGATACATATTCAAATAAAGTTAAACCCTTAAGCTTTGTTTAATTTTACAGTCTTGATAACTTATCGCACTCCAATAGGCTAGTCGGATGCTTCAAAATTAAGCAGAGAATAGCATAGGATTTGTGATCTAAAAGGTTAGTTTAGAAATGGAATAAATCAATTCAATTTTGTTCTTTACATTAACAAACCATTCTAATTTTTATGAAACTATGACTGCTCTTACCATACATAAAATATACATTTAAGATCTTCCTAACAGAGACAACCATTAGTTTCTGAATCTAGCCCTGCTTTTCATGTTTTAATGAAGAAGTATTTTTACTTTAATTGTAATACAATTGTAATTGCTTCCTATGTTGTTGTAGTCACTGCTGCTCCTCAATGCTGATTCCACTGAAGGAATGCTATGCTTAGGTGCTAGTGCAATTTCACTTAAACTATTTAAAGTTTACCATGTGTTACATACAGATGTGTGTTTTTCCAGTCAGGAGATACAGTGCTTGGAAGGATAATGTCATTGCTGTAAACTGGTTTGTGTGTAAACATGTATAATGAAATACCAGAGGTGGAAACTTTCAGAGAGCTGTGTTTTATGAGGGAATTTGGAGCCGAAGTCAGGACACCCAAAGTATTTTCTTATTAGATAGATACTTTTCTACTTCTTTATATGCCCATCTTTGGGGAAGGTGGGTTTAAAAATCAATCAGCGGAGACAGAACCAGATGAATTTTTCTAGAAAGATATATTGGAATTGCACTGATCTTCCTTGCTAACTGCTAATTGTACTGTCAGTAGTAATATGTATTAAAATAGTAGCTTCTCTTTTCCCTCTTATATCAGTTAGTATTTTGATGGTCCTGGGCCTTTTTACATACTCCTCTAAGATGAAATTAAAGGCACTATCAGTGTTTGTTTGCCAGGGTTAAAAACATAAGAGGAAAGGAAATGGCACAATGGGGTTTGTCTGGGTTTGACACACATCAGTTTGATTCTAGTTAATAAATTAGAGGCTTGTGATGTGTGCATGTCTTGGTCACTGAATCCCTGAGCACAATAGTGGGTTAGCCTGGGAAAACTCTGGTTCTGGGGGAGAAGAAAATACCAAAACTATGTAACATAGCTGTTTGAAGACGGGCAAGTCTGAATGAATGAAAACTTGTTCTGTTTTCAGTCCAAGCTAATTCTTGCTAGGGTGATGCTGCTTCTTCTTTGGACAGCTACAAAGTAGCTTGGGTTTAATTGTCTGAAGGCTTTAGTTATTTGGTCCTCTGTTTCCAGTTCTTAGATTAGTTCTGCATCAGGGTGGTTTGAGAAACAAACTGTCTGAGCAGGTTACAGAGTAAACCGTAAGAGATATTTGCACTTCAGTGCTGCTGTGTTTTGAAGAGCTGGGTATGTTGCAGTGTCTGTTTAGTTTGATTGAATGGATAATGTACATAATGTTTCAGATTTTCTGCTTTAGTAGAATTAAAAGTCTGTATTTATAATGGACAGTCTTAGAGTATCAGGTATGGAAGCCTATGTTTTAAATATATGTCTGTCTGTTTGTAAAATGGTGTCTTTATGTACACAAGTCATCTTAGACATCAGGAGATGAAATCAGGTGCATTTATTATTGTGAAGCGGTAGGTGGAAGCCTATGTTGATTCCTGGGAGTTCAAGTGAAAAATAAATCCATCTCACAAAGAAGGGTATGTGTGATCAAATGTGTGTCAGGAGAAAAGTTTATCAAATGATAGTATGCTTTCAATAGTTTCTTGGTTGGATGCATTGGAAGTTTTCCTTTTTAATTCTGCTGTGTTTTCAGATCATGCTAATTCTTTGCTTATTTTGCTCATTTTGCGTTTTTCATTCCTTCTCCTTCTTTCCCTTATGTTTTAATCCTACCCCATTTTTTCACATGACAGGAAAAAGCCAGATCACATCAGGTACCAACCAGCTTCTTTTATACCTTCCCAATATATCTTTGGCACGCAAAAAGCTCTTGATTAACCCTGCATTTAATTTTTATTACTTGCAATGGATGTATAAGTGGCTCAGTCTAAGAAAATAACAGAAGGATTCTGCCTGGGGTGCCAGTATACCTGCTGCTCAATACCTTTAAAAGAATTAGAAAGATTGAGCTAGTTTTAGCTAAAAAGGAATTAAAGTTTCTGCACTAAATCTTCAGAGCATACAGGATCAGTGTTTTGACTTTTTCCAGTTGAAGTTGGTGAGATGATTTTTTTTTTCTTATCAACTGCATTGGAAATAGAGGTGTAACTTTTAAATGTTGTGCATTCTTAATCACTTTTTTTTATTCATGTGCTGATAGCAACTACTAAAAGATCTGTTTCCTTTTGAGAATCAGTAAGAGTGATTAATTTTTTAATGTAAAACTCCAATAATTTAAATTTTATATTTCTTCCTGATTTTGTTCTCAGACTGAAAATATTTTTCAATGCATTTTGTATTGTTTGCTATCGACCAAATACTCTTTTGAACTGCATGGTAGAACTAGGTGATGGAAAATATTTGGTTTCTAAATCCAAGCAGCTTTATTTAAGCACTTATGAGTGAGGCAGAGTAAATTATCCCTAATGTTTTCTCCTTCTCCATGCTTCTCTCATCTTTGACAGAATGACATATTTAAAGAAACTTGTTTAATGCTCATCACTGGCTGCACAGGTTTATGGACATGAATTCTTAGAACAGGATAGATGTGTTACATCCTATAACAGCAGCTTCAATGCATATGTTGTACCTCAGAAGTTATTTCCTACGGTAATGAGTAGAATTTATTGATGATACTTGGCAAATATGAACTAACACAGTTACTGGCCTTAAGAAAACTGCTGTGGTGCTGACCTGTTGAAGGAGGGGGTTTGCCCCTTCTGCAAGCTGTACTACATTCTAAATTATTGATCTTATTAAATAAAAGGTTCTTTAAAAAAAATCACAGACACCCCCCAAACACACATGCACTTTTTGGCTGGACTGGCAAGTTCTTAGGTTTAATTTCGCTACTAGATAAAACGGGGCTGGAGGACTTCGAAAACTTCTAGATTAGACTTTGAAGATTATACAAATTTGTTTTACAATTTGTGTCTTATATCCAGTTGATCAGCCTGGAGCCTACTTGCTTTGTAACTCACTAAATATTTAGTTGTAGAACAAACGAAACATTGCATTAACTAATTGCACTAGCTAAGGCCATTGTTAGAGATGTGCTCCATTTTGTATTATCCTGGGGCCAGGCTGCATTTTTTTTCTGTGTCACTCAGGCACTGCTCATGTTTTTCTATTTGATGTTAGGTTCACAAAAAATCCCATAAAAGAGCCTGGGCTTGTTTTGCTTTTCTAGTCTGCTTTCTTGTTGAGTTACCTCTTTAGGTATTAGCTATAAGCCTGCCTTACACTCAGTTCCTGCAGAGGTATAGTTACTGCATATGTGGATTTTGTGGTGTTGTTTTTTTCCCCCAATAGGAAAATGTATGTTTTTGCATTATTCTATTCAGTTATCTTAGTTTAAAGAAAATAAATAAATTACTGTTACTATTTTGGAAATCCAGTATTAAAATAAGATCCTGTTGCTGCTTTTTAGATTAAATACATATGCACAACATTTGAAAATATTAATTGATAAAAGGTAGAATCTCATCTGTCTACTAAGTACTAACTTCTCTAACAAAAACTAGATTTTCTGATTTGAATCTAATTTTCTGTATACCTTAACTTTTCTTAATCTTTGTGTGCTTCTTTTTATAAATTTTGTGGTGGTTAAATAAATATATGGAACTCTCTTGTTACTGATAGTAAACTACCTTGACGTTCAAGAGCCTGTGGACAAAACAAGATATATTGTGGTGCAATGCTTTGTACAGGATAGCAGCACTGTGGTATTTTTTACTGCTTTAATAAGTCCTACTTTGAAGTATTTCAGAAGTGAGTAGTTTGCATAGTTTAAGTATTTTTGTTGCTAGAATCTTTAAGTCCTTCTAGTTGGAAAAGACCTACACGATCACTGAGTCCAGCCATTAACCAAACTCTGCCAAGCCCAACTTTAAACCCTGTCCCTAAGCTCCAGACCTATACTACTTCTAAATATGTCCAGAGATAGCGATTCAACCCCATCCCTGGGCAGCTTGTACCAGCAGTGCCAGTTTTTCCTAATGTGTAACCTGAACTTCCCCTGGTGCAACTTCAGGCCGTTTCCTCTTGTCCTATTGCTCGTTACTTGTGAGAAGAGACGAACACCTACCTCTCTCCAGTCTGATTTAACTAGATGAAACCATCAGAATTTGTGTTATGAAATGATTACTTTAAATTGCAGCTTGCTGCTAAAGTGCAGGCATAAATATTCTTTAAAATGGAAGTGTTTGGTGCAATAACTCAACTAATGACAAACCCATTTGTGTTATGATTTGGACTCAAATTATGTGAACCTTACTTTCTTTTCTGTCGTGTTTCTGCTTTCCCTTTTTACTTTATGCTCACAAAATACTTGTTAAAACTGACTGAGGCATTACTTCTGTGAATTCTTCTGTGCAGTCTCTCTGCAGACTGTGTGCTACTACATTTCAGTCACATAAGAACGGTAAAATCAGTCACGTGTTCTCTGGATGTCTCTTCATTTGAATAGGCGCTGGTTCTCAATACAAAATAACCAACTTGTGTACCAGAAGAAATTTAAGGTAGGTCTCAAACACTGGCTTTGGGATGGTTTGGGGTGTGGTTGATAATTTTCATGATTCATCAGAGGAAGGAGACAGTGCTGACACCAGCATCCTGTGTGGTCTTCAACAGCATTGCATTTTCTACGATAGTTTCACTCTTTGTAAAAGCAGAGTAGTAGTTACGCTTAGAGATGTGGAGATTTCTGCTCAGTCACTTGCAGGGCCATTCTGTATTTGCCACGGGTTTTGTTACCTTGTTGCTGTAAAGATTCATGAAGAGTCTTTAAAGTTGTTGGTCACAAAAGGCTTGTACACAGTTGCTGCCAGCAAAACAGTCAGTGCTGCTCTCTGAGCAGCTGTTTGCTCTGTAAGGGCTTGCTCCCTCCTGGGGTGAACCCTCCTGCATTCACACATCCTGTCTAGCAGTTGGGGGAATGGAAGGACAGCATGGAAGCTTTTGTTATGAAACAGTCAGTGATGCTAAGTGCATGCATTTGATTCTGGAAATGTAAGAAGGTTCAGCAGTCAGTGTATGGTTTTTTTGCTGGTGGGGAAGTACACTTGTTTTGTATTGTAGCAGCAAGCACAGCCCTGCTCCACACCGTGAAAAACCAACCTTTTTCAATCAGCAGGTGGGCCCATGCTTCTTTGTTTGTTATAGAATCTGCTGTAACTCTTCTTCATTTTGGGAAAACCGCAAAGCACTGTATGGAGAGGGAGAAAAAGAGGGGAGAATTTATGACGATTAAATTCTCTTCAGTGTCAACACTCCAGGATGTTTCTTGTCATCTAATGTTACCAAATCAAGGGGTTTCCTTTTTTTTTTTGATTGGAAAACCTGGCATTCCATTAATCTATGAGAGGAAACATAATGTTGAGTTTGTGAGCACATTTGAGTTGGGCATTTATATGTTAGTTTTCTAAATGCACATTTTAAATACTGTTAGCTTAGAACAGAATTCTTATTAATGTAGTCAAATTTTCAAAACCACTTCAGCCTCTAATTTTTGTACATGACACTTAAAATACTGCTGATTTAAGTATAAACTTTCTGATTTGTGAGTTAATTGCCATCTTTTAGACAGTATCTTTCAAACTGTTTTGAATACTGTTGTTTAAGGTATTGGTCATTTAGTAGCTTGGTTTGTAGATGAGAAAGATTTAAATTCCCATTAAATAGAACTAAACATTAAAGTTCATCTAAATACTTCCTGCTAAATGTTTGATTCCAGCTTTTTAAAATTTTATTTTGGATAAAAAACATCTTGCAAAGAAGCAAATAGGACTAAGTTATAAGTAATTTAAGATTATTAGCAACTTTGTTTTTCTTTTATGTGACTTTTTGCAAATTTTTTTCTTAGGATAATCCCACAGTAGTTGTTGAAGACCTGCGGCTTTGCACAGTTAAACACTGTGAAGACATAGAAAGACGTTTCTGTTTTGAGGTTGTTTCTCCAACAAAGTAAGGAGAAGTGATGCAGTGTATTTATTTAAAACCATAAAAGTCTGTTACATTCATCTGTCTTGCAAGATTAATATTGCTCTTGGGATAGGTCATAACAGGATAAGTATCTGAAAAATTCTGCTCTCTGAAAGTTGGCTAAGACTAATGCCTGGAGAAGTGTTCCCACTATTTAGTTTACTGTTAGCATTAAAATAAACATATTCTTGTGCTTTAAGCATAAATGACTGTGGTTGTGGAACTGTTGAGGCTTAGTAGTAGCTGATACTATCAAACTGCTTAATAATGTGGGAAATAGATCTCAGTTTCTGAAAATTTCTGATTCCTGTAATGAGAGAGAAACATTAAGTTGTTGTCTCAGGAGTGTTTAAATTACATTTCAGAACATACTAAATAAAACTATGAAATACAAATATTTTTCAGCTCTAGCAATGCCTTCTATTTGCTGTATTTGGAGATGTGTGGCATTCCTGCCACCACAAGGGTGTGGCATGGATTTCTCGTGAATGATTTTGCAATGTGACCACATTTAAGGTTTTGATATAAGGTCAACCTGCTTTTTGGTTGGATGTTATCTACACTCCCTGCTACCATTTAACTTTTCTCTATAAATTACTGCCCATTTGTTTACATCCTCAGCTGTGGTTCACATTAATGTGCATTTTGATCCGGCTTGCCTATACTTTTTATCAATTCTTAAATGTTGGAATAATTTTATACTACCTGACCTGTTTTCTTTTGATTATTGCTATGAAAAGTAGTTAATTCATTTTTCCAGAGAGCTTTAAAATAATTTTGCCTAGATTTCAGTGACTGATCTCTGTTTTCAAGGACTGATGCCTATGTATTGTATATTGTGTAATTAGTCAAGGAGACAAATGGGATGCAATGGCATAAGAATGAATAATTTGTAATAAGAAAGGGAATAGGCAGCTAAACTGTTCTGTGGGTTATAGGAAGAGTTGTATCTATGTTTTAGCCTCACCTAAAACGTGCTTTAGCGAACACGTTTGAAACAAGGAGTTTGCAATTTGTGATGGGTAGTCTGCTTTGTTATCTGAAAAATCATGGGGTTATTAGGCAATGCCTACTAATGGATCTAGTTGTGGTGATAGCAAGATATTTTCTCAAGAGTTTAGATTTTTTTGAATGAGGTCTTCTCTGATGTTAGAGGCTTGGCTGGTCTCTCTGAACGCACACGTGCTTTCTCACAGAAGCTGCATGCTCCAGGCTGACTCTGAAAAGCTGCGCCAGGCATGGATTAAGGCTGTTCAGACCAGTATTGCTACAGCATATAGAGAGAAAGGAGATGAATCTGAGGTGAGATAAAAATCAACCAATCAACAACCTCCACTTTAGAAAATTTAAAGTAGACAAAACCTCTTTTTTATGAGAATGTAGGGAGAAAAAGATCTGTTGTTTGTCTTCCAGCGGACATGCAATGATATTTCAAAGGCTATAATTTAATCAGTCTTTACATTACTAATGTCACTTTGCCCTATATGCTTTGATGAGATTTTTCTCTTGTGAGTAAAATTCATAGGATACTCCTATACTGAGTTATGTAGTTTTTGAAAAAACCCTGAACATTATTTCAGGTCTGTGACTTTCTGCCTTAAATGCAGAAGTTACGAACTTGCAGTAGAATCCCAGCAAAATATCTGTAAGACTTCTAATTCTTTAATTTAGTGTGTTCATATCTTTGCCTCTTTCCTTTTCCAGAAACAGGAAAAGAAATCGTCCCCTTCTACTGGAAGCCTAGAATCCGGGAGCGAGACAAAAGAGAAGTTGTTAAAGGGAGAAAGTGCTTTACAGCGAGTACAGTGTATTCCTGGTAATGCTGCCTGCTGTGACTGTGGTTTGGCAGATCCTCGCTGGGCCAGTATCAATCTAGGAATCACGCTGTGCATTGAGTGCTCTGGGATACACAGGTTGGGGAACTCTTCAGAATTGTATTTGATTTGTGTGTTGACTTAATTAGGAAGGGTAGTGTTTGCCTCTTCAATTGTATATTGAAGTGAGGTTAGAGACTGCTGTTTGTAAACAAAATTAAGATAATGGCTTTATTTGCGTAAACTGTTGAAAAAGCTGTTTGAAGTAAGACATAGCACATAGTTACAGGTTAATATTTTTTTCACACTCTTTAGGAGCTTGGGAGTCCACTTTTCCAAAGTAAGGTCTTTAACCCTGGATTCATGGGAACCTGAACTTCTAAAGGTACGAATAGTATTTTTGAAACAAGTTTCTGTTTGGTACTTAGACTGTTGTTCTTGAAGCTTCTGCATCAAAACGTTCAATGCAGGAAACACTTGTTTTTGTACCCAGTGCAAGCCTTGCACTGTTGAGTAGATAATCTTTGAGAGTTGGGGTTGTTTTAATTCACACTTACAATACCTGCAGTATCAAGAATCGTTTGTTACAAACTTGTGAATCAGATCAACTTATGATACCTTCAGGTTTGCAAACGCACATCAAGTAGTCAGCTTCATATGATACTGTCAGCATATCAAAAGGGGCATCTATTTGGGGACCAGTAATATAATGGGCTGAAAAATTTTGGAGGTGCTGTAATTCAGCCTTAAGTATGATCATGCATGAAAATTTAAATGTCTAATCTTACAGCGAGGTCTTGATTTTGTTCTCCTCCTGGCTTAAAGGAGAACACTCATTTGACTGCTCTTGTGTGTTTTTTGTGTACCAAAATTCTAGCTTGAAACATGGTTATGAAAATCATGTGACAGTGAAATACTGAAACAGGAACTCGCACATGGATGCATGTGTGCAACTGGATAACTGATGCAAAGCATTTGTTTCTAGCTGTGATGTTTTGGTACTTAGGCTTTGCTTCTCTATTCTGAACAAGCAAAAGACAATGTAAGTAGGGCTCTTTCTCTAAATTTTAACATTAGTGTGTTCATGCTGAGGAAGCAAATAAACCTGAAAACTACTCCTTGTCTTGTTTACATAAATACTAGAGCTGGGTATTCTACTTGCTGTTAGAAGCAGGAATCTGTTCCTAGGTTTGACTTCATGGGCTAGGTTGAGTATCTACAGGCTGGTTTTTGTCTTTGATCTTTTTCTGTAGACAGAACAGATTATGATGTAGGAAAAGGTCCATTGGACAAGATAGAATAGAATTTATTTAATTGTCTTTTGTTGGGATAAGAAAAGCTACTGGCAAAGCTGGTGGAAAAGAATACCTTGGTTAATGAGGACTGCAGATGTCATCCTGATTTCAGAAAAAGTAGTCTTGAATGACAGTCATTTTTGCAGTCCTTTTTCAGAAAGGAATGACACTTTTAAAAAGTTACTGTATTTTTTGCTATCTTACTCTCTCTATTCAGTGTTTCATTACATTAATCTGTGCTTATTTCTGTAAGTATACTTTCACCAGTGAAAATGCTGAGCTGTAAAAATTGCCTGACTGAGGTTAAAAACAGTGAAATAGGTAGATAGAGCCTTTTGCAACTGTATTTTAATTTCTTTATTTTGCCTCATAGCTTATGTGTGAATTGGGAAATGATGTTATAAATAGAATATATGAAGCAAAGATGGAAAAAGTAGGAATGAAGAAGCCACAACCTGGAAGCCAAAGGTAGTAATTTCCTTAGCAGTGCCTCCTATTTCATTTTCCTGTTGCTTCCTTCAGCTTCCAGCTTTAGAAGGTGCTGCCAGTTAATTGTAACACTCCTTTGGTTTTACTCTCGTTTCCCTTTATCATCAGTAAGTTTTGCTCTGCCCTTTTGCCTGCGGTGTTTATTGGGTGTTGCTTCTGTTAGTCCCTTTTATGCTTCTCTTGTTTGTTTATTCTTTTTTCTGATCTCTCTCCCTCCTTTTAATGACAACTCTGTAGCATCCTCTTCTGTCTCAACATGGACAGGTTGCTTTTGTTTCCTGTCTGTACCATCTCAGCCAGTTGTAGTTGGTGTGTGAGTGTTTTGGGAAGAGCCTCTGGCTGTGCCTTTTGTTTATAGTGACTGTTTTCAAGATTGGACGTTTGTTCCCCAGTTCTCAGAATTGCTCTCTTCTTTCTGCCTACATTACAGCAACCTTCTAATGATTATGCTGCTGTCTTCTATTTCTCTGATGCTAATTTATGCTTGAAGGTAGTTTCCTAATGTTTTCTTCTACTGTATATGATGTCTTTTAAAACTTGTTTTAACTGGCTTTCTAGTTCTGCTGCTTGCTGTCAGGTAGCTTTATGATGTAGTGTTTTATAGAATGTTGACAGTTTGGAGATGTCAACAATGTAAGTAATGCAAGAGGTTTGCCCCATATTCCTTGTAGTAGTAACTGCTTTTCTAAAGTTTCAGTAGTATTATTGTATAGCACCTTCATCAGTCTGTCACAACTAGTGTGCATCTCAAGATAACATCAGGTTACAAAATAAATGTTCCACTATGCATTATGGACCTGGTGGTTGTGCCTACCCAAAGCTTCTTATTGTGCTCTTGTGTGATCCTGATGTGCCTTTAATAAATGTTAGCTTGTATTTACCTAAAACTAAGTATGTTCTATGCTAATCAGTTTTTAACATGGTGAAACACATACAGAGCATTAATACTGAGAAATAACGTTGAGTAGCTAATGTTTTTCTTCCACGTACCACTTTGTAGTTCTTTGCCTGAAAGGAAATACGCGTACCCAAACTTGAACAAAATGTGTTTCTTTTGACCCTTACGTAACATTTAATCACGAATTCAGAAAGAGTTAGTGTGATTATTTTTTTAATATATACTTTTTTTACCTTTCTGAGAATGTGCTGTAATGCATCTTACACGCAGTACCAAGTTAGTTTTGCTTACAAGCTTCAGTATGAATTAGATGTTCTTTTAACACATGAGAATACTAAAATATTAGCTGACTAACTCCAGAGATTTTGTATATGACAGGCAGGAGAAGGAGGCGTACATCAGAGCAAAATATGTGGAAAGGAAGTTTGTAGAGAAGCAGCCCGCATCTGTGTCTCTGATTGAGTCTGGAATAAAAGTTTTGCCTCAAAGTCAGGAAGACAAAAGGCACAGTGGTCCTGAAAACACTCTTTTGGCAGGGGAACAAGGTGCAGCATTCCAAAAAGGTATTTACACACTTCTCTCCTTAGCGATATTGCACGTGTTCTTTTTAAGCTAGATTTTTATACGAATTGATTTCCTGCCTTGTGCAGAGAAATCAGAATCTGTCTTTTAATGGGTCACTGTCTAGTTCAGGTATAGGGGAGAAAAGACTTGTGTAGAGTTGTATGTATTTAGGAGGGGAAGAATTTGGAGTGGGGGTGCTTATCGTTCAGAAACATATTAACCACCTTCTTTCCTCCATATTTTCATCCTTCTTAATTTTTCCAATTAACGTTCTTTCCTGCCCTATCCCTTCCTTACTGCCTGCTTTGTGCTTTGCTAACTTGCATGTCCCAGCGGCCGCTGTAAGTAGCGACGAGGCAAGGCGAGAGTCTCTGTTCTGTCCTGATGAACTAGATTCACTCTTCTCCTACTTTGATACCTCTTCAAAACTACGTAGTAGTAAGTACTATAGCCATAGCGTGTTCAGTATTTGCACTAGTGATCCATTGTGTACTGCGGCCATCTCCCTGCCTTTAATCTGTTGTCTCCAGGCTACCGCATTGCTTAGTGTTCTCATGAAATAATTTAAGCTTTTTTACTTATCCTGATCATTTCCTTTCTAATAATTTTTTACTTACTATAAATGTTACGTATGCAATATTACTTTTTTCTGTAGATGCCCCAAGAATATTGAATAATTACTAGTAAATTTGTAAAAAATGTATTCAGGACCAAGTATAAGAGCTTGCTTTATTATCATGGTGTCTGTGAAGAGAGAACTTAGTCTGTGTTGTAACTACAGTTTCTTCCCAAAACAGTGCGAAGCAGTGACAGTGGGATCCAGCAGAGTGCTGATGACAGCAGAGAACACCTTGCCTCCACTGTATCTGCTAACAGTTTGTACGAATCAGGTGTGTTATGCTTTGCAGTTTGAGATTAAAATTTGTCACTTTCTGTAGGATGTTCTTGTGAAAGAAATTACTACTTGGTGATGCAGTTCGTGTCTCTTATCCTGGTGGACTGAAACGTTTTTAACAATGGTAATAAATGCTTGAGCGATCTGACAGGATTGGTAGCAAGGGTGACATTGAATCCTTCTAAATGAACTCAGAAATATTTTTTCCAGACAAATTATGATACTGGGTCACAACTTTGCTTTTTTGGCATAGAGAGTAGTGCATTTTGATACCAACAAATCTCCACTGAAATGCATAGTCCTTGTATATATAGTCAGATGCCTGGAGACAGAAAAGTTTTAAACAAGCATGCTCAAATAACACTTAAAAGCCTATTATCTGTGATTAAACAGGAATTCTATTTTCTTCTTACTGGAATTGATCCTGTATTTAAACATTATCCTCTCTTTATACAAAGTTCTATAAATTGATTGATGAAGATATTTGCAGTCTAATATTAACATTGCAGTCTGACAGTTGTATTCAGTATGGGTGATCAAAATATCCAAAACACTTTAAAGTTTTGTAATACGAACTTATTCTTCTCCATCAAAGCCTTCTTCTGAGGTGTATGTCAAAGGCAGCAGGTCACGGCTATAGTTTGTAGGCTTGCAGCATGCCTGGATCCCTTCTTTGACTGCATTATAGAAACACGATACTGTAACTCATAGAAGTTTGTACATAATAATCTCTCAGATGTCACACTATATTACTCATAGGAGAGTAAAAGAAAGATTGTACTGCAGTCCAAAAGATTATAGCCACAGATATTGGTAAATGACAGTGGTATCTTTTCATAAAAACTAGGGGAGAATGGTATTAGCCTCGCATTCAGGTGTGTCAGGTTGTTGCAGATAAAGGTATATGTGTATAGCTACATCTCTGCCGGAAATTAATTTGCTTAATCTTGCATTATAGGGTAATAAAAAAGGTCTAACCTCAGACAAGATGTGCAGGGTGTAGATTGAAGATCATCCACATGTGCAAAGTAATGTGGAGAGTGTTTTCTGGGCAGTAATAATTCTGTGAAGTGGCCATGTCTGAACACTGGAACCATCTAAAAGCATCTGTGATTTCTGGCAGAATGCAAAATCTGAGCACCTTACACCAGAGGATTCTAAAGATGCCCTATAAAACAGGGGTTAGGTCAGCAATTATTTTCTGTTTTTCAGAAGGAGACAAGCGAGAGTCTTCTGTGTTCTCTGACTCCAAACAGCCTAGTCCAGGATTGCAGCTATATCAAGCTGCCTTTGAGAAAAATCTTCCTGATATGGCAGAAGCATTGGCCCATGGAGCTGATGTAAACTGGGTCAACGTAGAAGAAAACAAAGCAACACCGCTCATTCAGGCAGTACGAGGGGTATGTGAAATCCAGCACTAACTGATGTGGGAGGAGGGGAAGAGGAATAATAAGGACATTTCTGTGTCATTCTTCTGTTCAAACTGCTTGATTTGCTAATTATCATATGTGATGCTGAAGCTATCTTTACAGTGAGTTCTCAGAGTTGTTTCAGAACTATCTTCCTGTTATTGCCTTGGCATTACATAACCTAGTAATGTATAAATTTCGTATGGAAGCAGATACCTTTTGTATCCTGTGCTCTAGGACTCAGTTTTGAGAAAACAGATGTGGTTTTAGTTTTTATTCAAAAGATCTGGTGCTGAATTGCTTTTTTGTTTTTATTCTGTAGGGTTCGTTGGTTACTTGTGAATTTTTGCTGCAGAATGGGGCCAATGTAAACATAAGGGACATGAAAGGAAGAGGTCCTCTGCACCATGCCACCGTTCTAGGACACACTGGGTAACTCACTGCTCCAGAATTTTTAAATGGCCATCCTATTTTCTAATTGTTACTGTGCAGCTTGTTTATTTCTCCATTTTGAAACATTTTTGTCTGATTTTTATTTCTATAATATTTTTGTGTAAACACATGTTTTGGTCTGTTTTGTAAAAACATGTATTTAATAGTGCTTTGAAGTGGCATGAACTGTTGGCAGAGACTTAGAATTTTTCTCGTTTTCTTAAGTAATGTGATAGAAATATGAGAAGTAGTGGTGTGTGAGGGCCGAGGCGTTTTCTGACTAGTCCCACCTGTGTGTTGCATTACGGCTATCTCATTTCACAATGCACTGCATTACATCCTGATTAAAATCACAGCTTTTAGCTGAAACCCTGGACCTGCTCAGTTCCAAAGAGGAACCAGTCAGTGCAGCCCAAACTCTTTGCACGCATGAATTCAAAATAGAGTGCCATATCTGGTGAGTGTTTAAGATGCAAGCTTAGTCATTATGGCCTCTTTATAAAGATTAACAATTGTAATAGCGGAGAAGAATGACATTTGTATCTGTTGGGTGAGTCTGTACAGTGGTTCTTGTCTGTCACAGTAAGAGACGGGGTTTTTGTTGTTTTACAACCTAAGGTTGTTGTGGTTTAAGCCCACCTAACCAGCCACAAAGCACCACGAAGCTACTTGCTCACTCCTACCCACCTCTGGTGGGATGGGGAGGAGTACTCTTCTCTAACAGCAGGCTTTAAAGGCTTTAGGGGTCCAGCTTTCCATCTCACCATGGACCAAAGAGCAATGGCTGCTTTGATGTGCATCCCAGTCCTTCCTCACTGACCTGGGTATCTGCATGGTTGTCTTTCTCCTGTTCTACTCCTTTCCAAAACAAAAAGTCCTAAAACAATAAACCTTGCCCCAACAGTTTGTTATCCCCCTCTGAAATGTCTTATCACAGAGGAACTGATGGGCTTGGCCTTGACCAGGGGCAGGCCTGATCTGGAGCTGGGGGAGCTTTGCCAAACAAGTAGCCCCTTCCCCTGCTGCAAACACAAACAAAATTATACAGGAAAGCAAAGTGGCACTTCTAAAGGGTTCAGCTTCTTGCTGCGTGGTTTGAGTTAGGCTGTTTCTAATGTGGATTAAACAATTAGAAGTTTTGCTTTCATATCCTTAAGGTCTTAGTTGTTTTAGATGAACAGCACTGTTTTGATAGGCTCAAAAGACTTTTCATGATTTAAGCCAAATAAATTGGCATCCAGCTTGAATTTATTTGTAGTTTTCCTTTAGTGTTCTGAAAATTATTCTTATTTTTCTTCTGAACAGGCAAGTGTGTTTATTCTTAAAACGAGGAGCAAACCAGCATGCCACTGATGAAGATGGAAAAGATCCGTTGAGTATAGCAGTAGAAGCTGCAAATGCAGATATTGTAACACTGTAAGTTGTGTGTTCTGGCTTTAACTAGGTAACTAGGTTTTCTGGTTCTGTTTTGGGGTTAAAAATACAAGAAATGGCAAAATTCCTTTACATGGAAACAGGAAGAGCAAAAGAAAAATCAGAGAGTGCACTATTCATAGATGTCCTCACTGCTGTGAAGTTCAGGAGTACACTGGAGGTCTTGAATTGCAGTCTCTTCTAGTGCTTTAAAGATGACATTGTTCTTTTTGTTTCCTCAATCACAGGTTGCGTTTAGCGAGGATGAATGAAGAAATGCGTGAATCAGAAGGACTCTATGGACAGACAGGTCAATACTCTACTAATAACCATACTGAAATGCAGTATAAGAAGTGTATTCAGGAATTTATCAGTTTACAATTAGACTCTTAGCATCTGATGGAAATTTGACATAGGTTCATACAATAACATTTTGTATAAGCAACCAACTTAGGTTAAAGCTTCATGGAAATTCACTGTTGTGACTTAGAGTATTTAGGGGACCTAAATGGAGAGTGTTTAAAGTACATTGTTATAGTAGTGTATGTTACTACTGCCATTAGCAACTTGTTTTGCTAGTAGTTATCCACACTTTTCTCCTATTTATGTTCCATTGAAGTTCATGTAATGTTAGGATTTACCTGACCGTTATTTAATAGCCTTGGGACCCACGGAGACACTTGAGGAGTTTGTCTTATTACAGGATACCATTCTTCTTCCCATGGAATGGTCCTCTTTTTCTTTTCTAAGAAAAAAATCTTGCACAGCAATGTAAAAATGTACATCAGATATTTCAAAATACCTTCCTTTTTCTGTCTGGAGTTATTGCTTTCTCAGATTTTATTTTTAAATATTTTTTGTTAAGATACAAAGAAGAAACAGACCAATCGTTCTTAAGTATGTATTTTTGTATGTGTAGTATCTTACCAGTGAATTAAAAAAAAAAAGTCAGATATTTAAACCAACTGGTACAAGAAAATAACAAACTGTATTTAACAAACTATGTGCAACTTTATTCTCAGGCACACAGTTCCAGTCCTCACTATGTTCTGATGTGCTCCTTATGCAAGCTGTTTCTTCTCTTATGGTATACTTCTGTAGGAGACTAATTTAATCTCATCCAGATATCAATAATGAAGGCACAGCTGTTTATTTAGACAACTAAGAACATGCTGCTGTAGTTGGCAGTAGTGAAAAGGAAACCTCATTTTTAAGGTTGAGCACTGAATGCTCGTGGCTCACTCCCATAAAGCCCGTATGTATTTTGCACTGATTCACAAGGATTGTGTGTGTTTATGTCCTTTATCGGATTGGGGCTGGAATGTACTCAAGGTGCATCATGGAGTCTCATGCCAGCATCCCAGACAAATTCCTAAATAACCCAACTTTATTTAGTTTCTCCTTAAAAATAGTTTATTTTCAAATGTATTTTAAAACAAATTAAATTTTAAAACAGCAAAAGTACTATAGAGACTCAGACATTAAAATGCATTCTTTAGCAGAAGAACATATGATTTGAAGGTATATACTTGATTATGAGCTTAAATGAGGAAGAATCTCCCACTCAGAAAGTGCAGTGGGTTATGTGCATGAAAATTCTCTTGCCAGTTTGGCCATTTTGAATGTAAAGCTGGTTTCTGGTATCACACATACTACTTTACTGACAGGCTGAAGGTAACAAATACTGAAGCATTTTTGAGTCTCTACATTTTTATTTTAAGAGGCAAAAGTAATAACTATAACTTTTAATATTAAAATGCTTTTTGCTTTAAGGGAAATAAGGACTTTTTATTCAGAAACTTCGTGCTAAATCATAAATGGATTGTTACAAATTCACAACTATTATGAACCAAAAAATGTTCCTGTAGTTTGTATAAAAAGCCTCAGTTGCTTACAAAAAGTTACTATTAAGTATTTCATTCCTAACGAATACAAGCACTACTTATGTGAAATAGGAACGTGTTTAACCCAGAGATGGGGGAAGCTATTTGTTCTGTTGATGCTTTTTTAAAACAGGTTGTTCAGTTAGCCAGCTTTTTATTTCATCTATGTTTCTTGTAGAAAATACCTTGATCTTTTTGTCTGTCATACATCACTAGCACCTAGAGACTGCGGCTGATAGTCTGATCCAGCTGTTTTACAGATAATGTCTGATCCTTGTAAGCATGTGAGATTTACAGTGGAAAATAGAGCTGCCACAACAGAGAGCTTGCCCAAAGTCGTGGGGAGAGGTTATCGTTAGAATAATTTTTGAAATTCAGGCCACAAGCTGTAGCTTAGTGTTCCAGCCTGGAGATCTTGCTCTGTTTTGAGATAGCAGAGCTCTGATTCTTTACTTGCTCAGTTTCTTTTAAAAGTTGCAGTACTCAAGTGTTTTACATGTTAATGTCTATCAGCCTACTAGAAGGATTGTGTAACTGTGTAAGTGTAAGCACAAATCCTGCCTCTGCTGCCACAAAGTGTTGATACCATTACATGGTAATAAAGGAGGAAGGTCTTTTTCGCTGTATATGTGTGAAATTACCTGCACTGCCCTTGTTCTAGAGCTCCACTTTTTTCCAAAATTATGACTCTAGAATGAAACGAGGATTTTCAAGGCAATTGTATGTTTGCTGGGAGCTATGTAAGGGTAAATATTGATGTTTTGAATTTGCTGTCATCAGAATGAAGCCAACTGCCTATTTCTTTGCTGTGGTAATGAAGTTGATAAACAGTTGCTAATGTAGCTAATGGCATCAGCATTTCTAATTTAAATACACCTGGCTGGTTTGAGCTTCTGAGAGAATCTATATATTGCTCTGCAATGTACAATTGGTCTTCCGAAATATTCCTGCAACAGGAACTGGCTGAAACTAGTTTGTTCCACAAAATGTTCATTTCTGGTAGTAGAAGCCATATACAGCATTTTACTGTTTCTCATGTAACATTAGAGTGCTCATCTTCTGGTGCTATAGTGTGTCTGCTATCTCTTTGGTATCAGTAGTGCTACTTTTTCTTCCTATCTTTTCTTGAATGTACAACGTGTGCCTTTTCAGTTAACTCTGGTGGTAAATGGTAAAGCAGTGTTCTAGTATTTTTGTACATAAACTCTGCACTTTAGGAAAAACATTGCTTGAAAATGAGTTTCAAGAATTCAATTTTAAAATAGGATTTTAAAACAGTTATAAGGTTTACAGTATTAGGTATTTTAAAGCAGCATCCAAGCTAAAGGGGCACTTTATTTTAGTCTATTTTTGTATGTAATATTATGTAATAGAGCCAAAACCAGAGCCACAATGTATCTTATAAAAATAGCTTTTGTTTTTTTATGTTCATTTGGAAGAACCAAAAATGGCAACGTGAACTACAGTACTAGTTCACCAGTGAATCCCACTGCTGTATTAAAAGCATAATTGCACTTACCATACCAGCTTGATTCCAATTTGTGCTCTTCATTTGTGTTCTTTTGGTGAATGTTACAACTGCATTTGGTGCTGATCTCCCAGTACAAGCAGGTATTGGAGCCTGTTAAATAAAATGGGTCCTATGGTTGCTTCATCTCTAAAACATACTTGAAACTAAATCTGAAAACCAAAAGGGAATTTTATTATAACTGACTTTTCCTAGTAAAGCAGTATTGAATGTATTTCCCTTTTAAAGTGTGGGAACAATTGTCATTATGTTTTTATATAAACCCACATGCCACACCTGTTAAATATTTCTGCGAGGTCAGTTACTGTTTCTGAAAGTCTTTTCAAATGAAAGGAGTCTCATCTCAAAGAGTAAGAATTTCAGTATTGGAAATGTGCATTAAAAGATGGAAAAACAAAGCAGTAACTATTTAATGCAGTGCAAACTTTTTACACAAAAATAGCCTTTTGAAAACTGTCCCTTGGAGGAAAAGAAAGTGTTGTCACACTTTTCTTCTGCAGTTGCGTTGGGCATGGAAAAAAAAAACCCACCTCAATATTCAATGTATATGCCGAGATTTAGGGATGATTTCTTTGTCATACTGTTAATCAAGCTGTCAGCAAGAAACAGAAGCCCTGGAATCTTGTCCTGGGTGTGTAACAGCGAAATTTGAATGGCATAGCTCCTGACCAGACTGAATGTTTTATGTAAGTCCCTGGGAAAGCAATAGGGTGTGGTTAATACTTTAAAATGAAAACTGAACTCAAGGCCCAAAATGCTGCAGCAGTTGGAAAAAACATGGAAATGTCCATCTCCAAATGAGGGAAGACTCACCTGGCAGTGACTCAAGACGTAATCATTCCTGAAGGTGTTTTCCTATGTAGGGAGTGGGACAGAGTGGAAATTGCTACCATCCCTCATTTTGCAGGATGTACTAGTAGTTGGGTTGTGTTTAAGCACAAAGGGTAAAGATAAAAATGAACAAAAGAAGGCTGTTTAATTAAAGTATTCTCTCTCTTATGGGTAAAACGAAAAGATGTAATAAGTGTTCAGTAATGCATTCTGAACACTTATATTTGCTGGAGTAATAGACCAAAAGGATTTTGAAAGGAGTTATGAACTACTCCTCTACTTACAGTTGCTTTAATTTATTGTATTGCTTGCTGATTTGTTTCTTTCATGGAGATTTCTATCTGGCTGTAAGACTTCTGTTCTCTTGTTTCCAAGTGAATTTTTATTTATGCCATAATTCTACTTTTCTAAAGAGAATCTTGGTTAGCACTTCCTCACAAAAACAAGCATTTTGTTCTTTAATAGCTAATAAACTATTTTTCTTTTTGTGTTGCTTTAAAATGCTTTCATTTTTCCTTTCTATCTCTGAACTTTCCTCTATGTGGCTGCCTGTGAGATACTATTTCAGGTATAGTTCAGCTTTATTTCATTTGCTTCTACAGATTGTGCATGCCAGTAAACAGTCCCAGAATGCTCACATCAGTATCATTCCATCTATAAGCAATCTTTGTACATGAATAAGTGTTGTACAGTAATTGGTAGCACAATAGGGCATTTGTGTATTGGTGGATGATGTTAACTGTCACAAATTTTAAAACTGTTTCCCTTTTCTTTTCTACCTAGGAGATGAAATTTATCAGGACATTTTTCGTGACTTTTCTCAAATGGCATCAAATAATCCAGAGAAGCTAAACCGTTTCCAGCAGTCAGATTCCCCGAAGTCTTAAGTGTCAAGAAGAAAAAGAACCTGATCCTTATAGTGCAAGACTTTTTTTACTTCACCAGAATTAATTATATGCATTTTGTTTTATAGTTTGGATAAAATGACCACTTTAAATGTAGCTTTAGATTGTGGTAGCTGGGGAAGCGTGTGGATTGTTTTATGTTCCACAGGGCATATACCTCAGCAGCTGAAGAAACGTTTTAAAAAGTACTTGCTAATTCAGTGTAAAGCCAGCACCTGCTAGCTAGTACGATGTTTGTGTGCGGTTTGTACTTAGCTAGCAGAGCTTGGCTATATGCGTTGTGGACTCTGGATGCCAGGATGATCAGTCTACTTTTGCTAGGTGGCATTGCCTACTGTCACCTCTCTCCCAGTTGCCATAAGGAATGTGCTTCTGACAGGAAGGTCTGGGTTGCATTTTCTGGGACTGTTTGGAAGGGAAATTGCGTAATGACTTACTGAGTTGTCCTTCTCTTAGTGCGCCTGTAACAAACCATTCTATTGTTCCTACACTGAACCTGGTTAGAGGTAGGCTGTTAATTACAAGACGTGGTAATTTGTGCTCTTTTGCACACTCTTTCACAGTGGAAGCTCTACACCAGGCTGGCATTTACCCTAGTGACTGCAGGTCGGTCACGACTGGATATATCCTGGAGGACCAAACTTATAAAAGCAATCTGTTTTCTCTTTTTCTCTTAAATTGAACTTTATGTGCAGCAAGTATATTTCAAAAGAGCATGTGGAACTTCTTATGGAAAAATAAACTCAATCCTCCTAGACATGATGTGGGGTTTGTTTGTAGTAGTTTGACATCAAAACTTGAAATTTGAGACATGAAAGTAAAAACTGAGCCAATGGTTTGTGTTGAATAGTGATATAAACGTTGTTTAAGACCTTATCTTTTTGCCTTTCTCACTACTGGCCCTAAGCTGGATATATAAAGTCTCTTATGTAATGCAGCCACCCTAAATTTAGGGCAATCAATCCTTTCTATCAGGAGGCACTATTTTTTTTATAATCTGCAAAGGTGTCTATTTGTACATGTTGTCTAAATTACGGTGTGCATAAGAAAACCTAGAAAACTCACTGCATGTTTTCCATCCAGCTGTGAGCCCCACTCTTTGGATGTGCATGTGTAAATGGTGTCTGCGAACAAATGCGTCTATGTCAGATTATAGTCTACCTAGACAGTAATCCCTTGAAGCCCCAAACCAACAGATGCAATTCTTTATGCTCGATTATTGTGCCCTGTGGACAACCTAAGGAGAATTTTTAGGAAATGTAGCATCAGTGTGAGTTTTTTGTAATAATCTTAACAACCATAGTATTATGTGAGCCTGCTGTTTAAATGTATTCAGGGAATGAATTGGCATTTCTCCCAGCTGGTGAAAATAAGCAAAATTGGGTAAAATCTATCTGCGCTATGGTAAAATTAAATTTTCTGTCACGTTACATTTTAACAAGGTATTTCTAATATTTTAAAATTTGTATCAAACATATAGTGCATCAAATCTGAATTGTTGTTGCTGCAAAGTTAATAGTGTTTGTACAATAGATTATTTTTCCAAGCAGAAGAATCTTACAGAACAGCTCTAGCTTTGCGTGTGGTCTGTATTATGCTAGGAAAAGCAGATTCTGTCCATTTAAAGAGATGAATTAGTCTGAATAATAAGAAACTTAGGAATATGATCTGTAAGCAGTAGTTTGTAGTAAGTTGGTTTTTAAGTAGTTGTCTATGAAATTACAATATACTTCCTAATCAGTATTTAACAGCAGTGGATGTTTTAGTAGGTCTTAGAGAAAGTAAAATTTCCAATGTACAGATGGGACAATGTAATAAACAACTATGTGTAGTATAAAAGAGGTAGGTTTTTCTAAAGATTTGTAATTTGCAGCCAACATGACAGGCAGCATGTAGTGCAATTGGCTCTGATGTAAAGCTACCCAGTTGCATTCTCAGTCCGTGCTACTGGAAAATGTCTCAAGTCTTATTTCAGTATCTCTGCTGATGCTTTTCCTTGCTAGCCACAAAAATCTCAGTGACAAGCCTTGTAGTCAGAAAAAGTTTCTTCCCTGTAGCTCTGCCAATCCAAGTGCTGCACTGCTGTATCTCATCTGTCTGGGAAGCACTGTCAGTCTGTCTGACTGCAAAAGACTAAACCACGTACCTGATGTACAAGTTGTGTTTCTCTTGTCCAGACATCTACAGTTTTCATAGTTCGGGGAATACATGCATTACTTCTGCTCCTGTTCTGCAGCCTTGTTCGCCAGTCCTTTTCGGTTTGCTAGGATATGCGGAATAAATTGCATTCAGGTAATGTGCAACACATGTGTTAATATGTTGCTCATCACCGAAGAGGAATATACCATTAGTTTACAATAAATATATTGAAGACTTAGTCCTGCCAGGTACTGTTAGGCTCAGTGCTGCCGGGCCTCAGTTACTCATAGGATTCAGCCCTCAGTAATACAAAATGTGTTTATCACCAGGGCTCTGAAGATATCGTGTCATGCAATTGCTAATCTTCTGCTAAGTAATATTAGGAAACCTCCACTTGTATTACAATATGAATGTAACAAAAATAGTAGAAAGTAAGGCTACGCTGTGGCTTGTACTCCAAACCTGACGTAATGGAACATTTGGATTCCCGTTCATCTTTTTCTGTAGGTATGAAATACAGTAGGTTTAATCAGCAACACACAAGGGAATAGCACAGTTTAAAATTTGTTTGCACTTTGGGTTTAGTAATTTACTAAACAGCCCATTGAAAAATTCCATATTTTTCCTAGCTAGTGTTAGATCATGTGTTCCATCTTGACTTTAGAGGTGTAATTCACTTACATTACGTGTTGCTTAAAGTGGTGTCTGTATCCTCAGTGGTCTGTATTGTTTTGACTGTTCATGAGGTTTTGTATTTTATGTTGTCAGTACAGTGAATATAAACTTAATTTCTCAATTCTACTGAGTTTTGCCACTGAATTATATTAGACATGCTGCAGTTTGTTCTCATAAATTTGGGTGAAGGCTGCAGATGGAAGAAGTCTGTTTTGGCTTTCACGAGCTGCACATATCACAGTCTGAACACATTTCACTTGCTTGTCAGTACTCTATGGACTTCAGCCTTATTGCCAGTTAGGACCTAAATCACAGAAGTCGCTGAAATGGGTGGCAGTCTGTGCACAGCTTTCAGAGACTTTGGACTGTATCTTTTGTGGCTTCTAATGTTAGTGTGTTAAATGCAGTATTAATACATGATTATTTTTCAATTGAGTGGGGTGTGTATGATTTACCTGTTTATGTATTGATCTGAAACAGTTTTAGAAAATGCAACCAGACCTTCCAACAGCTGTCAGCAGATCCCCCTTACAGAAGTTTCTGCTGTTTTGCAGTATGGCATCAGTACACATCGTTGAAATTATTAGTCCTGTCCTTTGTAGCACTACAAGAAAAAAGTGAACATGAGAAGAACACAGGGTTGGCTGTGGTGTTTCCAGGACTTTGGTGCTTCTCCACCACCATCTGTTTTAAAGTGTGTATATTGACTCTGCAGGTTCATCATAAGAATCTCAAATTACAGAGTGACTGTAAAAAGACCGTTGGATAAGACTTAGAAATGTGTAGAGTACTAAGGATGTAAAGTTTTTACACTGTCTGAAGGACTGAGCTGATTATTTAATGCACTAGAAGTATTTTGAGAGTCAGTTTTGCAAACTCTGCTCCTTCATGGCTAGATGCCTTTTCTTAAGTTAGTTGATACCACTTGGCTGAAGAGTCTTGCTGGCACCAAAGCCCATTCGTACAACCAGGATGACTCCAGAAGTGGCCATACTGGGGAAGAGGACGATGTATCTCTTTGGGAATGTCCCCTTTCATAGGCTTTAGCTCTCTGCATGCAGTGTTTTCTTGTTTTCCTTCCCATGGAAGATGATAGAGGAGGAAAAAAAAATCTAGGCAGCCGCTTTTCTGTTGGCACCTCAGATGTTCCCCGTTCATAGAAATTGCTGAGAGAATGTTGTTTCCAACAGCGGCGCCGTTACTGTCTGAAACAACGAACTGGCTTTTCTTCACCCGCTGTAGTTTGGTGGTTTGTGAGCACCCCCGCAGCGCGCTCGCTGTGTCCTGCACGCCGGGCCCGACCGGGTCGCTGTACAGCCCCTCCGCCTGTTCCCCATCGAACCGCAGGGCGTGGCCTCGCTCCCCGGGGCGGGGCTGTGCGCGGCCCCGCCCCCGTGATGGCGGCGCTGGGCCGCGCGGCGCGGGGCTGTGCGCGGTCCCAGCCGTGCGCCCTGGCGCTGGCGGCCGCGGTCGCCGTTTGCGCCTTCTACTACTTGGGCGGCGGCGGCGAAACCTTCTCCAGTGCCACGCGCCGGCTGCGCGCCACCGCGCCCCCCGCGCGCCCTCGCGTGCTACACCTCCTGTTCATGTTTACGCGGGTGGAGCGCGCCCCCGCGCTGCGCGCCAAGGGTGAGGCGGCGCTGCGCTCTCTACTGCGGCACGGCCTTCTCGGTCGCGGGGACGCGCTGCACTTCCACCTCGTCACTGACGGCACCAGCCGCGACATCGGCCTCGAGCTGTTGCGGGACGCGCTGCGCGGCGCCGCCTTCCGCCACCAGGTGCGGGGATGGGATGGGGCGGGGCAGGGGTGTGGGCAAGGCCGCGGGCAGGACCGCGCTGGGACTGTGGCCTCCATCTGCAGCGAAAAAGCGTGGCGGGATCCGAGCCTTGCCGTGTTTCCTGTGGGGTGCGCGCTCCCGCCGGTGCGGAGGGAGACCGAGGATCTCCCCAGGCCCTCGGATCTTCGAAGTTCCTGTCCCGTGTAGGCCGAGCCCCTGGCTGCCGGCTCACAGCTCCTGGTGCAGCTCCCTGACTGCCCGCGCCAAGACTGGGTGGGTGCGAGGCCCAGGAACGGCAAAGCACAGTTGCTGGGGAGTTGCAGAATCATTTGGGTTGGAAAACACCTTTAAGCCCTTTGCATCCAGCCGTTCCCGCAGCTCTGCAGGTCCTTACTAACTTAGGTGCCTCAGCACTACATCTCCACAGCTTCACAATTCCCCAGGGATGGGAACTCCACCATTGGGCAGCTTGGACCAGGCCTTGAGAAGCCTTTTGAGCAAGAAATTGTTCCTTGTGTCCAGCCTAAACTTCCCCTGGCACAGCTTGAGGCTATTTCCTCTCATCCTGCTGCTTGTTCATTGGAAGAAGACACTGAGACCCACTTGGCTGCAGCCTGCTTTAACAGAATTGTGGAAATCAAGGCTAACCCTGAGCTTCATTTTTTCCTCAGGCACATTCTGGTCCGAACTGGTTAACTCATTTCCTTGTACTCAGTGATCAAACCCAGCAAGCATACTCAAGAGTAGCCTGAGCAATTTGCAAGAGTAGCTGCTCTTGGTAGACAGATCTTGAGACCCTATTGTTAGCCCTGTAGCAGTGCTTCCATGAAAGTGGCTTCCCAGGAAGTCCTGTAGCACTGTGATCAGAAAAGGCCATTGGTCTACTCTAGCAGTTCTTGAAATAGCGCCTGGAGAGCCTGGAAATGTGGGAGAGTGCTTCCATGAGCCAGTATTCGTCCTGCAAGCTGCCACAGCCTCTGCCAGAAATGCTGTCAATCAGTGCAATCCTCACAAAGTCAGGCTTTCTGTTACCTTAGGCAGGTATCTGAAGCCTAGAGGAGTTCCGAGACTGCAGATAGTTTGACTTTCCTCAGGTGCTGCCACAGAGTACTGCTTGGAACTCTTGGTGAGTTCTGCTGACACATCATTAGAGATGTAACCTTAATGTTGTTTGTATAGGTTGTTCGTTGGTAAATAATCTCACCTTTCCTTTTTCCTAACCAGCACGTGATTGGTGCTGGCGCTCAGTCAGGCCAGGTATCTGTGGTGGGTCACGGGCACTGTGCTGGCAGCGCTCAGCTCCCTGCAGAGATGTGCACAGCTGCCTTCAGGAGTCCTCCCTGCTGCAGTAGGGTAGATAGGCGGTGCCCCATGACAGCAGTGTTGCTAGTGCAGCTCAGGTGGTTTGTGGTGTCACGTCCCCAGGGTGCAAAGGTGCCTTGCAGACAGCCCGCTGTGCTTGTGGCTGCCTACTGCCAGCCACACTCCTCAGTGGGCAGCATTGATTTTCCTGGGGCTTGTTGAGTTGTGAGTTGAGTGCTGTGGGAGGTAGGGGCATGCATTGATGTGTCTGAGGTGGGGCAAGCCTCAGTAGGTGCTGCTGGACTTGCAGTAAAGTCTGGCTCACAGCTCAGCAAATACGCCTTGCGTCTTGGGTATAAACAGGTAGCCTCGTCTGGTGGCCTCAGGTGAGATCTCACTGGGATCTTCTTCCCTCTTCCTTGACAGAGCCTAGCTTTTCCTTAGCCAGCCCATGGTTGGCAGCATGCATCAGATCCAACAGCTCTTCTAGGTACAGTTCCTAGTAGAAAGCAGAGGCTGTTCTGGGCTCCTCAGGTGTATGTGCTTGTCCTTAATGTTGCACCAGCTTCCAGCACACCAGTGAGTGACACTTCTTTTACTCTTGCTGGAGCACACTCCATTCTTCCTCTTTCCTCGTTAAGAAACTTCATCTAACTTGGTCCTTTGTTGCTGCTAAAGCATTGAAGGTGGTTGATTGCATTGCTTGGCAATCTCCAGCAGTAACCCTTCTGCATCCTGAGACCTTCATCCTTTGGTTCTTTTGGTATGCCCAGAGCACTCTTCTGGTTCTTACATTGTTTTCCTAGGGCAGGCCCAGAGACAAGACCTGATGGTCTGCTTAGAGGGCAGGTTGAGTTGCCAAGGCAGGATAGCTAAAGCCCTGAACTTCACTTTTTGTTTGAGGATGTGATTTGGGCTCTTCTCCCCTCCTACCAGAGCTGGGATCGGTTGGGCCATCTGTTAGAGCAAGACCTAGAGACTCAGACCTTGGCAAAGCCAGCTCTTGTCTGTCCCTAAGCAAATAGAGGAATTTTACCAATCTCTGGGGATGGCCACCCAGTGCAGGGGCTCCAGAATTCGCCGAGGTGGCTGTGCGGGAGCAGCGCCGGCACTAGGCAGAGCTAAGTTGGCCCAGCCTCGGGATGTTTTGACGTGGCGTCCCTGGTGCCAGTACAGATGTGCAGAGTACAGAGAGCGCGGCGCGCCAAGGACGAGCGGCAGGTGGAGCTGGAGCTCCGCGCTCTGTGTTGCTCTGGAGACAGCAGAGAGGAAGGAGCTTGGCTGGGATGTGGCTGGAGCAGCGGGGTCGCAGGAAGGTCTAGCTTCACCCAGGCAGCCCCGTTCTCTCTAGCTGGTCCTCAGTTGCCGATACCTGGCTGAGGGTTGTGCGGGGCTCCTGCTCTCGCAGCTGTACAGAGCGTGTTCCTCCCCGTTTCTCTACAGCCTCTCCCGCTTCCCCGCAAGTGGGAAGTGCCCTGCTCTGAGAGAACCCCGACTCGCCCCATTTCCTGCAGCTGCTGGCTGGGTACGCTGACTTCTTGTGCTGATTCGTATCGCTTATTTATTCTGCTCTCCAGGAATAAAATTAACCGTGCACTCCGCTCGTTGGTCTTCTCGGTTGCCTTTTTAGGTCGGCCCTGCAGAGGATGCTGCTGAGAGTCTGGTGTTGTGCAAAGACGTGCTGGGGTCAGTGTAACTGACATGCCGGGACCCTACACTTAAGGGGGAGTCACAAGAGGTGTCTGGCATGAGGAGGAGGGAATGTTAAAGAGAAATTACATGTAGGTTGTTTTTCCGCAGGGAACTGAAAGAGCCTTTTCTCCATGTGGGACATGTATTTATAAAACTGTGTTTTTATACAGTTTTTTTCAGGAAACCCCTAGAACTTTGTTTTCTTAATGTCCTCAGCAAACGTGGTCAGATTTAGCTACAGGGATTTGCTGAAAGCTGCTACACAAATAAATAACGAAGTACTAAATTAGCAGCGGATCAACAAGCCGTGCTAAAGTCAGCAGTGGGTAGAGGAGAAGCCTACAGGGTCCTGGAGCAGCTGGCTGGCCTGTGGCTGTGGAAGGAAGATTGAGCTGCTCAGGAGTTTGCTTTGCAGAAGTGCTTAACCGAAGCGTGGGCAAAAGACACAAATCTTCCTGTTTTGTTTGGCAGGAGAGGGAGGGCAGATGATGCTGTGTCTGGAGTTTCAAGAGTACTTTTCCCATTATTTTTGTTGATTGGTGCTTTGTACTCCGCTGATTTCAGATGTGACCGGAATTGTTTGAGTTTGTTTTCCCCCTGCTCAGCTGTTTCTTACTGCTGCGCAGACCTCAGGGCTGTCTTTGCTGGATGCAAGAAGTGGTTACAGATGCTGTATTTCTCTTCTACACTTCTGTAGTCCATCCAGACATTGAAGTTGCCCCTACCAAGGTGGACTGGGAGCAGAGCAACACACATGCTAGTGCTGATGGTGCTCAGTTCTGTGCAGTCATTGCCTCTGCATCTGGAGGGGAGTGGTGCTTTGGAGAGGGGTTTGTTGCTCTGTTTAGTCACCTGGGATTGCTGCTGGCAGCAGTGCTGGTGGTGCTGCTCTGCCTCCACAGCTGTGCCATTCTCCTGCCTGTTTGTGCCACACTGCTGGTACCAGTAGCTTGGCACAGCTGGAGTGAGATGCTGCTGTAGTGTTACTGGTAACAGTTTGCTCCACTCCAGTGCGTCAGGGAAGATGCTGTGCTGTGGAAGCCAGGTGTGGCTGCTGAGGAGCTCTCCCTGTGCACTTTCCTGGTACATGTTGTTCTGCGTTCTTCCTGCTGTCCTCCTGCAGGCACTTGGCCACCTGCTCAGCAGCCAGGATGCCAGCAGTGTGGCCACCCCACTGAGAGACATGCTGGCCATGGAGCATGTGTGAGAGCTGGCTGACAGCAAGGGCCTGTGGGTGCGGCTGAGGGTGGGTTTGGGGTGCCTGTCCTAGGACAGGGGAGCATGGACACTCTGCTATGACTGTCCATCAACACAACCCCATGGTGTGCTCATCTGTTGTGCCCATCACCCTGCCTCGTCTGATGACTTGGGCATCTTGCAGGTGGCTCACCAGTTCTGTCAAGCTCTGCTCTGGTATAAGAGCGCTCTGATATGGGTAATGTTTTCCACAAGAAGCTGTGGGAGGAAGCAGCTCTAGACTGCTCGCTGCCTTCATCTCTGTGCCAGCCTGGCTGGGCAGCAAAACAGCCCCTTGCGCATCCCAGAGTGAAGGTGGACATTGTACCAGAGCTGCCTTTTCCCCTGAAGTGGTTGACCCGGTTTAGGTTAAAGCATCTTGTGTGTCTAAGCGTATAGTGCAGCATCCTTGCACTTAAGCAGATGAAATTTTAGGGGAAAGGAGCGAAACCGTAGAACCATTGAGTAGTTTGAGCTGGATGGAGTCCAGTGTAGAGCAACGAGGGTGATGAAGGAAGTGGAACACCTCCCTTATGAGGAAAGGCTGAGGGAGTTGGGTCTCTTCAGTTTGAAAAAGAGGAGACTGAGGGGTGACCTCATTAATGTCTATAAATATCTGAAAGGTGGGTGTCAGGAGGATGGAGCCAGGCTCTTCTCAATGCCCTATCTAGTGATAGAACAAGGGGCAATGGGTGTAAGCTGGAACATAGGAGGTTCCATATCAGAAGGAACTTCTTCACAGTGAGGGTGATGGAGCACTGGAGCAGGCTGCCCAGGGGGGTTGTGGAGCCTCCTTCTCTTGAGACATTTAAAACCTGCCTGGATGTGTTCCTGTGTGACTTGGTCTAGATGATCCTGCTGTGTCAGGGGGATTGGACTAGATGATCTTTCGAAGTCCCTTCCAAGCTCTAACGTTCTGTGATTCTGTGATTTGGAAGGGACCTGTGGGGATTAGTGGGGTTGAGTTCGCTGCTGCGAAGGCAGGGGCCGCTTAGGGAGGTGTCAGTATTCCTCAAATGACGGATGTAGACTACCCTTTCCAAAATGCAAGTACTGCTTCAAAGTCATGTCCTTGCTGGCTGCCAGCCCCTGTGGGGCTCTTCCTGCTTTCAGTGGCCTGAAGGAGGAGGCGTGACCTTGAGTCTCCACACTCCAGTTCCTGCTCTCCCTCTTATCTACATCAGAGTTATGTCCCTTGTCTCTCTTAACTAGAGGGATTTTAAGGGCAATTATCTTCTCTGATTTAGTGATCTTTGTCCTTCTCTGTGTGTAACATGCTTTAGGCTGCATCGAAGTTCCTGTTTGTCTGACTTTGACCAAAATTAATTTTGAGTTTGTAAGATTTCAGTAGCTGGACAATTTGCAGCTGCTGCAGTTTCTGGCCCATAGCCCTGTGCATGCACCAGGGCCATTGGTGGTGCATGGTCCCCAGCAGTGCTGAGGAGTGCAGAGCAGTGCTGGCTGCATGTGAGCTGAATTGCATTGAGAGAAGTCTCTCAGCTCTGCTCTACCTCCTGACGTTTGGATTTTCATCGACATGCTGTGGCCCATCCTCCCTTTCCCCCTCTAGCCCGATGAGACGTGCTGCAGAGCTTGCCTCCATGCTGGGCTGCAGTTCAGAAAATCCGGGCTGCGTTGCTGGCCCTGTCACAGCCTGCCTCTGGAGCAGGGAGCAGGCCTTGGTCCTGGGGCAAGCAATGTGGTCTGGCTTGCCTCAGAACGGCAGGATGCCAGAGCCTGGAGCAAACTGTCACGTTTTCTGATGAACTCCATATGG
Source organism: Rhinopomastus cyanomelas (assembly GCA_013400115.1). Classification (NCBI taxonomy): domain Eukaryota; kingdom Metazoa; phylum Chordata; class Aves; order Bucerotiformes; family Rhinopomastidae; genus Rhinopomastus; species Rhinopomastus cyanomelas. Next base: position 543,679 of record VXBP01006397.1, on the reverse strand, counting down.
GAGACCACGGCATTAGACAGTGGGAACAGGCAGGAAAAAAATCAGAAAACATTGAACACACTTGATTGGATTTGTGAATTTGGGCCTTAGCCCATCTCACGGTTATGAAATGGCTGACTCTCGTGGCAGGGAGAAGTGCAGGGGCTAGGGCAGTGCCCTTCTTTGTGTGGCTGCCATGGCACTGGCAGTGTTTGTGCTTGAACAACCTCCTGCATCACCCCATGCTGGAGCAGGCTGAGCAAAGGCTGCCAGCGCTGCGCCAGTCCCCTGAGGCAGCAGCTCAGTAGTGTTTCTGGTGTCTCTCACAGGTAGTAGTCCATGATGTGAATGAGCTGACAGAAAAGCTGTTTCCAATCGTCGAAGCCATGCAGAAACACTTCAGTGCGGGATCAGGGACCTACTACAGCGACTCCATCTTCTTCTTGTCTGTTGCAATGCATCGCATCATGCCCAAAGGTAAGCTTCTGATGCACTGACACAGCAGCTGGCTCTGGCAGCACAGGCTCTCCTTTTCTTCTGCACAAAGATGTTATCAAGTGTACTTGAAATGCAAAGAAAGTTAATAAACTTTTGGGTAGGATCCTGGAGTTCTGCTCCTTCCTGCAGTGTGAAAGACCTTTTGGTCCAAAACCACCCATGTCCAGTTCTCCAGAGATGTGAGTGCAGGAGGTTATCAATGCCACATGGCAGCCGGCCCTGCCTTAATGCTTTGGAGTGGCAGGAGAGGTGGGACAAGAGCAGTGTGCCTGCCCTGTATGTCCCTTACAGCCTCCTTCCCATCAGTGTGTCAACAGAAGGAGGTATGATACATGTGTGATGCATCTATGTGCTAGCAAACATCAGTAGAGAGCAGTTGTTGAGCTTTCTCTTGGCTTTGGGGAGCTCTTGGAAAGCTTTGCTGGTTAGCAGCCGCTGATCACTTATGTTTCCTTGTTGTGTTTTTGCTAGTATTGAGTGTGTGAACAATGAATCTACAGGAAAACAAGGCAGCTGGCAAAAGGGTTTGGCTCAGGTGATGCCATGTTTTCCTTCCCCATTGTGTACAAATGCTTCTCCTGTGGCCAGCATACTCTCCAACTTTGAATCAGTCACACAAGGACGGTGTTGTATTCCTGTGCTCCAAACCCCTTCCCCAGAGCTGCCCCAGCCCTGCAGTTCCCTTCCTGCTTCTGGTCCCTGGGCTGCCCTGCCAGCTGCCTTGCTGGTCTGGCATAGAGGTGATGGCAGGGTCCGCTCCTGGGTGGCCATGTGTCCTCCTTGTGTCCTGTGTGTGACATGGTGGAAGGGAGCCATTGCCGCAGGAGGAGATGACCAACCTCTTGAAGCTGTTTGTGAGTGGCACATGATGGTGGTCAATGCCTGTTTGTGTATGTGGCTGGAATCGCTGTTCCTAGCAGGCACCAGCAGCTTCCTTGGTGTCTGGAGCCTCTGCCCAGCCATAATAGTCCCTGCAGACTCCCTTCCACAGATCTGAGGGGATGTGAGCAGGTGTGACTAGTCTGTGCCCCTGCTGAGCTCTGCCCCAGTCTAGCTTTGCCCAGCAGCTCCTGCCTCTACACTAGTTCAAGGGCTTCCCCTGGACTTTCCTCTCTTCTTGTGGCAGATTTGTGTCACACTAGCTTGTTAAACAGTGGGGCAGAGGTGTTAATTGCGTGGGCAAGCATTAGAGAAATGCAGGCAGGCAGGTGTCCTGCTTTTTATGGCCAGGGGCTCTGGGGTGAAGTGGCCGGAGGTCCTATCCAACTCCCACTGATCACTACTCTGTGGACTCAAGCATATGTGCTGTACTTTGCCCTCCTTTAGGCTTGGGTAATTTTCCTGCATGTCTGGTGATGTCTGCATCGTGAGCGCTTAGGAGAATGCTGAATACAAACGACTGTATTAACACTAGTTAATTCAGTTCTCAATTCCCTACCCTGTCTTTGCCGTGTGCTAAAGATATCCTTGTGACACCTGCCAGCAAGAAGCTGCTCAGTTTGAAATGCCTGTTCTCCTTTCATCAACCTGCTAGTTGTTTCATCTCATGGGAAGCTTGTTTGCTCTCCCTCAACCAGACAGGGCTTTCAGTGGTCTGTTCGGGGCACAGGATGTTTAAAGAGGCATTTTTACAGTTTCACAAGCTTAGTTTTTGTTTCAGAAGCTGCTAGTAAATCTGATTTATATTTCCCTTGCAAAGGAGGTCAGATTTACTGCACTGGGTGCCTGGTGATTTATGGGGCTGGCAGAGCTCCCCAGCCCCTTCCCTGTGCAGCCAGTACGGAACGGGAGGTGGCAGGGGAGACTGCAGCTCTGATGCCCACTGGCACACCTGTGGGTGGCATAGGAATGGCACTGGGCTCCTGCCACTCTCCTGGCTCTGACAAACCAGACCCTTCTGTCTTGAAGAAGGCACTTTCCTAAGTTGGAGGAAAGTACTAATCTGTTCTTATCAGATACCATTAGCATTTCTCCTAGTGCATTTCTGTGCCGTTTCACCTGCCCTTGATGCTGCAGGTGCTTCTTGTGCACATCTGCAGGCACATCTAGCTCCATAGTGGTAGCACCATTTATTTTTTAATTTCCATGTGACTAGAAGCTTAAGCTCCAGCAGGAATGAAGGCCCTGATACAAACATTAAAATACTCGTTTGCATTTGTATTAACAAGCCCATAGGTTGTTTTACAACAGCCAGCGGCCTTTGCTTTAAAATTGCCTGGCTTCGGTTCCCCAAATTTATCATTTTTTGAAGGGAGGCATTTCCGCAGTATCATGACTTAGTGATTTCTTTGGAGCCTGGAGGTTGTGATGAGACACTGACTTTGCAGACCAGAGGTGCTGAAACCTGAACACCAGGGTTATTTTTAAAAAAAAACTAAAAATATTTCAGTGGTACATGTGCTGGCTGCGTGCATGCTGCACCAAGAATAAATGGAGTTTGCCACTCAGCTGCTCTGCCTTTCGTTGTTGCTTGGGATCACTGCCCAAAAACCTTCAGATCTAAAACCTGCAGCTGCCAAGCTATAATGTAACAGCTTCTTAGCTGGTGTAAATCGTGGAACTCTCTTGCCTTAAATGTCTTGCATCAGTGGAGTTAATCTGATTTAAACCAGCTGGGGACTTGGTATGCAGTGTGCAAAAGCGCACACTGCATAACTCTTGTCTCTGCCTGACGCTCATAAATCCTGTTTTAATGTGCTGTGGCCAGGCCTGAGGAGCTGGAGGAGGACTTGATGCATCACAATTGATCTGCAAAGGAGATGTGGTGGGAAAGTTACATAGAGAGAGGATGAACAGGGTTCAGGGTTAGGAGGAGCCGCCATAGTTAGAAAGGGATGGTCTTGAGGCTTGCAGAGCAGTGCTAGGAGGAGGAGGAAAGGGAACAAGGACGCAGATCTTTTTACTCCTCAGTGTACCCACTGGGAGGTGGCTTCTCACTTCCCAACTCGCTTCAATCCTTCTATTTGCTTGTCATTTTAGTTGTGTAACTTATGAGGACCTAGCAGGTTTTTGTCACACTCTTTACAGAACACATGAAGGTGTGATGTCTGGGCAGGTCTGTGCAGGCAGGATCACGGGACATGCTCCCAGTTCCACAGACAAAGTGGGGAAGATTTAGGATGGCAGCAAGGCAGCCTGGGGAAGCTCTGGGCTCCTCAGAGAATTCTTGGTTCCTGTTCTTGATCCAGATTAGGTGGTTTTCAGGAAGAATTAGTTTAGCAAGTGGGTATCTTCAGAAACTGGTGGTCTGAAGGAGGGGTGTCGACATCCAGCAGCTTGAGTAGAGTTTCAAAAACTGATTTTTGGTGTTTGACTTCTTCGGGTTTGCTGACTGTGCTGCAGTAAAATGACCCTATGAAAGAGAGGAAAATGGGATAGAAGAAGAAGCAGCTTTAGGGTTTGTCTCTGCCAAGTTGGACTTGGACTCAAGAGTGGTTCTGAAACCTGGTTGGAGGTACCATGCCTCACATGGACTGAGGATGTTGAGGGAACTGAAGATGATGCTTGATGCATTGGAGGCAGCAGTTTCCTGGCTGATAAGAACAACTGGTAGTCTTCTGTGAACATGGTCTCTTTCCCTTGGCAGCACAGTGGAGTTCCTCTGTCACTGATTGTCTGGAGGCAGAAGCCCTGATGAAGAGTGGGGGTGAGCACAAGGCAGGGGAAGAAGTTTAGAGAAGAGCTGCAGCTTCTTTATGGGACAAACTTGGCTGACTGGGACCCTCCAGTGCAGGAGAGGGCTGGCCATGGGCATGACAGTGTGGTCCATGAAGCTCCAAACCATGTGAGGCATATGTGCAAAACTGAGAGGCATCAAAATTGTTGAGAGGTGGGTTTGAAACAGAGACTGGTGATCTGTGGACCTCATTGCTGCAGATCATTGTTGATGCTGTGCTGCCCCATGGAAGAAGTCATTGCAAACTGCTGTGGGGTAGTCACCACGTCTCAGGTTCTCGCTGAGCTGCAGGTGGTGCAAGAGCACGTCATGGAGGATGTGGCTATGTGTGGTGGTGGAAGCAGGACCTGTTGCAAGTGAATAAATGATGCTGTGTCTGGGCAAGTGCCTGACAGGGACCTTGGCCATCGACTTCACAAGGTGTCCAGATGTCACATCTGTGGCACATTGGGATCAAACAGGAGGTCCAATGGTCTCCCTGACCTCAGACTCTGTGAATTGGACAATTTCTCCAGGCCATTATCAACAGCTGTGCTGACTGTGAAGTGTAGAGCAGATTATAATGGTGTTTGTCCAGGCTGTCTGTTAATGACCAAGCCCCAGGCCCCTTGGGGTTTGGTGCTGCTTGCAGCAGGCTCCAGCTGCTGCCTCTGGCTTGGTCTCCCATGGAACCGCTATCAGCTTTTGCGTGCTCTGGGAGCCTTGGCTGAGACAGTTGCCTCTGTGAGCATCAGCTTATGCCTTTCCCACCAATAGGAGAGCAAAGGCCAGGGAGGAGATGTGTTGAAGTGAGTACTGTGCAGTGCTCTGCCTTCTCAGGGACCCTCAGCTGTGCTGAGGCCAGGATTCTAGAGTCTTCCTGCTGCTGACTGTCGATGTGGAGAGCCTGGGACCTGGGGACAGGCAGAGCAAAGAGGTAGTAGGAAAACAGTCTGTTTTTCTGGAACAGCACCATGATAAAGCACTGTCTTCTGCAAGTGCTTCTGTGAGAGAGGGTAGACAGTGTCCTGAAAGTTGTGTCTATGCACTGGTAGGGGTATTTGTGTGAGCTGTGTCATACAGATCCCCAACCTGGCCTGGGTTGTTTGCCCCGGGGGATGACAGGTGACTATGAGCAGCATTTTCCCCCGACAGCCCATGTGCTGGGAGTTACAGTATCATGTGATGAATAAAGAAACATGCATCAAGAGTCTGTAAGGTGGAGCCTGGCAGAGGAAGATGGAGAAGCATTACCTCCTTCCTCCCATCAGCGGAGTTCTCAGTGCACAGTGCCGCTACCAGAAAAACTCAGTGAGGAAAGAAACAGTGCAGTGACCTACACAGTAATAAATGAGCATTTTGAGAGCATCACTCCTGATCTTTTTCTGCTGGCTGAGCATTGCCTTCACTGCTGAGCCTCACCGCACTGGGCACATGGTGCATTGGGAGAGTGCTGGAAGGAGAGTGCCTGCGTCCCATGCACTTCAGGACTGATCATCTGTTACCAAAATGCAGATATTATGAAAAGGCACAGAAAATTGGGGTCTGTGCTGGAGACATGAGAGATAGCCCCAGAACCACACGCTTCCAAGCCACTATTCTCATGGGATGCTGTGGTCGCTGAGGGGTTGATTCTCTGGCAAAATGTTCCCATCTTTACAGGGAAGGAAGAGAGCATTAATATTTTCTGGTGTGCTCTCCTTCCCTGCTTCATGCCACAGCCACATGAAAAACAGCCAGATTCTTTCTGCAGCTTCTCCAGGCTGCCCTCACTCATGTCAGATCTTGTGGTGAGAAGAGGCTAGAGTGATGTATTGGTGGGCAACAAGGAAAACTGTGCCAGCCATTGTTTCTTGCTGGAGCCAGCCTCTTGTGCTGGGGAGCTGTTCTTGTGGTACTGTTTAGGAGCAGACAACAGCAGACCTCTGGGACCTCAGGTACCTGCCCAAGCCTATGGCATTGTCAGGCATTCTTCCCTGCCCGGGTGAGATGCTAACTCCTGGCAGGATTTGTCTCCCTGGCAAGAGAGACCCCCATCCCCACTATGGAGGGTCTGTCGGAATGGCTGCTGCAATACAGGGGACACAGATGCTGCTCGGTAGGTGCCTGATAACCCCCATGTGTTTGGGCACCTTCCCTGCAGCGCTGCTGGTGTACAGTGCAACCGGCAGCCAACGGCCATGGTGTCACTTCTCATCATTTCCACTGGCCACTCCTCACTGTGGTGCCACCATTGATTATTTTTGGATGCCCTAGATCTGTCAGGCTGGGGCAGGCATGTGTGGCTGTTTCCCCCTCCCTGTGGAGCAGTGAGTGCTCTGTGCTTCAGGTGGGTGCTGCCCTCCTCCCACCTCTGCAAGGCCTGCTCCCCATCCACCTCTGGGGCTACTCTCCCCCATGGCCTCGCTCCCTGCTTTGCTGTAGCTTATTAGAGCTTAGCATGAAGAAACAAAAACCCTGCCTGCAGCCCCTTCCCCCACCATGTGCAGTTAATGCGGATGTGAGCTCATCTACCTTAATGTATTTCTTTTCCTGAATCTCTTTTGGTTTCCCTTTCTATCTCACCCGCTTGTTATTCCACAGTTTTCCACACGCACTGCTTTGTAATTTATGGCAACCTGGAACTAAAACCTTATTTTGTCTGATTAAAAGGTTTCCTGCTGCTTTTCCCAAAAAGTGTCTTCACACTCTTTCCCCAGCGGCACCATATATTAAATACATAGCAAGCAGCACTTCCAGCCCCATCCTGAGAGACGTCATGTGCTGTACAGTGTCTGGTTGAGAGCTGAGGTGTTGAGCACCGTTAAACATTAGTCCCTCAGATCTTGATGGATCATGAGGAGGCACTTGGATGCACAGGAGAAATTAATTTCCTGCAACAAAGCTCATCCATCTCCTGCTGAGTGTTTCCCCATCCCTCCGGAGACAGCTGCAGGGTGTGGAGTGAGATGAGCAGAGTGATGCTGCCATCAGTACCTGGGGCCACTGCTGCTGTGCCAGACCCCCAAGCTCAGCCTGGGGTCTGCCCTGCGTGGATGGCAGCAGGGATTTCTCACAGCCTCTGGCAGGCAGCTTGATTTTCTAATTAGCTGATGGGCTGGAATTGCTGCACAGCAGCCACTGCTCTGCTCCGCTGGGCACCTCATCTGGGCTGCAGAAACCTGTTTAGTGGCTATGGTGCTCAGGCATGTTCTTCCTTTCTCCTGCCCTCCCCTGGCTCCCTGTCTGCAGCAGGAGAGGCTGTTTGCTAGGGTTGAGGCTGCTCTGCTGTGCAAGGAGCAGAGGGGAGCCTTGGCTGCAGAGCAGGGGTAAGGACCTGTGTTTAAGCGGGCAGCTAGAAGGTGAGTTGTCTGCAACTCAGCGAGCCCACTCTTTACAGTAGGATGTCTTCTCTTGGGAGGGTGGGCTCTGCAGCAGCATCAGGTCTCGGGAAAGGGGGCTGCAGCCCCTGCAGTCACCAGCACTCTGGCAGCCAGCTCTGTAGAGCATGTCACGCTTGCACGTGTGTGCCTGCCTCGGCCTTGGCTGCCTTCCTGTGGGTGAGGCTCTCCAGGGTTGTTGGGACAGCTGGGTGGGCAGCAGTGATTAATCCTGGAAGCAGAGGAGAAGGCTTTATCTGGGGAGAAAAAAGGTCCTGGCATGGGTTGCACACAGCTGGAGAGGAAGCTGCTCACAGCCCTGCTGACAACATGGGGGAGAGCAGTCCAGGGCAACTGGCAGCACAGGGCAGGGAACCAAACACAGGGAGACTCTAACGACAGGCAGGATGCAGAACCCAGTGTATTTGTGTAAATAAACTGTGTATCCACATATGACAGTGGCATTGCCACCTGGCACTGTGGCTGCATGTTGTGCTTTACTCCCTGCTGCAGACAAAGCTGTTGGACCTGAGAGCAGCACTATCCTGGTTGCATAGGAACCCTCCAGAGCCCATCCCTCACCCTGCACCCATGCTTGGCCTTGGTGCCGACCATGGCAGTGACTTTGTTCTTGGCCCTCTGAGCTAGCAAGGGCAGAGGATGCTGATTTCACAGCCAGCACAGGCAGCTTTGCAGAGCCACGTGTGGCTGCTGTCCGGCACAGTGCCTGCTGGAGCAGGGGCTGCAGCTTCCCTACTCCAAGACATTTATTGCCTGGGACAGTGATTGAAAGGCACTGCTTGTCCTCCACAGCTCCTGCTTTCTGTGTGATCTCACACTGTCATGATGAGGACAGCTAAAATCCCCTAAAAGAAATCATCAGTGTTCAGAGCCAGTGGTCAGAGCCTAACACAAAGTGGGAGATGAAGGCAAAGCTTTCCTGGTACGCCCAGAGTTTGTAGACCAGCAGACCTGAGCCCTGCAGCTCTGCTGATCCCAGCCCGATCCTCTTCCCTCAGACAGTTCAAATGAAGTGGTAAAATGCACAGCCACCTCCTGACCCGTCCCACGACCCTGGCAGCTGCCTTGCAACACCCAGGGCTGCAGCCAGCAGGGGACACTCCTGACCCGTTGCTGTGTGCTGTCACCCAGGCTGGCTACAGCCACTGCTGGCCCTTCTAGGGGGTCTCCAAGCCACTCTGTCCTCTCCATAAGGCAGCTGTCTGTCCTTGCCCACCACCAAGCCCTTGCTCCTACACCGTCTCCAGAAGGATGGAGACGGCTCCTGCCTCCTTGTGTTGCAGGACTTGCCGCTGCTGGCTTTGCGAGAAAGGTCAGAGCAGCATGTGTGGGTCATGCAGCACACAAGGCATGGTCTCAGTCCTGCCAGACCTCCTTGACCTCTTCTGCTTTGTGTGGGCACGAGACACCAGATTCCGGCCCCAAAAGCGTCTGCTGTGATGGTGTGATGCAGAGCAGATGCAAAAGCCCTTCACTGCAAAAGCCAGCCACACTCCTGAGGTCATTAAAAATAATGGCAGGGACTGCAAGGAAGAACTGCCCGTCATAAGTGAAGAGCTGGTTTGTGATCACCTGAAGGACCTGAAAGTGTTCAAGTCCATGGGACCAGATGGGATACACCCAAGGGTACTGAGAGAATTGGCAGACGAGGTTGTTAAACCCCTCTCTAATATATTCCAAAAGTCATGGTGGTCTGGTGAAGTCTCCACTGACTGGAAAAGGGGAAACATAATTCCTCTTTTCAAAAAGGGTAGGAGGGAGGAGCCAGGCCAGTCAGTCTCGCCTCTGTGCCCGGTAAGATCATGGAGCAGATCCTCTTGAAGGCACTACTGAGACAGGAGATTTGTGAAGAGGTGATTGGGAACAATCAGCATGGCTTCACCAAGGGCAAATCCTGCCTGACAAACCTGGTGGCCTTCTACGAACAGGTCACAACATTAATGGATATGGGGTGAGCAACTGATGTCATTTACCTGGACCTCAGCAAAGCCTTTGACACTGTCC